>JAJJMC010018784.1:1210001-1347642 GCA_023531435.1 Papaver californicum
CCCCCCCCCCCCCCTGTTTACATAAGTAAATGAAAGTAATTAACAATCACCTGCCTCTCTGTGGGAACGAACTTCTTCTTATTACTATACTCTAATCTATATTAGTGAAGTAAGAACTTGAATTAATTTTGCTTTGCTGACAACCGACCAAATTTTGGTGCCGCTGCCGGGGAGGCATAGCGGAATGTTATTTTGTTTTTGATTTCTTATTTTTAGTTTTTAATTTAGTTTCAAGAATTGTTTTTCAGGTACTATTTCTTTCGTGAATGCTTAGAGAGGGTAGACCAAGTCCCATTGGGTATACGACTTCGATCAGGCACTTTACTAAAAGAGTTCTTTCGAGCAGTGAACACCCCATTTCCTCCAAGTACATCGTCAAGTGAGTTCACAGATTCAGACGTAGAGGAAGAACAAGAAACAATGGGTGACGCAAATCGTACACTCAAAGACTTAGCGTCTCACAAGTTGGATACACAACAACGGTGTATTCAGACGACATCTACATCTGAGATCAAGCCAGGGTTGATTCAAGAACTTCCAAAGTTTCATTGAATGACTAATGAAGACCTAAATAAACATTTGATGGATTTCCATAACATAATCATGGCCATGCTACCATCAGAGACTGAAGTTGATGGAGTCATGTTAAGAGCTTTACCATTCTCCCTGATGGATACTGCTAAGGAATGGTTATACTATCTACCTTATGGTAGTGTCACAACTTGGAATGGTCTGAAGAAACTTTTCTTAGAGAGATACTTTCCTGCATCAAAGGCAACTCAGATTCGCAAAGAGATTTGTGGCATTAAGAAGATGGCAAGAGAGACATTGTATAAAATGCTGGGAACGTTACAAGAGATTGGTCGCTAGCTGCCCACATCATCAATTCAGTGATGTATTGATCATCCAGTACTTCTATGATGGTCTTCAAGCAAGTGACAGAAATCTTCTCGACGCTACAGGTGGTGGTGCATTAGTGAACAAACAGTAGCTCAATATAGAGAGTTAATTGAGAACATGACAGCAAACTCTCAACAATTCTCAAGTCGTGGGTCAGAACCACTCGTCAGGAGTGTTAATGAGATTACTTCTTCACCGCACTTAAAGCATAGAATTGGTAATATGGAGAAGATGATACAACAAATGACATCAGTGATCGTTCCCTCTTATGAGGAAGAAGCCGAACAGGTGAATGCAGTATTCCCAAATCAGCAGAGACAACGGTATGATCTTTTCTCCAACACATATAATCCAGGATGGAGAGATCATCCAAATTTCAGTTATGCGAACAAGCAAGTTGTAGCTCCAGGGCCGGTTTTCAATCGTCCAAATGGATTCCAACAGCAAGTACAACCTCCACAACAAGCTCAAAATTCAGAATCATCAGAGATGCTCTCCATGATGAATAATATGACGATGTTGATGCAGAAAAATCAGCAGACAACTGATAATGCAATCAGAGAATTACAAACGCAAGTGGGCACTATGGCAACTGAGATTAATCATCTGAAGGAACAGAATAGTAGGAAACTCCCTTCTCAACCTATCAATCCAAGAGAAAATGTCAACGCCGTGACATTGAGAAGTGGTACACAAACTGTGCAACCAGAAGAAGCTGAAAAAAAAAAAAGACTCTTAGGGGACGGTTTTGGAGAAAGAGATTACTGACTCTTCCCAAACCGATGAGGTAACTAAAGAAAACTCTAAACCTCCTGTTTCTACTTGTGTTCCTCCTTTACCTTTTCCTCGTAGGTTTGCTAACCCGAAAAAGGCGGAACAAGATAAGGATATCTTAGACATTTTCAAGAAGATTCATGTGAATATTCCACTCATAGATGCGATTAAACAAGTCCACAAGTATGCGAGAATTCTGAAGGACTTGTGCACCAATAAATAAAGATTAACCGGTAATGAGGCAATGAGAGTGGGGGAGAATGCTTCGGCTATGTTGCAAAAGAAACTCCCACTCAAATGTAAAAATCCCAGTAGTTTTGATATTCCTATTGTTATTGGTAATACGACGTTTAATAAGGCTATGCTTGATTTAGGAGCATCAGTAAATGTTATGCCTGCATCTATATATGAATCTCTTAATTTAGGAACTTTGAAAGAAACTAGAATTGTTTTACAACTAGCTGACCGTTCTAATGTATACGCTAGAGGTATTGTTGAAGATGTGCTTGTGCGGGTTAATCAACTAGTTTTTCCAGCAGATTTTTGTGTACTGGAGATGACAGATGGATCAACTGATTCGTCTATACCGTTGTTACTGGGACGTCCATTCATGCGAATGGCGAGAACAAAAATTGACGTCTATAGTGGAACATTGACGATGGAATTCGATGGAGAAATAATACGTTTCAACATTTATGCGGCAATGCGATATCCTAGTGACGTCCATTCTTGTTTCTCTATTGATATTATTGACTCTTTAGCTCAACAGATGTTTGATTTGGGGAGTAATGATCCATTGGAGGCTATTATCACGAGAAGTGTGGGTTTTAAAAATCTTACAGATCCAAGACCGAGCTTAAATTAGGGGATGAATTTGAGGAAGCTATTTGTGAACTCAATTCGTTACAACAATGCCCACCAATTCATGATATTTCATTTATCTCTTTACCATGCACTAATGGAAAATTGCTACCGTATGTCTTGCAGGCTCCTAAACTAGAACTTAAGCCGCTTCCTGATCACCTAAAATACATGTATTTGGGTGAAAAATGAGGAGTTACCGGTAATAGTTTCTAAAAAACTAACTGAATTACAGGAACAAAGACTTCTTCGGTTGTTGAAGGAGTATAAACCGGCCATAGGATGGACAATTGCTACTATCAAGGGAATAATCCCTTCTACGTGCATGCACAAAATACTATTTGAGGAGAGAACAAATCCTACAAGGGAATCTCAACGTCGTTTGAATCCTCCAATGATGGAAGTAGTAAAGAAAGAGATACTTAAGTTATTAGATGTGGGAGTCATCTACCCCATTTATGATAGCAAGTGGGTGATCCCGGTAAAAGTTGTACCAAAGAAGTCAGGCGTTACAGTGGTGCAGAATAAAGAAAATGAACTTGTCCCAACTCGAATGCAAACCGGTTGGAGAGTTTTTATTGATTATCGAAAGCTTAATGCAACCACTAGTAAAGACCACTTTACTTTACCTTTTATGGATCAAATGTTAGAAATATTTTCAGGACACTTGTATTACTGTTTTCTTGATGGTTATTCAGGTTACAATCAAATTGCTATAGCACCTGAGGATCAAGAGAAGACCACGTTTACTTGTCCTTTTGGAACATTTGCATATAGGAGGATGCCTTTTGGTTTGTGTAATGAACCCGCTACCTTCCAAAGGTGTATGGTAGTATCTTTTCAGATTACATTGAAAACATTATCGAAGTTTTTATGGATGATTTCAGTGTGTATGGTGATTCATTTGACTTGTGCTTAGATAACCTTACATTGATTCTTAAACGATGTGTTGAAACTAATGTTGTGCTAAATTGAGAGAAGTGCCATTTTATGGTAACTCATGGCATTGTTTTAGGCCATATTATATCTTCTAAAGGCTTGGAAGTTGATAAAGATAAGATTGATCTTATCATTGCCCTTACCCCTCCCACTACGGTGAGGGAGATTCAAGCTTTTCTTGGTTATGCAGGATTTTATCGCCGTTATATCAAAGATTTTTCCAAGGTTGCATCACCATTATGCCATTTATTACAAAAGGACGTGGTTTTTAACTTTGAGGAGAAGTGTTTGGCGGCATTCAATCGCTTGAAAAAACTTTTGATAACAGCCCCTATCATTAAACCACCGGACTGGAGCAAGCCATTTGAGCTAATGTGTGATGCCAGTGACTATGTGATGCAGTTTTAGGCCAGCATACTGGGAAACTACCTCATGCCATTTATTATGCTTCCAGAACGTTGAATGAGACCCAACAAAACTACAAAACCACGAAAAAGGAGTTGTTAGCAATCGTTTTTTCATTGGAGAAATTTTGTTCTGATTTACTTGGTACGAAAGTTGTTGTGTTTTCTGATCATGCAGCACTTAGGTACTTATTTACAAAGAAAGGGGAGAAACCAAGGCTCATTCGATGGATACTACTCCTACAAGAGTTTGATCTCGAAATTAAGGACAAGAAAGGAATTGAGAATACCGTTGCAGATCACTTGAGTCGTCTTACTGTAGACGAAGAAGCTATCCCGTTATGTGAAAGCTTTCCAGATAAGCAACTTTTATTAGTTACAGTTTCAGAACCATGGTATGCGGATATTATGAATTATTTAGTGTCTAAACAAATCCCAAGAGTTTTTTCTCATGCTGAGAGAGACAAACTTAAAAAGATAGCGAATCAATATATATGGGATTATCCATACCCTTGGAAACATTTTTCAGACCAAATTATATGAAGGTGCGTACCTGAATCTGAATACAACTCTATCTTGTATTTTTGCCATTCATATGCTTGTGGAGGACACTTGGGGAAAAGAGAAATTTTGTGAAGGTACTTGAAAGTGGGTTTTATTGGCCCACTTTATTTAAAGATGCGTATGTATTTTGCACAACTTGTGATAGGTGTCAAAGAACGGGCAATCTAGGTGCTCGAAATCAAATGCCACAGAAGTTTATTCTTTTTGTTGAAATTTTTGATGTATGGTCCATTGATTTTATGGGTCCTTTTGTTAATTCTTTTGGTAAATTCTATATCTTACTCGTTGTTGATTATGTCTCGAAATGGGTGGAAGCTAAAGCCACCTCTACTAATGATTCTAAAGTGGTTATAGATTTTGTTAAAGAACATATTTTTGCAAGGTTTGGAACTCCAAAAGCCATAATCAGCGATGTGGGATCACACTTTCTAAACAAGTTATTCCATAGTTTGTTGAAAAAGTATAACATATCTCACAAGATTGCCACATCGTATCATCCACAAACAAACGGGCAAGCATAAGTCTCTAATCGAGAGGTGAAGTCCATCCTAGAGAAAACAGTGAATCCATCAAGGAAGGATTGGAGTTTATGTCTCAATGATGCATTATGGGCATACCGAACAGAATACAAGACTCCTATTGGGATGTCCCCATATAGACTTGTGTACGGTAAACCTTGTCATCTTCCTGTTGAAATTGAGCATAAGGCTTTTTGGGCTATTTGACAGTGGAACATGGAGATGGATGGGGCTGGTAAACAAAGAAAGCTTCAATTGACTGAACTGGAAGAGATTCGTAATGATGCATATAAAGTTCACGAATCTACAAGGAGAAAACAAAGGCTTTTCATGATAGTAGGATTTTTAAAAACAGTTTATTGTTGGACAGAAAGTTCTCCTGTTTAACTCCCGCCTTCATTTATTTCCTGGAAAATTGAAGTCTCGTTGGATAGGACCCTTTGTTGTGTCTAACGTTTTTACTCATGGTGCAGTGGAGATTCGTAGCTTGTTAACAGGGAAGTAACTTAAAGTGAATGGGCATCGTTTGAAACCCTATTATGAGCCATTTGAAACTGAGAGGGTTGAGATAAATTTAGTAGATGCACTCCCTCTGGAGGAGTAGCAAGTAATGCCAAGTCGGGCTAAAGACGTTAAACTAAGTGCTAAATGGGAGGCAACCCATTGGTTTTGTATTTCGATCTCCATATTTTTGTTTATTTTTCATATCATGTTAGGATTTCCCATCTTGATTTTACATTGGAGAAATCAATTTATATTGAGGAAAATGTAAAGTTTAAGTGTGAGGGAGTAATTAAGCATATAAAATTTTTAGTATTTGCTTTTGTAGGTAGACTTTTAA
The DNA here is from genome assembly GCA_023531435.1 of Papaver californicum. Lineage (NCBI taxonomy): Eukaryota > Viridiplantae > Streptophyta > Magnoliopsida > Ranunculales > Papaveraceae > Papaver > Papaver californicum. Next base: position 1,215,803 of record JAJJMC010018784.1, read on the forward strand.
AACTTTTGTACACATTTTCATGAAACCTTCAACTTTTAGAGATTTTAGAGTCACATAGTATATTTCTAGCTACGTTTACATAAGGAGTTCTAACCGAAACAACTGAACGTAAAAGTATTAGAGAACTATATTCGGAGTGCTTAGTTGTTGAGAGGCTAGAGCTTTAAAAAATGGACTTAAATTGCCGGTAGAGAATACAGTATTAGAAGAGTTGATCATTCAATACCCATGAGTGAGGCACCAAACCTTTAATTTTCCGTTTATAGTATTTCATCTTTGCGCAAATTCTGGGTAGAATGATGAGTTACCTAACCTCGCACCAATTTCAGCACTACTTTTTGATCTCTTGAGTGCTAGTTCTATCAATCATGAGGGTGCCATTAGAAGTGCTAACTCTATCTTGTAGTCTTGTTTGCAGTTGACACCATTCTCTCGACAACAACAGGTCCATAGAAACATATTATCATTAACAAGCAGAACATCAAAAATTTAAAGAAAAGTTGAAGATAATCAAGTTTTACAAGCAACCGTTCAAGAAAGAGAAAATACTCATATTCAAGTAAAGCAACAATACAATTAGCAGAATTATATATATATGTTGAAGACTTATATACAAAAACAAAAGAAATCAAAAGATGTGAGTTAGTGAAGTTCATGAAATCAAGGCAATACAAGTTGTGAAGAATCAAGTGGTAAAGTCTCTATCCCACGGCCATAGAAGTCTTATCATTTATTTTTCAGTCATTAAAAAAAAAAAAAAATCTTATCATTGCTTTAGTGTATATTTGTTTTTGGTATTCAATCATTAAGGACGTGGGGAAGAATAAATCTATAGAGAAGTTTTTAACAACAAGAAATTGAGGAAAAGAGTTACAAAGTGTCAAGGTTTTACGAAGTTTAAGAGTTCATCATCAACAGTTGAAGACCACATTAGGGAAAGGTCTTCAATACTTTCCTTTCTCAGAACTTCCTTCACATGGATAGCTCACTCATGCACACTGCAAAAACCTGAAAGAAAACGTTTCAACAAATTTTGTCAACAAAAAGAAAACCTGAGAGTTTTTACTTTTTAACAAAAGATCATTCAAGAATAGGTATCCACACTAATACACATTAGGAAACTAAACTTAAACACAAATCCACAAATTACGTTTTATCTAAACGAAACACTAAATTCCCAAAACACGAATCAAACATCAAATTAAAAAAATTACACAACAAGTCATACCAAATCAACAGATCACATCTCATCAACAGATACAACAAATAAGCAAATCACAACAGATCAACAAAATCACAACAAGTTTACACCAATATTGAAGAGAAAAACTAAATTTACAATACAGAGTAAGTGAATAATAAACTAATGTAATAAAATATAAACTTAGAAGTAGAGAGTGAAGAGGAAACTCATATTCTTCAATAGATGGATCAGTGATAGGTGCATTATTTTCACTATTTGGATACTCTAATTCATTGATTTCTTATTAGTTTTCATATCATTATGCTTTGATTTTGTTTGTTTATGAATTTCTTAGGAGTTTTGAAGTGTATTCAACCAAAGAAGAGGTTAAAGGATGGAAACACAACTTTGAGACAAAATCCAGGAAGATTTACGGTTGGTAAAGTACCTCAAAACCCAAACATAAAAGAAGTTGATTTTGGAGCTAAATTCCAGGAAGAGTTACGGTTGGGTCTGGACTCTCAAACCCAACCGTAAAATATTAGTTGAAGAGATATGAAGATTTTGTCATTACCATCTTATATAGAATTGAAAGACGAAGGCAAACCAAAAAGAATGAGGTCAATCGAACATCGGAGGAGGGAGTAATGCTCAAAATAGTGAAGTACAAAAAAGTATCCAGGAGGAATTACGGTTGGGTTTATTTGCTCGAACCCAACCGTAAACCTGGGGAATTTTGGAGCGAATTTTTGTATCAGAGTTACGGTTTGGTTGATTGGCTCGAACCCAACCGTAAATCTGGGTGCTTTTGGGTGATATTTTTGTGCCAGAGTTACGGTTGGGTTTATTGGCTCGAACCCAACCGTAAATGGGGAGTTTGGGCACGTGTGTGGGCTTCTAAAACATGGAAAACATGGTCCCGGAAGCATTCAAAACCTAGATTTAGTGGGTACTATGTAAAGAGACATCCAAGACATTAAGAAGACACTCTGGACACTTGGAAAAACACAAGGACAACAAGAATCTAGGGCTTGGAGTTGCAATTGATCATCACGATACCTAGGGTTTGCTTTACTTGTTTTCTTGATTATTTTCCATGGATTTTGAGAAATCCATGATGAACTAAACTTTTCTTATTGGTTAGAGATGTAGTCCTCAGTTAGAAAACATGTTTATTAATTGAAATATTCATTCTCATATGTTCATAATCTCTTCAATATCGCTTATGTTCCATCGTTTATAACGCCTTGTATGATGGATTGCTTTTTGTTTAAGTTGAAAATTAGATGAACATGCATTGACATTTATAGCTAAACTAGGGTTTGAGATCCGGAATTGTCCAAAAACCCTTGTTACAAGTAGTATAACGTATTTGTTAACGACGGGGTGTTGCCATGCAATTATGTGTAGAAGTGTGACCTAGGTTAAATCCGAGTGGCTCTTGCGCCAGATTTCTTAGAATAACCTAAACTCACAAATAGCATTGCTTTCATTGCGTTATCCTTCAGTAGCTCTTGCGCCAAGTTATTTGGTGAGAAGGATTCAAAGAGTGGCTCTTGCGCCTTTGATGATAATAGGAGTTTTGCCGGAGTATGCATGCGATATGATGCTTTAGGGTTATTGATATTGAGAGTGCATGAATTTTGAGTATGATTGGTTGATAACATGTTGGAAGAAGGAAGATGAACTCTCTAACCAATATTCTTTATCTCTGATATTCGTTTTAATCTTTTTGCTTTAGTATAATTTAGTTATAATCACAACCAAACCCCCCCCCCCCCCCCTCCCCTGTTTACATTAGTAATCAAAAGTAATTAACAATCACCTGCCTCTCTGTGGGAACGAACTTGTTCTTATTACTATACTCTAACCTATATTAGTGAAGTAAGAACTTGAATTAATTTTGCTTGGCTGACAACCGACAAATCGGCACATATGTAGAAGAAGAAGAGTCTTCATTTTGAATATACTCTTGACAAGGATAACTCACTCATGTACGCTGCTAAAGCCTGAAAAAAAAACGTTCCAACAGATTTAATCGACTGGCTTATTCAAGAAAAAATTAACAAAAAGAGAAATAAAACCATAAAAAGAAACATTGAACAACCAACAAATTCCACTTAAGAACTAGAAACCCTAAACTAAATGCAGGTATCGTGCCTAATTGACCTGATTTTTTTTCCTGATAAAAAGAATGCATGAGAACACAAAATGTCGTATCCCCAAAACTTGGAAACACTCTTTTATCTAGAAAGAAGGAGATGGAGACGAAGGTACAAACTACATTGTTGTGGATAATGATAATGGTTTGGTAAAGCAAGGAGAGGAAAGGTGCTTTTATGTAGTTATATTAAATTATGATTGTCCACAAGCAATGACCTCAGCTCTTATCAAAAGCTTTTTCAAAAAGAACAAACATGAATAACCTTTGCATAGCTTCTGATGATTCATATCTAAAGATCTCCATAATATGGAGTGAAAAGCTACATTGGAAGAATGTTTCAACAAGCAGACATCAAAGAAAGAGAGTTTTTCCAAATTCATACTACCAGGGAATAAAAATCAATCATTCCATAATCTGTCCAAGCATGTAAGTGAAACCTACAAACATCTCACAGAATAAAAAGACAAATCAGCAGTGTAAACAAGAAAAGCAAACTAAACATAAAGATGACGAGTTGGGCATATAAGCTATAGCACTTTTTTAGTTTAAGTAACACAAGTTAAGAAAAAAACAGTACCTGGTATAATAGCAATGCCACCTTTAGAGAACAATTTAAGGAAGCACTTGCAGACGCATCAAGCACCCTGATCATGACAAGATTCGAACGATCATATACATTCAAACAAACTAAAGTGGTATGTAAAAAAATAAATATTTAATTAATATTGAGGTGTCATATGGACATATAACCACTGAACGAGACACTCATAACAACAAATAAAAGGAATAATCTTAACAAGAGCGTAGTCTCATTCTGCTTCAATGAACCCATATTCCTATCATACTCTATTTCATCCCCATCTAATCCCGACCATTATAAACTAACAACCAGAATACTTAGCAAGCTAGGGATGATAAGGTTTATAAGTTTACTGTGTTGTATAATGAGAAGCCGTTCGCATACCCAACATACTTGAAAGCTACACAAACTGAGGCATATTAAAATTCATAGCGAAAGAGTATATATTATACAGTAAAAATGACTTTAATGAGACACTCATAAAAACAAGTAAAAGATAAAACCTCAACAAGATTCAGGAGTACACCTTTCAAGAACCCATGAACTCCAGCTTCGTTAAATAATTTTGGACCAATGATTCGCAAGATTCCACTTAAATGAGCCTGGCTAGTTTCCTGTTGAAGAACAGTAGAGTTAATCTCAATATCATTCAAGGATGGTGATGTATTGACTTCACGTACTGAATACATGAGATTGGCCTGAACTCATTCTAACCGAGACCTATATTTCACTTGATTCAATAACGTCAAATTCAGCGTAATTATTGCAAACCTACATTAACTTGGCCTAACCCAAAACACTATATAACTTTTACCATGTACCCCAATCCCCAAACAAGGTGATCCAAATGACACCATCAACTGAGAAAACTAGCATGAAACCATACAAGAAGTAAGAATATAGGTAGGTGTGTATGTACATTATACATTTCCAGGGAAAACCGGAATGCAGTTTTTATTTTTTGTTAGATCTCATTTAATGTTCTGACTTTCCCAATTTGTTTGTGGTTATGGATCAGTTGATTTACCATGATGGTTTTAACACAGCGAGATGAATCGACAGCTATTAAAACAACGATTTGGAAAGAAATCCACAGGACAGCGATATCATCCTAAAAATCAGCTAAAATTAAAGGAACAACCTTTTAGTTTTATGCACTATGCATAAACATAAATGTAAATTTCCAAAATAACAATGGATTACACAAAAAATAGACAATTTGAGCCAAAACGAAGCAAGCTTGTAAAGAACAGAAAATATGGAACAACAAATATTCCACAAAAAGATTATAGATAGAATAACTCGTTAAGAGAGCCAGCAATATGCTTCTCAGATCAAAGCCAAACTGCAAAGCAAACACTATTACAGATAAACCAACATCCATCTCAAACCAACAGAACAACCCAAAACTAAGAAAAGTTTTAGGTCCTAAAACTAGAAACAAAGAAAAGCATACATTTTGTGCATGAATCAAAAGAAAAAGGTAATAGACCAAGTCAAAAGTTAAATGTAACAAAATCACACCTTAAACGGAAGCATTCAGCCCAAAACCTGCGAAAATAATCACATATGAACTCTCTGAAAAATATGGAGGGAAAAAAGTTAAATAACAAATTACACAAACTAACAATGAGGAATATACAAATAAATTAAGCAAGGTTATTTAGGAAGAACAATAACCTTACCAATCACATGAGAGACCAATTAAATAATTCCTTCCCGAGTACTCATTAGTTGATAAAACAAGACTACAAGAATTAAGAAAAAACAAGATATCGTTAGCGTACAGGAATGTTATTTCTCCAAATTTAAATTAGAATTTACTTGATAAACTGAAAAGTATACCAACATCTCCAGATGGGTAAGATTCAAAACATCAAACCATGCAGAAGAAACCAACCCCTTGGGGTAGAAGGCAGAACACTACTGGAATCCAATCAAACGCTGCAAGGAAACAGAATAACCCATAAGAAATGTTACTTATAAATTCATTTCAAACATTTAATATTATACAAAATGAGATACAACTCACATAACCTCGTTTTCACTCTTCATCCCCGCCTTGACAATATACTGATGATGTTGTCAAACAATTTGCAGGTAACAATATTTCCAACTGTGCGAATGGCAGGAATGAGTACTGAAGGGGAACAAGGCATGTCAGATTCTTAACACATGACTAGAAATTTTGGAATGCATCATCAAGGAATAATAACAAGACCCAAATAATAATAAGATCAAAATAAATTACTAACATTAGAAACTCCACAAGTCATGGCCAGATACCAGCTTCAACAACAACTTGTGGGCCAACAGAAAAAAAAAAGATAATGCCCAACAATCATCGATCAGGCCGTTCTCATCAGTTGAAAGAAAGAAACCCTTGGGCGCTGGTAGAGCAGCTATTGTTTGTACAGATATGAGATAAAAAACACTAAACAACGAAAGAGCTGATATACTGAATATTTTGATAAAATTGGAACTAAAAGAAAATCAAGAATAGAGTTAGAAAAATACTCAGACCTTAGTGTTATCAATCTCATTTCAATTAGCACCCTCTTCGAATCCCAGGTCTTCAAATCCCAAGATAGTTCAGAACTCCTTCTACATAAAATACAAAGTTCACGAGTAAGAAAGTAGAGTTAAAAAATAAATGAACATGCGGGTAGGATAAGGTAATCAAAGAGGAAGCATTATTGCACCAATTAAAACAAACAAAAATAAGAAAGAAACTTGAAAAGTATAACTTTTATTTCTCAATATGTTCTTGACATGGATAGCTCACTCATGACACATCAAAAATATGAAAGAAAACGTTCCACAAATTTATTTGGTGAATTATTCAGAATAAACAAGCACCATCGCTATATAACAATCAAGACTCAAGAGTTTTTTAAAAATATCGTTCAACATTAGGATCCACACAAATCCACATTTGGAAACAAAACTTAAACACAAATTCACCAATTCCCTTAAACTAAAGGAAACCCTAGATTCTCAAAAATGAATCAGATATCAAATTAACAAATTTCCACAACAAGTCACAGCAAATCAACAATTCACAACGAATTTACAACAACATTGAAGGGAAAATCTGAAATTACAGTGTAGAATGACGAACTGAAAGAAATATGAAACTTAGAAGTAGAGAGTGCATAGGAAACTTATATTCCTCAATAGATAGATCGGCAAACATGTAGAAGAAGAAGATTCCTCATTCTGAATACATTTTTGACATGGATAGCTCACTCATGCACACTGCAAAAACCTGAAGAAAAAAAAGCTTTCCAACAGATTTAGTTGGTTGACTTATTCAAGATGCAAATAACAAAAAGAGAAATAAGACCATAAAAGGAAACAATGAACGGCCAAAAAATTCCACCTAGGAACTAGGAACCCTAAACTAAACGAAGGTATTGTGCCTAATTGACCTGATTTATTTTTCCTGATATAAAGAATGCATGAAAGCACAAAACTCCCTATCCCCAAAACGTGGAAACAAACTTTTGGATGAAAAGAAGGGGACGGAGACGAAGTTACTTACTACATTGTTGTGGATACTGATAAATGGTTTGGTGAACACAAGGAGATGAAAGATGCTTTAGTTATACCAAATTATGATCGTGCACAAGCAATTTGACAGTTTTTGGGATCTCTGATCTCATCCCAAATCAGAAGGGTTTTCACAAAGAACAAACGTGAATAATTAACGAAACAGACAGCACAACTAATAATTTACAAGCATACTGTCTTCGCATAGCTTCTCATGATGCATGTATAAGGATTGTCATTATAAGTTTAAATAATATGGAGTGGAAAGCTCTATTTGAAATATGTTTCACCAAGCACACGTCAAGGCATGAGAGTTTGTCTATATTCATACCACCAGGGGACAAAAATCAATCATCCTGTAATATGGACATGCATGTAAGTGAAACCTACAAACATCTCAGAGAATAAAAAGACAAGTTAGCAATGTAAACAAGGAAAGCAAACTGAAAATAAAGATGATGAGTTCTGCATCTAAGTTAGAGCGCTGCTTCATTTTAAGTAACACAACTTAAACAAAAACAGTACCTCAGACAATAAAAATACCACCTTTAGAGAATAATTTGAGGAAGCACTCAAAGAGGCATCAAGCATCCTGATCATGATAAGATTCGAACGGTTGTATATGTAAAATACAATAAAGCATGTACTATACTAGGGAAATAAGGGAAATTACTGAGGCGTGATATGACCACTTAACGAGACACTCATAATAACAACAAAAAGACATAATCTTAACAAGAGCACAAATCCCAGAGTTCTGCTTAAATCTACCATATTCCTATCATACTATATTGCATCCCCATCAAATTGTGACTATTATATGCTAATAACCAGAATGCTAAGTGAGATAGTGATGATAAGGTTTAAAGATTACCATGTTGCACAATGATAAGACCTTCGCATACCAAAAATACTTGAAAGCTGCACAACTGCGGCATGTTAAAATTCATAGCAAAAGAATATTATATAGCAAAAATTACTTTTCCTAGAAAGAAAAGACATAACTCATCCAGAATCAGGAGTTCACCTTTCAAAAACCAAAGAACTCCAGCTTCGTCAAATAATTTTGGACCAATAATTCGCAAGATTCTACTTAAATGAGCCTGACTAGTTTCATATCGAAGAAAAGTAGAGTTAACTCGGTATCTTTTAACGGTGGTGAGATATTGGTTTCATGTATTAAATACACGAGATTGGACTGAAATCAATCAAATCGAGACCTGTATTTCACTTATTTCAATAACTTTAAATTCCCCGTAATCATTGCAACTCATCATTAACTTACCTAACCTAAAATACTATCTAACTTGGGCCATGTACCCTAATTCCCAAACAAGGTGATCCGAATTACGCTATCTGATTGGACAACAAGAAGCAAGAACATAAGTAGGTGATCAACATGCACTATACATTTCCAGGGAAAATCTGGGCGCACTTTGCATTGTCAGGTCTCATTTTATGTTCAAACTTTCGTATTTAATTTGTAGTTATTGAATCAGTTAATTTATCACGATGGTTCTTTAATAAATTAACTAGTTTTAAAACAACTATTTGGAAATCCACATGCAAACAGTATCATCCTGAAAATCAGCTAAAATTAAGGAGAAATGTTTACAGTTTCATACACTAAGTATATACATAAATGTAAACTACACATAAATGTAAAATTCCAGCATGACAATGGTTTACACGATAAATAGACAGTTCGAGTCAAAAAGAATCCTGTAAAGAACAGAAATATGAAACAACAAAAATAGATAGAATAATTTACTAAGAGAGATAGTGATATGCTTCCCAGATTAAAGCCAAACTGCAAAGTAAACACCATTATAGTTAAACCAACATCTATCTCAAACCAACAGAACAACCCAAAAAACTAATTGAAAACACAGTGTGTATCTTCCTCCTCTAACTGGCCAGTATTGAGAAGTCTTTCATTCCTAAAAATGGAAACAAAGAAAAATAAACATTCGGCAGATGAACCAAAAGAAAAAGGTAACAAACCAAGTGGAAAGTTAAAATAAACAAAATCACACCTCAAATAGAAGGAGGTACAGGTGGAAACCAAGTCATCAAAAATGGAACCAATTAGCTCACATATCAATCCTAGCGGCAATCAGATGTAGGTCATGCGCAACCCCTGGTTGAAACTGGAAGGTGATCAAATGACCGCTATGCTAGTTTACTTATTCAATCTAAACAACCATAAATCATAATCGAACATGAAGCCAAACTATAGTTAAAAAAGAAGGCACTTATTCTTTTTTAATGATAACTTATCCTTAGTGAATAGTAGAATAAATGAAAAGTGGATGACTATGAAAACTAACCTTAGCAGTAGTAGGCATCCAAACATTCAACTGTCTAAAACCATCAACAACTACCTGAACCAACAACAATAAAGAGTATTAGGGGAAATAAGAGGTTACTAATCTTATAAGTTAGACATTAATGTAGGAAAGGAGGCTTGAAAAGGGTGGGTTTTTTAAAGACATGCAAGACAAAAAAAATACTTGGAAGATGCAAAATATAATAAAGGTATAATTGAAGTAAGACTATGTACCTTTGGATTTGATACAATAAAAATTTAGCCCCTCATATAATTACATGACTCTTCACATCTCTTCGAATAGAAAGAGGAGGCTCAGATTCAGCTTTAGTCAGATAGGGATAGGTATTTATCTCCTCCAATATGGCTGCACAATTCAACTTTCAAAAAACCATCCAGGAATTGCCCCTGCTTCGTTTAAGTATCATCCTTGGCTCATAGTGCCAAAATAAAATCAAAGTAGGAGCATCACCCCTTGTGCCACTAAATCTGAATCCAACTGGCACTAAGAAAAAGCCTTTCCGAAAATATCACATGAGCATAACATGCAATTTTAAAACCTATACCCCTTATACAAACCCCTTATGTTCTTTAGCTTTTAACTAAATCAAAATATTCATTGAAGCATTTGAATAAACACTTCCAAAGAAATATGTAGTGAGTGTGTGAAAGTTAAACTAATCGGGATATATCAAGTCTAAACTGATTTTAGAAACCTGAAGTAGTGGCAAATAAGACAACATGAAATGTACCTCTGCTTTTCCTTGAGTGGTCATCGAAGACTTAATGGCTTTGCATTCATCAATATCATCATGAGCGGTTGCAGTATCTATGTACTTTCCTGACATAACAATGAATGAAGTACATGTTACAGAAAAATAGACACCTAAAAATAAGAGCCGGAAAAAATTAAAACAGTTTGGGCCCATCAAAATCATTGGATCAATTTAATTTATATACCAGGTCACTTCAGCATAGGATAGTCCCTGCCACCTGACCAGATACTCTGGCATCACACCATATGAACCACCGTTGATTCTCTCAGCATATATCCTCTCAACCTGGTCATTCCGTTTTAATAAAAAATGGAAGACATAGATAAGATGATAAATGAACACTTGACACCGGAAAACAGGGAAAAAACAAACCTGACTGTATTGCTTGATTAAATCTAACTCCATTTCCTTGCCCACGTCATGAATCTCAACCTAAATAACATAATAAATGAAAATGAGCAACGATGCCATAAGAAATTTAGCTTAAGATGCAATGAAACTTTACCTTATAAAAGGCTACCCTACATCAACAACTAAATGCAATTAGCAGTATCCGAAAAAGAAAGGAAAATAAGAATTTTAAATACACTCAAAATAGTTGAAATCAGTTGAGAAGAAAAAGTAAGCAAATGTGTGCACAAGGGTGGGTTTTTGCCCAAAAATGTATATATATTATGTATTTTGCTAGTTAAGATGTTAGTTTCCTAAAATCATAGAACCACATATCCAGCAAAAAAACCTAAACTAAACAATACCCTAGATTCTCAAAACACAAATCAAACAATCATACAAATAACAGAGTCAAAAATCAATCAATTTAACATATCTACCAAAACCCCTAAACTAAACAAAACCCTAGATTCTCAAAACAGAAATCAAACATCAATTTACACAACAGAAGACACAAATAATGGAAAACGAACCAACTTTACAACAGATTTCACCATATATCAGCAAACAACAACGTTGAAACTTAAAAGGAAAGTTGTCTGATTTTGTTTGCCTATTTTTTCCCTAAAATGTATATATATTATGTATTTTGATAGTTAAGACGATTAGAAGAACATTATTAAAATGATGAGGATATATGAAATTTCAAAATAACAAGAGTAGTGATAAGAGAGAACTTATACTGATTCATTCATTCATTCTTCAAATGATAGACATACAGATCGAGACTTGAAAGGAAGAACCACCAACTTCATCGATCATCAAATTCTTCACCAATTACCAGAAAAACCCTAATAACAATCAACTTGATCAATAGAATCAAAAACCCAGCTAGTTTCCTAATTTCGCCCTAAAACGATTCTCAGAAAAAAGTTTGAGAGGAAATAAATGAGGACGACTGGAGACGAATTATCAACTTATATAGTAGAAGATTCTAGTAAGGTTATGGACGGGTAAGATTGAAAGGGATGATTTAGATCGTACGGTACTAACAACTGTCAAAAATCTAGCCGTTGCAAAGAGAGGTGTTAAATAGAAACTAGGTATTCGTTAGAGGGAGTTCGTGAATACAAACCACCGACCACGTAGTCGTTAGGGGATATGAGATGGTGATATCAAGTATTTATAGGACATGCACAAACAGAAAATCCAAAAGGAACTCTGAAAATTATATTTTAGACCATATATGACATTTGATGTTTTAAACAAATAAATGTTTTAAACAAATAAATGTCATTGGATGGGAATGTAAATATAAGGATCATAAAAGGGGAATGTAAAGATGACATATAAAATAGTTATATAGACATATTTCAACATATTCTCCAGTTTCAGAGGTCTTTTTAAAGATGTAAAAATTTTAGTCATCATTATATATCTGTGGCTATAATTATAGAATCATATAACTAATTTTAAATCAATAGTTTAAAATGTTCTTAACTAAAAGTAACATAATTAGGGTTGGAGATGTTTTTTATTCTCATATGCAAGTTAAAGATTTTGATCTCACATCTGTCAAAAACGAGTTACACATAGGATTTACACAAAGTTACCGTTTGGAGTTGCTCTTAGGGCTTACACTAAACCTCACTTGTGAAAAAAAACTGAAAAGGCTATCTGCGAGGAACCATTCTTTGCATGATTTTTCCATTTATAGCTATCCAATCACAAAATGCGTACTCAATTTCAGATTGGTTTTAGATATATCCGATAATTTTAGCTATCATTTAGTTAAAACAATTTTTTCCGTAAGGAACCATTCCTTGCTAAATTTTGGCTTCAAAGTCTGCTTCCGCATTTCTACGAATGAAGCCTGTGAATCATGGTTTTGCACCATGCTTTTCGTGGATGTGAAGGTGATGTGAAACTTAATTAGTTTTTTTTAAAATCAAAATTTGGTGTTGACGACTTTCGAACTACATCATTAGAATCATCACCCAGCGATTTTACCGGCCGGTGAAACTTGGATTAAAATATTAAACTATTGAGAAAAGGATTTGTTACTATTATTTTATTTTATTTTTTTGACACATACTCTGTTGTTATTGATGAAGACGTCTAATTAAGGTTGACAATATACAATACCAAAATGGACCTTCTTTGTTTTTGAGGTAAAAATGGACTAGTTTGTAGTTTCCTTTTGTTGATGGCTTCCGTGTAATTAAAAGGGCATTATGTGTTTTTCGGCCTTTAAGCAGCCTCACAATTAATATTCTTAATTTTTTTATTTTGCTTTTCCTAAACATGAGCCGAGTTGCTGGCTATTCTGGGAAACTAGTTTCACAATATTTAAAGTATATCATATGGTCACACATCCTATTATTACCACATTGTAATTACATTTCGTACATGTTGTAGTGTACACTTCTGACAATAGAAGATAAATATTAGTCTTTTGATGATATTGGTGAAACGGTGTTGAAAGTTTTAATGAAAGGAAGAAAAGAAATTTACTCTTAATCCAATATCAACATCAAAATATGAATATTGGGCTTTTAAATTGAATATTAATTAGCTACCAGTAATTGTGAAACTAAAACACTCTTCTTCTACTACGTTGAACTGATATGATTTCTTTCTTAATTATAAGCAAAACAAACCTGGCGTTTTTTAGGGCGACCTAAAAAGAATTTTGGACGACTAATAAAACAAAATAAGGTCACTAAGAAGTAATATCAGCACACCCCTTATCCATATGTCTTCTTTAATGGCTAATCTGTTTTTTTTAATTAGTGTTAATGTTGATTAATTAGTTAATTAATTTTTGTTAATTAGATAATTAATTTTGGTTATAGTTAGTGTTAGAAAAATATTTGATTTATAGTTTTAGAAAAGAAATAGAGAGTGTGTTAGAGAGGAAGAAGAAGAAGAAGAAGTTTGGGGAAACCAGGTTTTACCTAAAATCAATAACAAACATGGATGAGTATGAGGAAGAAGGTAAGAAACATCATGAAGAACATAATATTGAAGGTTCAATAGCGTTTAAAGATAACGGTTTGGGATATTTGTTGGATGATCCAAATTTTGGTGTGGAAGGAAACCTAGACGGCGATTTAGCGAGAGAAAACGATGAATCACATCAAAATGAAGTTAATAATGCATCAAAAAAACAGGTATTGTGTTAAGAAGCTCAAAAGACCACTTTGTATGTTTTTATGTGACCGGCAACAAAAAAATTCATTTTGCATGCATTTAATGCCATGAAAATCCCAGAATCGGTAGATAATGGGGTACCATATCAACCAATTATACACTATTGTGCCAAAATTTGGTATAATAGGTATTCTCGTGAAGATTACTTACTACCGATTAAACAAAATCCCCAAATTGAATTTTGTTCAAATTTCTATTTGCATAATCGGTAGTTTAGGAATACTTATTATCTACCGATTATGTTTGTCGCCCCAAAAATGAATTTCTCCAAGCCTATAGATTTTATATTTTGCTAACTTTATAATTGGTAGCATATGGTATATCGTTATCTGTAATCGGTTGTTGTTTAAAAAATTAAACCTCCGATTATACTTGTTTTTGTGTACAAAACTTGTCTTGATTTCTTTATATAATCGATAGTAGGAGAACATAATTAACTACCGATTGTTTTTAGTCGGTAGTAAGGGGATATAATTAACTACCGATTGTTTTTAGTCGGTAGTAAGGGGATATAATTAACTACCGATTGTAAGTAATCGGTAGTATGGGAACATAATTATCTACCGATTATTGTTGTCTAACTCATTGCTATTTTATGTAGATTATTGAATTGGTTAATCATGTTTCATACGAGGGTCCTGATACTTCCCTACAGTATGCAAATAATTTGGTATGCTACCTACCCACTCTTGCCTTGTTCTAAGAATGTATGTTACATGGTTAGGCTTATGATATTTGTTTTTTTATATGCGCATTAAGACATTTGGAAGTAAGGAGGAGACAAAGGAATGACTTATCAACAAGGAAAAAGAGAAGATGTACGTTGTAGTTCATAACAATTGCGTGAGAGTTGATCGATTTTAAATGATTTATGAGAGAGGTGGCGAACGAAAGAGTCACGTGGAAAAGGATCGTAAATACGTAAAGAAGATGGAGAGGAAATACCGAGGTAATTCAAAGAAAATTGGATGCCCATTTAAGATTATCTTCAGTAAGCCCGACGGTAAGGAAGGTAAAGTATGAAAAATGTTTAGAGTTGCTAATGGTTGTCATAACATAAGTCGGAGAAAATATTTATAGTTAAGATTCAATACTTTTGTCGCGTAGATTTTGGAAGCCCATGAGCGTTTGTAGCTGAACAACATTTTCCCTCCATCTGCTAGCGTACCATGAGGTGGGTCAGTGTTATCTAAACACAAAATATGATGAGGAACGTGTGCATATCTAGTACAAGGTTTCTTAGGCTTATTCTTCTCTTTAACAACAACAATAGAAAGATTTTGCTGTGGTTCTTCTTCTTTTTGTTCTTCTTCTTCTTCCTCCTCAACTTCTTGTTTTATCTCTTGGTTCACTTCACAGATTACAACTTTCGGTAACGACCCCGATTTATCTGTAACTTTAATTCCACGTTTACTTTCCCCTAGGTGTTTATTGTGGCGAGGGGTTGGAGTTCTAGTATCTTCCACTACCATTTGCTTACCTTTCGACTTGCCCCTAAAATAAACAAAAAATACTTAACTAATTTGGAATAAAAAAGCATAGAGTTTGGATGATTAACTCAAAGTTCGGTTAGTAAAGCTTATATTCGAACAAAAAAATCAGTCAAAAAACCGAATGTTCAGTTGAAAAACATTCAAACATTTCTAAAATAGTGTAACGTTCGGTTGGTAAACAAAATTTCAAATTTGACAGAACTTTTTGTTCCCATTTTGGACAAAAACTTCAATTGAAAAGAAATATTATCGAGCTAACCGAACTCCAAGTTTTTCTTATCAACAACAAAGTTCGGTTGAAAAGGCTAAAGGAAACAAAAAGTTCGGCTAGCACCTAAAGTTTTCTTCTCAACCGAACTGTTCTTGGTATTCTTCCTAACAGAAAATTCGGTTGACTCTAAATGGTGTTAAAAAATGTTCTTAACCGAACATTTCACTGGAACTACATTTTAAACCCAAATTTTCATGATTTATACTCACATTATAATAAAAAACGAATAAAAATAAAGAAGTTTGTCGGGAATTACCTTCAAATATGCATATTAGAACAATCAGGATTTGGTTCTCTTATTTGGAAGGGTTTCGATTTCGTCTTGAACTTGTTCTTCAACTTCCTGTTGATTGGTTGATTTAGTTGATTTGCAATGGCTGCAATCCCAGGATTCAGTTATACATTTCTTCTACAACTTTTAACACGAATAATTTATAAACAACAAGAATAATCGGCGATGAAATTTGTTTGTGAACCGGCGATTAATCATTTATGAAAGAGGTAAAATAGAAGAAGTAGAAATTTAAAAATAAAATTCCGTTAGAAAGAAAAAAAGAAAAATTAGGTTAGTTTTTATTTTTGTTTTGTTTATGTATCAGATTAATATATGATCAGGTTGAAATGATTATTAGATTAGGTTAAATTTAATAAAAATTGACTTAGTCATTTCTTTTCATTAGGATACACCTGGCTTTGTAGAGCGGATGGTCTATATACGGGTGGTCCCCTTAAATTCTGAGTGATCCCAAAAAATCGTTCCTACGGTGATACCTTCTCTCTTCTGGGTCGGCCCAATAATTATTACTATTTGTTCCCTTAAAGCCCAGTTTCCCGATATTTAAACAAATGCGAATTAGTATGTGATTCCTTCCAAAAATTTATATCGAAAAGACAACAACAAAAAAGTGATGAATATGTATGAGCTTAAATTATTGAGTCAATCCACCAACCGATCGAAATCAATCTCAAAGATAGAACACTCAAACATATTTGGTTGGTAGTTCATTAAGTTCTGGAATTATTATTCCATAGCATCAATCATTTTAAAAACCATGCATCTAATCAAATTAATCAGTTACACAAAGGAAGCTAGCTAGAAGCACCATTGCCTTCAACCCCGAAGTAACATGCACTTGTCACCAAGGTGTGGTTAGCGATTATTGACGACATCTAAGCAAAACATGCACCTACTGCCTGGCGTAATAATTGACAACTGAAGACATTCCAATGATAAATATACCATATATTTCTGTTGCATTGCCATCTTTAGCCTTATAATTTCACCCAATATCTCCTGAACTCTAAGCAAGGATTTGCAGAACTAAAATAGAGGTCATGGAGATAAGTAGGGCTTTAGTGGTCTGTCTCACAGTGGGTTTTTTAGGTCTTCTAGCTTCTGCTCTGGGGTTGGCTGCAGAAATCAATAGAATCAAGGTCTCTCTCAATATCTCTCAGCTTCTATTAGTGTAGTTACTCTTCCTAAATTTTTTTCCGCATATATATTAATTGGCTTGTTGTACATGTGAAGGTTTTGATAATTTTCACAATTGCAGGTATCTGATGTCACATTCACTTCTTATCATGAATGTACACACCCAAGAAGTGTGGCGTTCGCTCTTGGTTTGACTGCCTCTCTATCTCTTATAATTGCTCATGTGATTATTCATATATCAGCTGGGTCCTTCTGTTGCTGCTATAGAAATACTCTTCCTGATCCAGCCTCTAATAGAAGGAAACTTTCATGGTTTTCTTGGTAAATACATCGAGTCATAACGATCTTATTTTATCGGTATAGTTGTATGTATATCTACATATACAACTGAGTACTAAATTCATGCATCGGTTCTTTTATAGCTTATCTTAATTTCTTGGTGCATGCAGGAGTACACTCATTCTAGCAGTTCTCCTTTTACTAGCAGGAACCTCACTGAATGATTACAAAAGCAGTAAAGGAAGCACGATTGTCGGCACCAAATGTTACCTGGTAAAGCCTGGAGTATTTGTTGGAAGTGCGGTTGTGTCACTTGTGAATGTAACCACAGGGATTGTCTATTATCTCATGGCTGTCTCAATGTTAAAGAAGATGAAAGGTAATAATGGTGGTGCTACTGGTTATCCTAATCCAGGTAAAGGTATCCAATTAGCCTAAGCCAGGTTCTACTCGGATGGAGTGCGTGGCACAAGCACCAATTCTTCTGGACAAGATAAAGCGCAACGACTAAAATCACTAAACCCTGTTTTGGTTTGGATAATGGCCGGATGTTTTGAACATGAACAGAGATTGGGGCAATTTATGCAAATGGTTTGGCACAGCTTTTGCAGTAGTGCTATTCTGTTGTTGGTCATCGGAGAGGCTAATCATTTTATTGATTTTGTGTTTATTTTATAATTGCACTGATTTCTTTTCGTCTCTCTTTATGTTTTATGAGGTCTCTTTTAGGGTTTTAGCGTCTTCCAGCTCACGCCACTCCCTGGTTAATTAGTCTGTATAGCTTTCATTTTTCATCAATGTATAAATCAGCACTTACCACTCTGCATGCGCCGCTGAATAATTAATGAAAGTGTTGATATGCCTTGAATCATTTGTTTGCCGGAATACCGGTCAGCGAGTCAGGGGTCCAGGGGGCGACGCCCCCGGCTGGGGGGGCTAGGGGGGCAGCGCCCCCCCGCCTAAACGGTATACGTAATGTATTATGACTGGGATTGTTTTCCGCTTTCTAGTCGAATTAGGGTTTATTCCTTTTGCCCTATATATAGGCATACGTTGTACCTAGAGAAAGCATCTTTGGTATTCTGCTCAGTAATAAAACTCTGGTTTCTCTGCCGTGGAGGTAGCTAACATAACAGTTAGTGAACCACGTAAATCTCTGTGTCTTGATCTCTTTTATCGTTCTCGTTTGATCTCTCGTTATAACAGAAAGAAATCTTTAATATCATACACTAGAGCTTGTATTACTAGATCAGTGCTTTTGCTGCACCAAAATCTAATAATAAACACTGTACAAGTACTCCCAACTCTCAAGACCTTCAGAACCAAGGAAACCCCGCATCGAGGGCTTTTATCTGCCAACATTTGCAGCGCAGTAATTCCTCATAGATATGGGGGCACAGCAAATAGATATACAGTTACAATAGATATACCAACTGACAACAAACTAATGTGTTATGGATCCAACATGTTTACAGATCTCACACCCACTTTTGAGTAACAAGGTTTCATGTCGTAGAATTGTGTCTGCAAGAATAGGTGAATTAGGTGCCACGTCAGCAATCCCTGCTTGGTCAACTTGCCACATTATCAGTTCATGCTCGGTCAGCTGCCACAACAGCAAATCAACTAGCACTGACTGTCACATCAGACCAAGATGCACCGAGTAGACACGGCTGGACAGCGAGGCCGTCCGGCAAACAAGTTAAGGTAGCTAGTTAGCCAAGCCGAGCCATGAGCCAAGCCATATTTGGGGTTGGAATTTTCCACCCAATTTTTGTATACCTTCGGATATTTCCGCCCCTGGATTTGTCCACCAAATTTGTATACTTTTGGATATTTCTGCCCCTCGACTTGGGCCTGACCATTTACACCTCTTCTTGGGTTTCGGTTGTTCGCATCCTTTTTTTTGGCCTAATACCACATGCCCTAGACGAAAGTTCCGGAAGTATCTAGAATACTTGATGGCCAAGACACACTGAAAAAGGTTCTGGAGCATTCCAGATGACTTGCAGAATAAGGGATCACAAGTCATGACTTATTTCGAAATTAGGGTTGCAGGATAAGCCACCACAAATGATGACTTATCTCGAAATTAGGGTTGATCTCCAAGACAAAATCATATAAATACAGGGAACCTAAACCCTAAAAGGTACGCAGTCTTTTCTACATAATCTTCTATGAAAAACTCTAGCTAACTTAAGCATCGGAGGGTATTTTGCAGGTACCCCATCCAACTATGTTCGTGTAGAGAAAAAGGTTGCAGAGATCAACACATCAACACAATCAACATTTATGTGGATGTTTGGGTAAGATATATTTTTGCACAAACAGACCCTTAAAAAAGGAGGGTCATCTGAATGAAGATATTTGATGATGTCATCAAATAAGAGATTTTAATATTAGGAACACCCTTGTGTGTAGAAACTTTATTCTTCAGGGTATAGTTACTAAACAAACTTAAATATAATATATCATACAAATCATGATATGTTGGAACATGGAAAATTTATATATTCGAAAAGTTTTTTGAAAGACTTACGCAACGAGCATAAATATAAATATCAAATTTTTATTTTTCTAGATTTTTTTATTATCTAAACGATTTTTTTTTATTTTCTTAATTTATTTGCTATTATCTATAGTATTTTTCTATAGTGCAACTAGTATTCACTGTATTTCTTTCGAGTGCATCTATTATCAACAATGTTAATTAGTTTTTTATAGGAGCTAGAAAACTCTCTTTTGATTTTCCAAAATGTTTGTATGGGTTTTTAGAGACAGAATTAGTAGTGTGTGTACACCATAAAAAACCATATAAAGAATGTTGTACATAATGGTTGCACATCAAAAATGTTAGTGTGGATAACGTACATTCACTCATGTTGATTCTGTCCAACAGATATGGATAAGCTATATAAAATAAACTTTTTACTTTTAACATCAACAATAAAATAAACTTGATAAATGTAGAAATTATGCACACACTCGATTTGTGCAGAGAATATCCACACATCAATTATGTGCAAGTCAATACACCAGATATGTAGTAAAAAATAAATTTCAAACTCATAAACAAACAATCTCAACACACTTGTAAAATAAATTTCAGGAATATCCACAAACTATGAGTTGTGCAAAGAATATCTACATATCAACACCTAAGCAACACAGATATGTGCAGAGAGTGTCCATATATCAACACCTAAGAAACACATATATGTGCGGAGAATATCCACACATAACCAACTAACCAAGACATATATGTTCCAATTTGTTCTTCTTCAACAACTTTTTCTTTTGGTTAGTTCTTATTACTCCTTGATCTTGTTTTCACCATTTTGCTTTTTCAATTTTGAATATAGGCGATATTTTGTGTCACGGAATTGAAATCGATAATGATGATGATGAAGAGAACAAAATCGATAATAATGATATAAGATACAAGAATAAGAATGATATTATTTTTTTTAAAAACCCTATTTGATTTTGAGAACTTTTAATTAAAAACCTACTGTTTTTTAATGATGTTTCTCTTTGATGATTTTGTTATAAATGGATGATTTCGATTTTGATTTTTGGTTTCATGGCGATTTTTCCTAAAAAAATCGAGAGAGAAGTGGAGGTTTGTGAGAGATTGAGAAAACATTAGAGAAGGTGGAGGTTGTTCGTGAGAGATTGAGATATGGTTAGGTTATGTTTGGGGGAATTTATGCATGGTATTTTAGTCTTGTTACAATTAGGGTTTTGTTTCTAAAATGGTCTAGGGTCGCGGAAATAATTTATATTATTATTTAAAAAAATGGTCTAGGGTCATGGAAATAATTTGTATTATCATTTAAATAACCTAGAAATAATTGTATTATCATTTAAATAGCCTAGGGGTCATGACAATAAAACCCATATTTTCCAGGGTTATAGATATAATTAGTCTTTTTTAATTATTTAATTTTTTTTGGAGGTAAAGACGGTCAACTGACCCAAACTCTAATATCAAAATTTCTAGGATCCAAATGCAACTTAAGATAGAAAGTCAAAATAACCCAAATAAAAATTAGGACCAAAATCATAAAAATATCTGGGAAATTTATTGTTGATACGTCTAAAACTCCCATAAATCAAATTTCAGAATTTAAAGACATTTAAGGCAACAAGATCCCCAATGTATATATATAGCACTTGTCTTCGATACCGCAAAGTATATCGAGAGAACTTTTTGTAATATTTTTTTATTGAAACAACACAGTTGTTTATTTTTTTTGGTCAAGAACTATGGCTAAATTCTCCACAATCATTTCATTCATCCTTTATCTTTTTATCTTCGCTTCAGGTTTCATTCTCGTACTATTTTTTATAATTCATATACCTTAATTTATCATGGCAATGTAAATGTTGGTCTTAACGAATATAATTGATAGAAGGGAATACCAATATTTTTATAAAATATTAATTTAAAAATCCAATAATTAAAATTATTTTATTTTATAATTAGTATCACCATACTGGTATCCTTAATATTGTTTTTAAAATTCGTCTATGATATGGAGAGAGAGAGAGAGCTAAGCCTCTCTACCTAGAAAGAAAAATTTTGTTTGTTACAAAGACAGCTTTAGGTAATCGAAGAGGAATAAAACTGGAGGAAAGGAAGAAAGGATGATTTAGATCTTGGTCACATTTTTCTGAAGACATGGCAAGGTGGCTGCTAGAAGTTTTAAATGAAGCATTAAGCAGAAGAGTTGAAGGAAAGAAGTGGCCAAGAAGAGAGGGGGATGCTGCATACTTGTCTGAAGTAAGAAATAATGAAGGTGGAACTTATCTAAGAATCTCTAGAGTTAGAAGAGGAGATGATGATAGATTTTATGCTTTGTGTGTTCCAAGTGGGAACAAATGCTATTACTGGTTGATTCTCTATAAGGAGATTAACAAAGTACTTATGGATAATTTTATGAATAAAAATATGAGGCAGGTTATCCCATCAAAGAACAATTTTCTTGCGGAGCTGCCA
This sequence comes from Papaver californicum, assembly GCA_023531435.1. Classification (NCBI taxonomy): domain Eukaryota; kingdom Viridiplantae; phylum Streptophyta; class Magnoliopsida; order Ranunculales; family Papaveraceae; genus Papaver; species Papaver californicum. The sequence goes on from JAJJMC010018784.1 coordinate 1,238,467, forward strand.
TGTCCCAAGTCACGCTCAAGGATCATTAATAAAGGCTTTATTAGAGTGGAAGGCATGGTCAGATGGAATAGAGTTATAAGAGAGATAAATAATTATTAGGAGTACATATTTGAGTACATTTTTGAATAAAGGCTTTATTAGGAGTACATTTTTGAAACTACTTCTTTAAGTGGCTTAAAATAAGAGGGATACCAAGAAATTTTTGGATCTACAAACTTTTTCTCGTTATTGGAGACAGTATAGGAGGATTTCATAAAGTTGCTTCAAGCACATTAGAGATGGAGAATTTCAAAAACTTAAGATTGCAGTCAAGGGTGATTTTTTTTATGATCCCGACGGTTTTAGTTGTAGAAGATGAAGGGAACAGTTGGGCTGCGACAATCGAATGGGATTTGGAGCATCACCCTAAAAATAAGCCTACTCTTGTGAAGTATAACAAGTTTATTGACTGCTTCGATTATAAGCAGAAATCTTCTTCAAGTGAAAATTCAATTTTGAATCAACCATCTAATTCAGGAGCCATGGCGGATCGGGTTAGAGGTTTGAGCTCTTCTGAAGGGCTAGCTAAGAGTAGGTTGTCAGATCCTAATGTGATAGGGCTTTCAGATAACAAAACCTTAATACCTAAGACTGTTTCCATAAATCAAATGGAGGAAAATACTGCGAGAAAGATCTCTGCAGTAGGGAATCACAGGGAGGGTGGAGAATTAGGTGCTGCTTGTTTTGGGGATAATGGACGAGGAGAAGAAGACCCTATTTCCTCTGGACTTGCTCACTCTAAGGATGTTAATGTATTAATTTCAACTAGAGAGGTGAAAGAGGAGAAGAAGAACCTACCTTACGTAGTGGATTGGTGCATTGCAGTGTTAGTCATGTTGAGGATAATGACTGTAATGTGTATGATGGAAGAGGAGATGGAGATCCCATTAACACAACCGTTCTTACTCCTACTTTAGTACTAGATGTGCATGCTCAAAAATATGATGAAATAGGAGATGGAGACTTTATCTTTTTGGGTTGCATAATAGTAATAAAGGTAAAACAGTGACCTTAGCTAAGGTGCAGAGGGTTGGTGGAAGAGGATAGGATGATCCTATCCCCTCTGTAACCGTATGTGAATCTGGGTTTGATAATTTTTGCAAAGTTCAAACTATGCCAAGGAACCTAGAGAATCCTGCACAGGTTCAAAATGATAATGGTATTATATATGAGGTTGATAATTTGTTCTCAGTGGTGGAGGACAAGATAGTGATAGCCTTGGGGAAATTCAGAAAACTAATATAGATACCAATGAAGTAATCTTTTCCACTTCTAAACTGGTTTTCGAGTTTTGCTGTAAGTTTGGAGGAATTCATGAATATGATGAGAAAGAAGCTAAAGATGTCATCAGTGAGATCCTAGTTAAATACAGGGATAGGTACTCTTCCCTAGCAGCTGGAAGAAAGTGCAGGACAGTTGTGAATCTAGTAGAACTCTTTCTCTTAGCAGGGTTAGATGAAGATGGAGATGAAGTTAACTCAAGGGACATTGCTAACGCAGATGGGGAATAATATTAATAGTTGGAGCATTGGAGGGCTTAATGCTTTTGACAAACAAATTGTTGTGAAGGATTTAATTGGAGCTCATAAATGTTTGATTTGCAATTTGCAGGAGACCAAAATTCAACATATTTCTTCTTGGTTTGTCAGGTATCTATGGTATGACTCGGATTATGGGTGGGAATTTATTCCTTCACATGGCTCTAGTGGAGGACAGTTATCAATATGGGACTAGGCTAGAGTTTTTGGATAAGAGGTTGGGTTTTAAAGCGATTTTTATTCTTCTTAAGTGCAGACCCATTACTGGTTTTTCTTTTATTAACACCAATGTCTACTCACCTTGTAACTACAATTTGAGAGAGGAATTATCGAGGGATCTGGCGGAGATTAGAACATGGTCAAGTGAAGCTTGGTGCATTTCAGGAGATTTAAATACGGTAAGAAGCGATTGGCAAAGAAATCGAGAAGGAGCCAATGCAAGGAATAAAAGTTTGTTAAATGATTTCATTATGGATCAGGAGTTGGTGGATTTACCTCTGAATGGTGGGGCTTATACTTGGATAAACATGACTCTACATTATTATGTAGGTTGGACAGGTTTCTTCTTTGCAATAACTTTGATACCAAATATAATTCTGCTACATAAACCGTGAGACCCTGAACATTTTTTCGGATTTAACTGAACCCATTATTTGAATCCTGCGTTTAGAGTGCCTACAAGTCTAATACTCAATTGTTTCCAAAAAAAAAAAAATTAGCTGCCTCAATAATAAGTGTTGGTTTTTAATTAGAGAGAGTGCCTTAGCCAAAACCTTAAGTGCTACAATAGTGATCCATGCAGCTAAGCACGTGTCACAAAGAAACCGAGAAAACTAGGTTGACATATTTATAATTTTGGGGGAGTTTGTTCGAGGGGGGATGATTCCTCTTTTATTCTTATTTTCGTCTCTTCTCCTTCGAATTCTTTTTGGATCCTCTTGGAGAACTGTAAGAACAAAAATTGAGATCGTACATGAATGAGTCTCGTAGAGACAAAAATACATGAAGTTACTTTCTATTTAGCTGATTTTATATGCGTGATGGGAATATTTCTTCTTTTTGTTCTTTAATTTGGGAACTGTTTTGGGGTAATCAGTTTTTCAATCAATTGATTGAAAGTGATTTGGAATCATTGTTTGATTACGAAATCGGTTTCTGGTTGCATTTGATATGATTGAGTTTTGGGAGAAGTTTTCTTGCCGGAAAATCAGGCGAGAAGAGGAGATGGTGTTGATGGTTTTATTGATGCATGGTGAAGATTAATGAGTGATAAGAATCCAGGAAGAACTAGGGGAAGTGGGTTAGAGTTTGATATGAATTTAGTTTGGATTTGGATTGGAAAATCAGTAAGAAAGCTTGGCTTTCATTTAATGTCAGTAAGATGTTTTTCCCTTTGCTTCAATATAAACTTATTTTTCTTCTTACTGTGAATGCTTGTTAAACTGATTATGATTTATATTTTATAGAAAATGTATAAAATTGAGTACAATTTATGTGGCTAATGTCTAATGGTGTTTTGTTTCATCTTTAGATTTTAGAACTTCCATCTTCAAGTTCTTGAGATAAAAACAAAGAAAACGTTTGCTCCATTGGTCATTAAACTGTTCATTTTGATGACAAGGTATCTGAAATTAATTACATAACAACCATGATCCTAATTGCTAGAAGAAGTTAATGATGATTCCATTAAAATGTTATTTTATGTACTTGACTTAATCTGTTGTTTGATATATTGATGAATCATTGATTGTTTGTCCTAATCAAATTAATTGTTGCTTTAATTCCGTGGTTCAACTTGTATTGGTGTTTTACAAATCAATTTTAAGATTGGGTTTGCATAGGCTTATATTGTGTTTGTGTTATTGCCTCTTTTCAAATCTGCTATGCTTTAATCCTTATTAATTATTATATATATATATATATATATATATATATGCATTTAAATATTTGCATAGATGAATTAGCATATATGAATTAAGTTTAATTATTCAATTAGTTTAACTAGTGAAACTTCAAACGGGAATATCATCTTTGGAATAATTAATCAGTTTTAGTTATTATTATGGTTTCCATGAGGATGGATCAAATTGATTTTGCTGGTTGTTTTTGAATTAAGAATGATAAAGGTATTTAGGTCTAACTTAGAAGTTCATTTGGCACCATCTAATAAGGTAAACTAAATCATATTTTCTCCGCCCGAGAATAGGTGACTTAGTTCAAGTTTGTACACGTCTTAAGGTAAAAAGGATAAAAGAGTATTTTTATATATTTTTTACGATTATATTCTTATGGATAATAATTAGTAAAATTTAAATTTGATTTATCTTTCCAAATATATAACGGATTTTCGTAAACTTTATCCCATTGAAAAACATTTTAAAACACCTATACAACGAATATAAACATGACTATCAAATTATAGATATTTTTTATACTAAAATATAGATCTTTTTTATACTAAAAATAATCGATTAAAATGGTAGTCTTAGAAATATTCCTTGTTTAATGATATAAATCATCTAATTGCGGATAAAATATAAAGATGAATAAATCACTTATTTCCGGACGGAGGAAGTATATAATATTTTTAAATTCCACAAGGCCAGTAGTGGGGTTAATTTGTGTGCCTTGTGAACTCTTAGTATATGCCCTAAGGGTCTCACCTTATAATTTTTCCAAACTTTAAAATTTTCGAATTTTGATACTTTCATAATCGGTAGTTTTAACAAATTTTTTATTTACCGATTATGAAAGTAGCCCCAGAAATAAATTTTCCCGAACTTTAAAAATTTAAATTTAATCTACTTTCATAATCGGTAGTTTTGGTAAATTAGTTATCTACCGATTATAAAAGTAGCGCAAGAAATAAATTTTCCTAAACTTTAAAAAAATTGAATTTTTGTACTATCGTAATCGGTAGTTCCGGCAAATTAGTTATCTGCCGATTATGAAAGTAACCCCAGAAATAAATTTCCCGAACTTTAAAAATTTAAATTTTTTCTACTTTCATAATCGGTAGTTTCAGTAAGTTAGTTATCTACCGATTATGAAAGTACCCCAAGAAATAAATTTTCCTAAACTTTAAAAAAATTAAAATTTTCTACTATCATAATCGGTAGTTTCGGCAAATTAGTTATCTACTGATTATGAAAGTAACCCCATAAATAAATAAAAAATCAAACTTTAACATTTTTAATTTTTTTACTTTCATGATCGGTAGTTTCGACAAATTAGTTATCTACCGATTCTGAAAATAGCCTCATAAATAAATTTTTCCAAAATTTAAATTTTTTAAATTTTTCTACTTTCATAATCGGTAGTTTCGACAAATTAGTTATCTATCAATTATGAAAGTAGCTCCAAAAATAAATTTTTCTGCACTTTAAATTTTTTGAATTTTTCTACTATCATATCGGTAGTTTCGGCAAATCAGTTATCTACCATTTATGAAAGTAGCTCCAAAAATAAATTTTACCGAACTTTAAAATTTTTGAATTTTTCTACTTTTATAATCGGTAGTTTCGGCAAATTAGTTATCTACCGATTATAAAAGTAGTCTCATAGATAAATTTAAGAAAATAACTTGATTTATTTATTTATTTTAGTTTACTTTTTTTAACAAAAAAATTAATTTATTTTTATTAATTTATTTTTGGATTAACAAAAAAAATATATATATAAAAAATACTAAATAAAAAAAGTAGTTTAATATCTAAAGGATAGAAACATAAATTAAACTAGTAAGGATAACTTAGTACTTTTATCTTTTATCTTTTATCTTTTATTTTTAGATGGATATAAATAAATCGTTCTAATTTTTTTTAGATCGCCCTAAAAACATCAGGTTTTTAATGATCTTTTTCCCTGACCAGCCTTAACTGGATTTATTTGCGATCAAACTGACTGTAGGTATGATTAACTATTGCGCAGTTGAAAATATGTTGCACATGACTGAAAGCAAGAGATGTTTAATAGCATGGGGGCCTCCGTGCCAAGAATCAAGAGTATGCAATGATAACTGTAACGCGCTCTATAAAAATGGAGCGGACGTCTGTAACGTTATCACTGGTACTCGACTAAGGCAGTGCCTTTGCGAGTATGATTGCTAGACTTGTTAGCGATGAGTTATAAACTTATAGTAGTACTTTTATCATAAAACAGGAATAAATAAATTATACTACGACAGGGTTTGGACTAATTAATAAAACAATTTTTAATGCGTATTTGTGTACGAATTAATTGTATTTACCCTTCATCACTAGAGACAACATTGAGATATTGGGCAAGAACAAGCCATGGTCATGACTTTTAACTACTTGGTGAGCAAATTTTAGTGATGCTGAGTTTTAGTGGTAAGTTGGTAACGTACTAACATGGTAGCTTTTATGTATATTTTTTTATGCAGGTAGGAAAATATTCGATGGATACCAAAATTTACACACCCAATGCACCTAATTTAATATGGCATCCACCTCGATAATTTATGTTTAAGAAAAATCCGTAAGATAAAATCCTATTATTTTATACATCTTACTAATAAAACTTCAGTTAAAATAAAATAAAATAAAAATCTCATTTAAATAAACTTGTTTAAACTATCTTTTATATTAATTCAACTCTATAAAAATAAAAATCAACTTCACTTTTAAGTTTTATTCTCTCTCACCACCAACACTACCAGTACCAACTCACCACCACCAACCAACAGCAATCTCCATCATCCAGCAACACCACCACTACCTGCCACCAACTAACAGCAGCACCAACCACCACCACTAACGAGCATCACCAACCAGCACCGCCATCACCCACCGCTACCATCAACGAGCATCATTAACAACCATCAGGTCCACTACCAAAGAGCACACCACCAACCACCACCAGCAGAAATGAAAACCAGAATTAACACCCATCACCACCAACAACAACCAACACCACAGCCAACACCAACAACCATCACCACTTTCACCACCAACACCAACATCAGCGAGCACCACTAACAACCACCAAATCCACCACCAACGAGCACCACCACCAACCATCACCAGCAACAACGAAAACCAGAACCAACACCAACCACTTCCACCACCAACAACAGCCAACACCACTTCCACCACCAACACCATCATTATCCCACTACCATCAACCGGAAAACACCACCACCGACCAACACTATCATCAACACCACCACCACAAACCAGCAACACCACCATAAAAAACTTACCATATTACTAAAACATTGGTTTCAACGATAAAAATTAGGCAGAAAAATGATGAAACCAAATTTGGTTTCAACATAAAATTTGTATTTCACCAACACAACTTCAACGAAGAAACCAAATGCACCAAATTAAATAAACTAGGAAAAATTTAGTTGAAACCAAATTTGGTTTCAACATAAACGTATTGTTTCACCATTAAACTTTGGTTTCACGGTAAAAAGTAGGCACAAATCAGATGAAACCAAATTTGGTTTCTATAAAACTAACTGTTTTCACCAACACAAAAATTGGTTTCAGCGTTGTTTAGTTTTTCTAAAATTTGATGAAACCAAAAAAGGTTTCATCATTTATTTTATTCCAGATGAAAAAAAATGATGAAATCAAAAAAAGTTTCACCATTTTAAGACATTCCACCAACACAAACACTGGTTTCAACGTTGTTTAATTTTTGTAAAATTTGACGAAACCAAATTTGGTTTGATCATTTTTCTGACGTTTCACCACCAAAAAGCCCAGATTTCGACAATGATGGTATATCATTATTCTTTGATGATGATTTTCGACGATGATGATTTGGAGGTGTTGGTGATGTTTGTAGAGGATATAAGGAGGAGGAAGAGGTGGTGGATCTCGACATGTAGTGGTGGGGAAGAAAAAATAACGAGGAAGAAGTGACTGGGGAGGAGGAGGTGTTTTTGGTGGCTGATCTGGACATAAAAAGAGAAGGAGGTACTGGTGGTGTTGGTGGAGAAGACAGAGGTGTTGTTAGTGGAGGATATGGGCGACAGAGCTATTATTGGTGAACATAAAAGTAAAATAAAAAGAGAGAGAGGTGTTGGTGAAGGAGACGGAGGTGTTGTTGCTCCGGATCTATCTTTTCATACTGGTTTGGTGGCGACAGAGCTACTGTTGCTGGTGGTGATAGTGGTGGAGAGGAGGAGGCAGAAGAAGAAGAAGAAATGAGAGAAGAAAAGAAGAAGAAGAACCCGATGAAAAGAAAGAAAGGATAAGGGTAGCATTTTAAAAAGTGGTAAAAACTAAATTTAAATATTATAAATAAAAATGGGGCTTTTATTTGATTTTTATTTCAAATAGTTTTTATTTATAAAAAATAATATATGAGAAGTATTTATATGCTAAGTATAGTCACCTTAATATGAATCGTAAAAAATAAAAACCTCCGTAAATAAATTTAACATAATTGATAAAGAGATACCAATTTTTTTTAGAAGACTATCAATCAAGAAATCTAATAATTTACATTGTTTTGTTTTATTGGATTGGTATTACCCACTAATACCTAATCTTGAAATTTAATAGCATTAAACAGAAGGAACTTCATAAGGAACTTCATAGATGAATGTTACAAAAACAAATAGAAGATAATAATATAAAAAAAAATCTCGAAATATTTAGGGGTATTTTTGGAAGTTCCTGAAACAAATCAAAGTCTCAGCTGTTGCACAGACTCTTCTTACCTACATTTTACTGATTTTTTTACTCAATCTCCGTGCTACATGTAAAATCTCGACGCATGACTTGAAATTGGTTTTCACGGTGGTGGAACAACAGCATCACTGTTGAATCTATAGTTCTCCAACACAAAACATCCCTCCAGACTGTAGCTGATTTGAAAGTTGTCGTTTATTTGCAAGGAAGTTGCACCCTCCGTAGCGGTGATATCGATTCGATTGGATTGTCGTTCAGGTTGTATGAAACTTGATGCCCACCTAAATTGGTGTTATATGTATAGACTGCATAATGCATACTACTGTTACTACTAGCTAACTCATTCATGTCATCTTGGTGAATTACTACTTCTTTGTATCCCCTGGTGATGGGATCCGATACGAATCCCAAACCTTTATTAGTTTGGCTTAGCATACGAGCAACGTTTTAATTGACATCTTCAAATTGCTTCCAAAATTCCTCCTCTTCATCTTCCTTACAATTGCCATCTTTGAATTTCTTTTAAAATATCAAGTACGTGATGGAATCACAAGAATTCTACATTGGAGCTTGCAGACGATTTGATCAATGAATTGATTGAATGAAAAAAGTTAATCTGTTACAGGACTCGACTCTCACTTATATACTTAATATTCCTATAACTCTCACGTATGATAACACACACTTACAACTCCTCTCTCACCTTACACAAGTAATATACTATTAGGATGTTTATACTGTTTTTTACATCTCTATTCTATCTCTTATATAGGGAAGCTTTCATTCAAGTTATATTTAGAATAGGATTCCCCTTTCCTAATATTACCATCCTTGAAACTCATTCCTTAGTTTTAGAAACTGAACTAAATATTAGAGTTTCCAAATCCCACCACATTCCTGATTCTGAATCACACCTAGAGAAGGAGGATGAGCTCGCCAAGGAGCAGAATTTGCTAAATAAAGATGGAACCCGCAATTACGGAAACTTCCGTAACAGCTTAGACATGATTCATGTCACATCATGTTGCAAATCCTTGGGCATTCCTGGTTATCACACTCATGTAGGCAATCCATCTTTGGCTAAAATCAGTTTGTCTTATGATGTTACATTAATCTGGTGAATGAGCACATATCCCCCAATTGTGCTTTTCGAATTTGTTTCAACAGATAAACTCATCTCCAAAAGGCCCATTTCTGGTGAGGATAGTTTCATAATTTTGAATGTCAATTCCTTCTGAAAGCTCTGTGTGACATAGACAATGTAATTAAACGTTCGTTTTACCATTACAAATATCGCAGCAAGTTGAAATTTGGCATGTAGTTACACGAGTATGAAAGGTAAGACGCACCATCCACTGTAGTACCGCTAAAAAGTTTGAACCTACAAACACTGGCTTAATATTACAAATCCTTTGGTAATATTAAGACTTGCTTTCTCATTTTCGTTAATCAATATCAAATTCTTCTAAATATTTTCTTGTGATTGGATTTCAACGAAAAGCTGCGGCTTCTTCCTTGAAGAATACGAGTAGCTCTTCGATGCTCATAACTGTATGTTCTGCCTTATCTCTTAACTCGTCGGCTCACCGTTCCTTTATTGGCTTCTGCCTCACCAACCACCAGCATGTAGTTGGATTGTGTCAACTGAACTTCTGGGATCTTTTTGTCAATCTTTCTATCTCTGATTTCAACATCGACATAATATCCAGCCCTGCGAATCTGATCTTGCAATTGTAGGGCATATTCAGTCGACTTTCCCGATATTGGGCATACAATTGCTTGTCTTGGACTAAGCCAGAAAGGCCATTTTCCTTTGTATACTGTTCCATGAGTATCGCGAGCATTCGTTCAACAGATCCAAGGATAGGCTTAGCCCTTGTATCATGGCAGGTTGAATCGAGATGGCACCTAATTGATTTGATTAATTTTGGTCATTCTCTTTCACTTCGAACAAGTGTTCTCTAACCATAGCCCTTGTTTTTAGCTTCATCTTCCGCCATATAAGACAGGTTGAATCGAGATGGCAGTTGAAAGTCTAGCTGTAATATTGCACACTGGAACTTCCTCTTCAAAATCTTTTTGATTTTTTCACATGTATTTGCACCACCGGCATCCCTCAGTGCATGCCACTCTGCAACTAATCACTGTTTCTCAAATGACAATTGTGTGGTACAAGTATTTTTGGCAAATTTCATTTAATTCTCTTTGCATATCCCATGCAATTTTTTTTGTATTTTACCAGCTGAATTTGATTCTTTTTTTTTCTTCTTTTTTTCTTTTTGTTTTTTGTTTTTTACTTTGTGAAATCAGAACCATCCATTCCTCCAAATTTGTTAAGTAGGAAGGAATCATGCATGCAGCACATCGCAACCTAAGCCCACCGAAATTTTTCGAAGATATCGGTGGTTTGACCCACAGATGTCGTTACTTTCAGGTTGTTAACCAAGTGGCGGTTTAAAACGGGACCTTTTATCGTTTTTTTACAAATGTTGTTTTTCCATCATTTTCATCTCTTTGACACGTTTAGCAAAACAGTTTTGATAAAGAAAAAAAAAGGGCCACATCGTAGCTCTCACTCACTCACTCACCTCTTTTACCCATTTTAACCCTAGCAGGAATTTTAAATTATTTTTTCCTTAACACCCTCCATATTTATATGAATTCTAATTTTAAGAAATTTTCTGAGTTTTTTAACTCAGAGTGATTTCATTTATATAATAAAAAATTTTAAAAAATCAACAAACTTTACTGATAAATATAAAATTTGGGTTTTAAAAAGACTTTTTTTTATTCAAATGACTATTTTGTACTAGCACTATTAATAATATTGATTTTACAGTTGGATATATATATATGATTTATGTCATTAGGAAGTCAATAAATTACTCAGTAAATGCTAATTGTTGATTAGTTATGGTTGTTTTTTGTGAACGTAACACATTGTGCTTTATCATTGAGTAGTTATGAAAATACAGATTTGGTAAAGAAATTGTCGTCTATCTATTGTTTTCCCAGAGTATAATTATATACTTTTATTATTAAATATAATTATAAAACTGCATATTCGTTAAACTTTTATCTGATCTGTGTCAGGAAATCGGTGAATTATTAAGTAAATGCAAATTGTCATTTACTTGTCGTTGTTATGCTGAAATATAATATATTTTACTTCATTATCTAGTAGTTATAAAAATACAGGTTTGGTAAAGATATTGTCGTTTACGCGGACTTTTTTTTAGAAAGTGTGACTACGTATTTTATTGTTAAATAATTATAAAACTACATATTTGGTAATGAAAATTCACGACTTTTGACTGTCACTACTCCTCCAGAGTATAATAAGACATATTTTACTGTTGGAGGTCAACAGAGGGAGGTCAACAGGGATTCTCTGAGACAACAATTTGAAAATATTTAGTAGTTGTATCTACGTTTTTGAACCAAATTATAACAAATAACTCTATAAACAAAATTCTACGTACTCACGTATAGTTTGTCTAAAATTTATTATTCCCTCCGTCCTATATATATAAAGATAGGATTTTGGCTTTGATTGTCCTATTAAATAAATGGGACTCCAATTTTAAAATAACTTTTATCACATATACCCCTATTTATTATAATGGTTATTATCATAAATTAATTAAAATTTCTATACGTAGAATTAAGATAAAAGATAAAAGAAAAAAAAATGATATAAATATATATATATAAAATCTTATTTTATTTTTTATTATAAGAGAATTTGTAAATTTCACCTACGGATTAAATTTGCATAGCTAAACACATGTTCCAGCAATATACATGATCTCAAAGATGCATAGATACATGAAGGTTGTTTTGGTCAACTTTTAAGGGTATTATTGGTATTACAAATTCTCCAGATCCAAAGTAAAACATACATGCATATGGTTTGCAGACTATTTAAGAAGAGCAAGGGAATAGAACCTTCACACACTACACTGGATCCTAAACACTGAAAGAAATATTTGAAGAAGAGAATATCAACCTCTTCTGCTATCACTGAAACAGAATCTCTCCCTAATTTCTAGATCTTATGATCTTCAAATGGATGATGGGATCAGTAGGAACTATATACGAGTAAATCTTGAAAATGAGTATTCATTTTCAGAAGTTTATGATGAATATCTCTTATCACTCTCTTCTTCTTCTACTGCACTTCCACGTGATTGTTTATCATCTGATGAGCAATTATATTCTGTTTTCAACAGTCTTCCACAACTCATAGATGATAAGAAATTATTTGAAAATACCCAAGCTGAATTCAACTACAAAACCATTAATGGAGTTGAGCAGCATTGTGAATTGTTGGTTGAAGATAGTGAGTTTAATCATTCTACTCATGATGAAGAATTGTCCATGCCCATCGATAATAATAATAATAGTAAGCACGTCGTCATCCCTCGTGTTACTACTGCATCGGGTGCGGATGTTGTTGAAACTACCACTGCAGGTGGTATCTGCCATCATAATCAGAATGGATCGGTAAATGGAAAAGGAAAGGAGAAAGTAAGTGATAAGAATGAAGTACAAACCGTTCCTAGTGCATCTAGAATTAATGCTATTATGAGTCAGGTACGGTATGGCCTGCAGAGACCTTCAAGAAAAGGTTTTGGAGCTGGAATTAAGAAGCCAAATAGAAGGACTCCTATTCCTTGGACTGAAGCTGAACACAAGTTTGTATTCCATCTCTATTCATTTCTCGCTAATTAAGTTGCTAATATCCTCATTGAAAAGGATTAAAATTTGCAAAATTTTCTGTGGTGTTTGACAGGTACTAACTTAAGAGTGTTCGGGAGTCGTACGAGTACTAGAATGATTTATAACTAATCCATATATTAAGAAGAATGCATGCTAGTTTTATTTCTCATTTTTGTGTAATGTTTTTGTCGTTCTAATTACAGGTTGTTCCTGGAGGGATTGGACAAACATGGTAAAGGAGACTGGAGGAACATTTCCAGGCACTATGTGCCTACCAGGAGCCCAGCACAAGTTGCCAGTCACGGCCAGAAGTATTTCATTCGTCTTGCCAAGCAACCAGACGAGGAGAAGGTGGGTGGAAATACTGATACTGTCAAGAAGGATAGGCATCGAGGTATAAGCGACATCAGCGTTATAAAGGAAAGCAGCAGAAGCCGTTGGTCCGAGTATGGATCTAGCAGCACATATCCGCATGGAGCTAATATCACTAAGTATAAACCCGTTGGTCCAGTTCTATATCCTTATTCCTCTGCTAGCCGTCACCGACGTTTTATGCTACCATTCATAGCATCTCGAAATCGTAAGTCTAAACTATTCCGCTGATTGTACTTCAGATCATCGAATATATCAACTAGAAGTAGCTACACACCAATTTGGCACCAGCAGGAGCAGGTCTTGAGCTCACCAGTGGCTAACTATGGTATGAATACTGCATCATCCATAAACCGATACTTGTACCAGCAGGCGCATATTGATGGACCAATGAGGATGAATTACCCATCAAACAGTGCTGAACCAATGAAGATCAACAACCAGCTATGCAGCAATACTGGACCAACGAGTAACTACTTGACGTCGAACAACATTATGCTTAATGGAACGATGACAGCTTTGGATGACCCATCCAATGCTTACATTCTCGAGAGCAACAACGCACATTATGATCCTGCTGCCCCTCCATATGATCACCCAACCAGAAATCGTGCTGCACACAATAATCAGCTTAACCAAATGTGAGAACAGAGGTAGGGATGAGTTATCTTGTGACAAAATATATATAATGTATGTATATGAGCATGCGGTTCTTTGGAATTAAGCTTTTATATGTAATATGTATATATTTGTGGATTTCTTCCTTCTGTTACTGTAAAAAAGGTACTGCCGTACTGCTAGTAAATAAAAAGAAAAAATTATGCCTAATAATATTGAGCTTAGCATTCAAATGCAACAACATTACAAACCTGTCATTAGCTGCCATTTTTTCGATACCTTTTTAGTAAAATGGTGAAGGCAGATATCTTCAATTCTATGAGCCGTCGTTAAACGAAATGCAAGCAAATGAAACAAAGGCACGCACATTATCTATCTTACGATTCAATTCACGTCTACTGCGCATGGCTTCAAAGAGGAAAATATCCAACAATCATATATAAGCAACATCTTTAAGCCTTCTCAACCAAAGTCTGACAGCAGCGTCAACAGTTACAGCCTGAATCATCTCCAAGGTTCTTTTAAGCTTTCTCAGTTCATGGCCTCAACACCGGCCCCAAGTAAGACCAATCTCTTGAGCAACAACAAACGTACACTAATTTCTTTATGATTTCAGCTACACCAGTAACAAGAAGATCTACTTCAAACACCATTTTGCAATATATGGAACGCAATAGAGAAAACGATGAACGTTAGAACATAGAAAATTAAGCTTACTGATAGTTTGAGTTGGCCAAGAAAACCATTACCCAAAATTAACATCAGGTTTTTGTTTTACCAGATTTACAACTACATATATGTATTTAGATTTTTACACTGTAAGAGAGCCTGCTAATTCTAACCTCTAATTGGCTCCAGAAATACTATCCTGCTGATATCTAGGGGGTTAAGGTTTAGTACTGCACAAAAAGACCAGTATTATGTAGTCTTAATTTTTACTCCACTCCCATAAAACTTCGTAATGGTGGGCTACCAAGTCTTCATTTCTTGAGCATTGATCTTGTCCTAGATTTGGCAGATTGTTCTTCCTCAGGTGTTGCACAGACTTTTTTCTCCTTAGCTACATTTTACTGATTTTTTTATCATCTACGTGCTACATAAAAAGCCTCGGCGCGTGACTTGAAATTGGTTTTCACGGTGGTGGAACAACAGCATCACTGTTGAATCTATAGTTCTCCAACACAAAACACCCCTCCAGACTATAGCTGATTCGAAAGTTGTCGATGATTTGCAAGGAAGTTGCACCCTCCGTAGTGGTGATGTCGATTCGATTGGATTGTCGTTCAGGTTGTATCTAACTTGATGCCCACCTAAATTTGTGTTATATGTATAGACGGCATAATGCATACTACTATTACTACTACCAAACTCATTCTTTTCATCTTGGTGAATTACTACTACTTTGTAGCCCCTGGTGATGGGATCGGATACAAATCCCAAACCTTCAATAGTTTGGCTTAGCATACGAGTAACGTTTTAAGATTGTAGTACTGGTCATCAATGGAGTCGTCCCACTGCTCAAGAATCGAGTCGAACCAGATAGTACCGACTATATTATACCAAGACTTGCACACACAACGACATCTCACCAGTCTTAACATCCTGAATTCGAGATAAAATGATACGTAGATGGCAAGGTATGTTGTGGAGTGGAGCATTAACAATATTCATCCTCTTCCTCTTCCTCATAATTGACATCTTTAAATTGCTTCCAAAATTCCTCATCTTCATCTTCCTTACAATTGCCATCTTTGAGTTTCTTAAAATCTCAAGTACGTCTATGCTTTTTTTGCCTTTTCTTACATCTCTATTCTATCTCTTATAGAGGGATGCTTTCATACAAGTTATATATTTAGAATAGGGTTTCCCCTTTCCTAATATCTCATTGCTTTGATTCCAAATCCAACCACAGTCCTGATTCTGAACAACACCTAGAGAAGGATTAGCTCCACTCCCACCTCCCATATTTCACGTGGCTTTGGCAAGTCTTGCCTGCAAAACGATTACTTTATGCGACTTTAGAAGAATAGGCAAACACGGGACTCGCAATTACTGAAACTTTCGTAGCAGCTCCAGAAGCACACATAACGTAAAAACAACAGGAAATAACAGGTAAAAAAAAAACAGGAGAGGCAGAAGAAGAAAGAGCATAACTCGAAACAAGTTCTAAATTAGTAACACCACAGGTTGTTGAACAGAAATCTGGTGGCACCAAAAACAAATTACTCGTAGATGGTATGGGGTATGTTCTAGAGTTTCTTATCTTCTTTCTCATTGTTTCTCTTCCTTCTGACACACGGTTTATGATGTTGCTCTGCTGGGACATACTCAACTTATATGGGCTTCAGTTTGCACAGCCGCTTGTATCCTAATATAATTATACAAATGAATTTCCTGGTTAATCATCAGAGTGTGTTCCCTAAAGTTCAAAGCGCCAAATCTGAAATAATACAACTTTGGTTTCCAAAGAGACAATCTTGACTTAAATGTACTAACTCTTAGATCCAAGATGAGTAAACTGCTATGAATATATAAGCATTTTTTCCACATCCAAGTTCTTCATTTTGGTTCTGAAAAGTGAATTCCATGTCGCTTGAAGAACTCCCTGAACCCATATGTACTAACATCGTAATTGAACTGTAAATTGAATAAAAAGTACATCTTGTAAGAGTACACAAAAAGATGCACAATTTGTGGTCAAGTGTGCCTGAAAATCTTAGAGCGATGGTGTACTGCCCCTACTGGGGTTTCTCTACATTTCTTAGTCCCATTTGTAAACAAAATTGTTGACAAATGAAGGAAAGAAAATATTTTTGACAAACACAATAACTGAAAAGGAGAATCAAAACTTACAGGGACAACTTTGACAGCATATTTTGTTGTGTTTGCATCGGAAGCCTTTCCTTGGTTAGCCGCCTGTACACGGTTCAATTTTTTCGTCGGGAAGAAGATTTAATAGGGAAAAGGAAGTCAAAATATAAACTTTTATATCATTTACGTACAGAAAAAATAAACCTAATAGGAACATTAAACTTCCATTTCCCATTGACAGCAATATGGGGGTGGGGGTGGGGGGTGGGGTGGGGGGGGGCAACACTGAAAAAGTTCCAGCTGTAGCATATGATGGAGTGAAACTTACTTGTTGCTGTGGACTATGAAATATCTCGATGTAAGGATAGTCTTTCCTCTGACGAGTTATACAGAATCCAGGATACTTCGGACATTCGACCTGGAAGATCCGATAAGAATGAGAAAGGTAAAAAGAAAATCGGGTATGATTACAAAATATATGATAAACTATCAACTATCAAGCTTTAGTCTCATATTCAATGCAAAATTAGTTAACAAATGAGGCAAATTGCGTGCAACAAAATCCTAAGAAAAATTGCAAAGAAGCATATGAGAGTACAGGAACAACTGAAGTGCCAAAGAATATGGAAGAAGTGACATACACGCATAAACTTTATATGTGGATCGAACTCCGATGCAGCTTCTTCCAATACTTTATCAAAATGCTTGGTGAAAGGACATCTACGACAAACAACAAAACAATAAAGTTAATAGACTGAAGTAGAAAAGACAATGGTTGTAACGAAAATTGACAAAAATCACTTACTTGATTGTAAATGCAACCGCCACAGGCTGGCCTTCGTGCAGAAGTTTTACAAATTCGCGCTCTGATGTGAAGGAAATAATTTTAGAAGGTCCAAGATCCTTCGGATAACCAGTATAATACCTGAAATCACCGAAAAATAAATTAATTAGAATATCAATTTTTCTTGAAAGGTCAAAGATCCTTTAACAGGCATGCTGCATGCATTTGTAACACCGGGTGTAAGGACAACATGAAAAATTTCTTCCAATCATCCATACATTATCCTTCCAATCCTTGAGCTAGAAAATCTCTACGAGGATCAATTAAAAACTAATAATTTTAAGCTCCACTAAGCAAAACAGTGTTCAAATATCACTTCAATTTGAAAATTTCCCTACGGAAAACTAATGATTTCCCCATTACGAAAATACAACATGGGACAAGGACTAGAGCAACTCACTTTAACATTTTACAAGAAGTTGCTCATTTCAGTCATCAGCTAAGCTGTAGTAGATGTACCTTTATGAATGATTTTAGCTCGATTTTCTTCGTGTAAGAAACACAAGGTTAACTCCCAACTATTCTCCTCAATCCTCTCGGCCATTTTTTCTATCTACCTTGATTTACTAATCATCTAATAAGCTAAAATCAAGGCGAGTGAATAATCATAGACAGAAAATTAGGAAAGTTCTGGCGCAAGAAATCTTCATTCTCCACCAATTCTCCTACTATTTTATAACTCTAAGCAATCACCATCGTTACCACTGCAAGAGAGAAGACAAATTCACAAGCCTATCCTAGATGCGGATTACTTGAAATTTCTACTCAATGAGGACTTGGTCGATGATTCAGATTTAGAGAATTCGTGGAACATTGCTAATGATTGTGTCAGCCCAATGTTTCTGTTATCTCTCTAACCTCTTTTATGATAAGAGGAGTGCTACCTACAAGCCCAGGTAGCTAGGCAAAGAAAGAAAGAAAAATCCCCCCCACCCCGGTGCTGACGAGTTTCGAACTCAGGTCGCTGGTATCATCATCCAATGACTTTACCACTGTAATACAATGACAAGATAACGGTGATACCACTATGAGTCATGTGGAACTCTGCCAGCAACCTCTTGTCTCCAAAAAATTCGCGAGGGAATACAAAAGATTGGGTAGTACAAACCTCTAGTCGTAATAGAGGTAAGGGGATTAGGGGAGAGAATTGTTTCAATGGGTACCAAAATCCTATCATGGAATGTTCGTGGGCTTCGCTCACTAAGTAGAAGAATTCTGGTGAAACAAATGATTTAAAGAGCTATAGCTTCCATTAATATGATTCAAGGAACAAAAATGGTGTCATGTTCAAAGAAAGATATTTGGCAAATTTGTAGTTCAAAGAACTATGGCAGGACTGCTGTAAAACTCTATAGGCAGGTCTGGAGGTCTACTAATTCTTTGCAACTAAATGTTGTTGCAATGGTTTCATGTTTTGAAGGATTATACTCGATTAACATGACAACTCATATATTTCTAATCTAAGAACAAGACAAGTAAAATTATAAGAATTACTAGAATGTCTTGAATGTGAGAAAACTTGTCGATTTCATAAAACAGCCTAAAAGTCATACAATGGAGCACCACAAGAGTTATTTAATTGCACTTACTTGCTAGTTGAGTGAAGATTGCTGATCATTCTATCAAAAAATGATGTATCCTCCATGTTGATAAAGCAGTTCTACTTTCACATATCAATTTAAGTGATTTAAGTAAACCCCAACTTCTCAGTTAACCTGCTACAACATACTGTTCATTAGAGACAGAACCAGAAAAATTTCACATTTACATGCACATTTTAACAAACACTTCCTGGGCAAATTACAATCTACGATGAAACATAAACCCAAATGTGAGGTTAAAAAACTTTTGAAGTTTGTTAAACTTTCAAGGTTTCAGTTGAGAATTCAACATTAAGAGAAGAAACTAGATACTTAGCATAGAACTGCAAAAGTCATCAACGGTTTAGAGTTTTAAAAGGGGGCCCAAAGAAAAAAAAAGTAGAAAACTGAAACTCACCAAATTAGATTCCAATACTATCATTTTTATCGGTTTTCTTTCAGTCTTTTATTATAATTTACCTATTATTACACTCTATTTAAGTTTCGTGCCAAAATATCATTAAGTGAAATTTTTCACATGGGCGGAACTTCTACCCCAATATTTCTCTTCATACGGCACTTTAGATCACCCTATCTTCTATCCTTCCCTATTTCCCACAGTGGCTAATACACTCCTTCACCCCCTCTCTACTCCATTTTCAAAGTCCCAGAGCCCTTGCTCTTAGTGATATATGAATGTATTTTAAGGGCAAGATGTTTATCATTTTCTATTGGATTGCTCTCCCTAGTCATACACATTGTTTTATTAAATAGTTCAATTAACATATGCAACAAAACATTCTCTATAACATATACAAGCATACCAGCAACCAAACAGTAGACCTAATAAATTTGATGCTAAAAATAATTTCTAAAATTGAATGTACCCGCGATGCTGGACTGAGTACTTGGACTTCTGGAAGACTTGATTTCGGAGATAATCAAGATAATTCTCTTGATTACTGGAAGTTTCTATAACAGTTTCATCTCTTTCGATTAGGCGACATCGATTAATCTTGGGAGATTATCTACGGAGAGATAAAGGAGAGAGAGTTGAGAAGCGGTAAAGCTAGGGAAAAATATGACTACTTTTTGGGGAATTTTCTAGTGTACACCTTTTTGGAGTTGCAGAGTATAATGGGTTCACGGTAGACGTTGTAATAAGAGTTCAGTGTCAGTAAGTCTCTTGATTGGGTGATACCTTTACTCATCTAAAACAGTGATGAAGAGACATAGCGGAGTATTTGAAAGATAAATAAAAAGATTTAAAATGTTACTTTAACTGCTTAACTATGGTCCGACTCAAGGCCAACTCTAGAAAACTAGTATGCTCACATCCTACATTATCATAGACACCCATTCGTGAGATTGTGTGTTAACGGTATAACTGTTCAGTCCTGCCCTGCACAGGTTGTTAGATTAGCATCTCAAAACAGGAAACACACACACACAGAAGAACCCCAATGAAAGAAGCGAAGAATATGGAGTCCTAATTATATAGTACGCCACATGCTAATAGTCAATCAGAGGGAAGAATCTAGATAATCAATCAGCATCTACTGAACACTGAACAACTCTAGCTTTTGATTACATATTCTGAAAACTATATTTGGGGTTTTTGATTCATTAATACAATTGAGTCAATTGCTATTTCAATGTCTTCTAACCTAAGCTACAGATATAAATTGTTTAAGAACAACCCACTAAGTGGATAGCCTCCCTTGAGCCATGCAAGTTAGTGCCAGACAAGAATCAATTTTACGCACTTGTTAGGGTAACTAAATGTGCCCTCTATATATACATCAACAAAGAAATACCCTAATAAATAACTTCACAGAACGAGAACCAGACCAGTAGTATTGCATAAAAAGTTCAACAAACCCAAGTATACGGGTATAACAATGCATTCCCCAAGAATGAATTCTCAAAAATGAACAAAAATTTCTTACAGAATACAATCATGTCTTCTTCTCTGTTCCTTAGTTTAATTCAGCAATAATTAAAGAGTTTAACACAAAACCCCCAAAAAAAACTCTAACATATGTTACAAAATGTCAAACACTAATCAACAAAATTGATAAACATTCACTAAATATCAAACAATTAAGAAGAATAAAAGAAGAAGAAGAAGAAGAATACTCACCATCTGTACTGTGAAAGGTGTTGGTTAAGAATAGAGGAAGAAGAAGAATATTCACTAAAATTGCTGAAGGAATTCTAAGATTTCGCCGGAACAAATTTGAAATCGTTGATAAAAGAAGATCTCAGTAAAGCTGGGGCTTAATTCTTGGGTTTAAAACTACTTAATGGGGGGTTTTAGAGAACTGCTGATGGGTGGAGGGTTTTTAGAAGAAAAGAAAATAGATACACAAACTTCAGCTAGGGTTTTCTTTAAACAACGCCTGATGTACTAGGATAAGTTTTTTAACTCACGCCTGTTAACGGACGGGCATAGTTAAAAATCCTGCTTGATGCACATTAAACGACCGCAAGCCAAATAGGCATACCGCATACTTATAAATTGCGTCCGCGAACACGTCTCAAAAAATGCGGTAATCATGTCGGACATGCAATCGGATATAACGCACATTTCACAATTGCTCGACACGATGGACACGTCATATTATATGTTTTGTTGAAGTCAACGTCATAAACGATGGACACGTCTCACAATTGCAGACACTGTTTTGATATTTTCAAACACGTCATAAACGATTATTATTGATATGAAAAATTAAAATAAATCAAATATAATATTAATTTATTCTTTCTTCGAAAATTCAAACACTAACTATGAAAGGATTGACCATTGTTTCATATTACTAGTTTTATTTAATATAAAATGGTGTAAAACACCAAGATGGCCGTACTTACTGGATAAAAAATTCAATCATAAATTGGGATCAATTAAATCTTTAAATTCAATAAAAATGAAACAAAACCCTAAATTTTTTAAAAAAAATAAATTAGGTCATTTTAATTTTTTAATAATATCAAAACTACTCTGCCATATAAAACATATCTTTCAATTCTTATTTCTTCTTCTTTTCTTTCATTTCTACTTTCTTTTATGGCCTCATCTTCCCCCACCATCATGTCACAAGGGTGCACCAAATGGCTAGCACATGGCTAAATATATGGCTACACCACCTTGGCTAGCCCTTTGGCTAAATGGCTAGCCTTCCTTTTCTAGAATTCTCTTCTTTTTGTCATTTTCTTAGAATTCTCTAGAATTGTGTAGATATGTGTGGATAAGGATAGAAAACTCTAGTTTTGTGTAAATATGGATAGAAAACTCTAGAATTAGATCTTATCCATACACTTGTAAAGATCTAGGTCATTAAAGGCATCCCTTTACTAGTATAAATAGGGATGCCCCCTTCATTTGTAAATCATCCAAGTTTGGGAGAGTAATACATACTTACAACTTTCATTCAAGTGTTCATTCTTGTTCTTGAGTGTTCTTGAGTGTTTATAAGTTGTTCTTGAGTTTCTTGTGAGTTTGATCTTGAGTAGTCATTTGAAGTTATGTTAAACTTCATTAGGAAAGGCTTACTTATCTAGTAAAGGAATTCTAGACAAGTGCCGCACGGAGGAAATTCGAGGAAAAGGACAACCCCGTGACAACTGGTATCAGATCTTTGGTTCACACTACTCTCGGTAAGATCTCTCACTATGTCTTCAGATGCTCAAAATACTGTTATTACTAACATTGATGTTGAGAGGACTCAGAAGACAAAGAAACAACGGGATAGGTCAGTAAACCCCCGTATCGATGCTCGTGTGGGATCATTGGAAGAAAAGGTATCTTCTACTATGGAGATGGTAGAAAAGATGAACATGGACTTTGGGGAAGCCATGAATCAACAAAATGCCACCGTAGATGACTTGGAGAAATCAATGGAGGTTTCCTTTGAGGCGTATTGGAACGAGATGGGTGCACATAAGCACGAGATAAATGCTTATGTGAGGATGCTGCAAACTCAAATTGATGAGATAAAGACCCAGATCCGAGGAGGCATGGTTCGTGGACCATCCAGGGTGAAGGTGTCGGAACCAAAGGAATACGCCGGTGCAAGGGATGCTAAGGAGTTGGAGAATTTTTTGTGGAACATGGAGAGGTACTTGATGATGAGCAAGAACGGGTTGACACTGCGACCATGTACCTGATTGAAGATGCACTATTCTGGTGGAAAAGAAAGTATGCATAAATTGAGAGGGGAATCTGTTCCATCACTACTTGGGAAGAATTCAAGAGGGAAGTCAAGGCCATGTTTTATCCAGAAAACGTTGAGCACAAAGCCCGGGACAAACTTCAAAATTTGAAGAGTTCAGGTACCATTTATGAATATGTCAAACAGTTTAATTTCATTATGTTAGACATATTAACAATGGCAGATGAAGACCGCTTCTACCACTTTAACCGTGGATTACCTCGTTGGGCTTCTATGGAGCTACAACGTAGAGGTGTTACTGACTTGTCCACCTCTTTGAGCACCGTTAAAAAACTTGATGATTTCTCAAACAAGCCTGATCAACTTTCCAAGAACAAGTCATCCAAGCCATTTCAACAAGGAAAGGGTGGGGGAGACAAGAAGAGCTATCATGACAAGCCACAGTCTAGCCGGGAAGGGTCCAAATCAAACAGTGGGTGGAAAGGAAAGCAAGATAACCGTACAAAGAAATGCTTCATTTGTGGAGGTGACCATCTTGCTTACAGTTGTCCCAAGAAAAATATGTTCAACACCTTGATTGCGGAACAGGAGGAGAATGCCGAAGACTCACACTTGGGAGTCATTCGGTTGAGTGCAATCAAAAGCCAGCCTGAAGCAAAGCAACCAGCACAAAAGAAGAGTACGAACAAGGGACTTATGTATGTGGACATAAGTATGAACGAGCAAAATACCAAGGCCATGGTCGACTCGGGTGCAACACACAATTTCAGGGAGAAGCTGACAGGTTGAAGTTTAAGGTCGAGGAAGACTCAAGCACAATGAAGGCAGTAAACTCAGCATTCATACCAGTTCATGGAGCGGCCAAGGGGGTAGACATGAAGGTTGGTGCGTGGAAAGGGACTACTGACTTTATGGTGGTGCAGATGGACGATTTCAGAGTTATCCTTGGGATGGAGTTCTTAGATCGTGCCAAAATAGTTGTGGTGCCTTGCCTTGGAGTAGTCAGCATTAGTGATGAGAAGTCCCCTTGTGTGATCTCAGCCACCCGGACCAAGGAGACTTGCTCAAGCGCATTGTCGGCTCTACAACTGAAGAAAGGAGCTCAGAAGGGAGAACCAACCTTTGTAGCAGCCATTGTGGATGAAAGTGAGGAACTGGACGAGGTCATTCAGTTAGAAGTGCAAGAGGTTTTGCAAGAGTACCCGGACGTGATGCCAGCCGAGTTGCCCAAGCAATTACCACCTAAGAGGGAGGTGGATCATCAGATCGAGTTGGAACCTGGAGCAAAGCCGCCCTCCATGGCCCCATATCGTATGGCCCCGCTAGAGTTGGAGGAGTTGAAGAAGCAACTCAAGTAATTGTTGGATGTCGGCTACATCCAACCCTCTAAGGCCCCTTTTGGAGCCACGGTGTTGTTTCAAAAGAAGAAAGGACGTCTTCGGATATGCATTGACTATCGAACCTTGAACAAAGTCACCGTGAAGAACAAGTACCCTATTCCCAGTGTTGAAGACTTGTTTGATCAGTTGGGTAGTGCTCGATATTTCACAAAGCTGGACTTGAGGTCGGGATACTATCAAGTTCGAATAGCAGAAAGGGGACGAGACGAAAACCAAATATGTTACGAGGTACGGAGCTTACGAATTTTTGGTTATGCCTTTTGGACTAACAAATGCTCCTGCCACATTTTGTACTTTGATGAACAAGGTCTTTCACCCATATCTCGATCGTTTCGTAGTCGTGTACCTTGAGGACATAGTCATATATAGCCACACTTTGGACGAGCACCTCGAACACTTGCGGATCGTGTTCCAAGTATTGAAGGAAAATTTTTTATATGTGAAAAAGGAGAAATGCTCATTCGCTCAGCCCAAAGTTTCCTTTCTTGGACATTGGATAGGTGATGGACAGATCTGGATGGAGGAAAAGAAGATCAAGGCCATCAAGGGATGGGAACCGCCTACCAAAGTGGCTCAGTTACGGTCTTTCCTAGGACTTGTCAACTACTACCGAAGATTCATCGAGGGATACTCGAAGAGGATAGAACCACTTACTGACTTGCTTAAGAAAGCTAGGACTTGGACGTGGAGTGAAGAATGCCAAGTCACTTTCGATGATCTTAAGACCGCGGTTGTGAAAGAACCAGTCTTAAGACTGCGGTTGTGAAAGAACCAGTCTTAAGATTACCTGATCACACCAAGCCTTTTGAAGTTTATACTGATGCTTCCGACTTTGCTATTGGTGGAGTACTTATGCAGGAAGGACATCCACTAGCCTTTGAGAGTCGGAAGTTGTACGATGCTTCCAAAGGTGCACCAAATGGCTAGCACATGGATAAATATATGGCTACACCACCCTTGTGCACCACCTTGGCTAGCCTTTTGGCTAAATGGCTAGCCTTCCTTTTCTAGAATTCTCTTCTTTTGTCATTTTCTTAGAATTTTCTAGAATTGTGTAGATATGTGTGGATAAGGATAGAAAACTCTAGAATTGTGTATATATGGATAGAAAACTCTAGAATTAGATCTTATCCATACACTTGTAAAGATATAGGTCATTAAAGGCATCCCTTTACTAGTATAAATAGGGGTGCCCCATTCATTTGTAAATCATCCAAGTTTGGGAGAGCAATACATACTTACAACTTTCATTCAAGTGTTCATTCTTGTTCTTGAGTGTTCTTGAGTGTTTATAAGTTGTTCTTGAGTTTCTTGTGAGTTTGATCTTGAGTAGTCATTTGAAGTTATGTTAAACTTCATTAGGAAAGGCTTACTTATCTAGTAAAGGAATTCTAGACAAGTGCCGCACGGAGGAAAGTCGAGGCGAAGGACAACCCCGTGACAACCAGCACCTTCGCCGCCACCAAATCTATTATGATATTTATAACTGCTACCAACAACATTTCCGCCTCTTCCTCCCCTAACAACATCTCATTCTCTTTTCTCCCTTTTCCATGTTCAGATCCACCACCAACAGTACCTCCGGCACCATCAAACCAACGACCATGTCCACATCCGCCACCAAACAGCTCTGCCTCTTTTTCCTCCCCCCACCAACATCATCATCATATTTTTCTTTTTCTCCCATATCATCACCAAAAAACGACTACAACAGGCTCATTCTTTTGAGTTCTGTCTCAATTGCTTCGTGATAGACTGTATCAACCTTTCTGATTCGCTGCTTAAAATTCTTTGCCTTTGGGTTGATATCTAACCGATGACACGCCATCGAAGGATCTATGCCTGGCATATCTTATATTTTCCATGCAAACACATCAACATACTCTCGCAACAGACGCTCCAACCTCTCCCCTTCTTGCTCGTTCAGCCTTGTACAAATCTTGACTATCTTTGGCTCGTCCTCAGTTCCCAAATTTATATCTCTAGTAGGTTCGGTTGCTACGAAATTCATCGTTGGCTCTCCAGGGGGGTTAGGCTCTTTAATTGCTATACTGGCGAACCTTATTTATCTGAAACCTCACTCGGAAGCCCTTTTCCATTCACCGCATTTACTTCGTAAACCTGCATTTATTGCTCCTTGTTATCTTCCTTGGCCTGCTTCTTTTTCTGCTTGATCTTAACGGCTTGTTCTTCGTATCGACGAACATCTACTTCGTTGTAGAACTTCTCTTCGGCAGGATATCCTTTGACCTCAGCTACTCCATCTGGTGTCGTAAAATGCAAGTATTGATGATAATTTGATATTATCCCTTTGATTCCATGAACTCGTGGTCGTCCGATGATGGCGCTGTAAGGTGACTCCACATCAACTACACAAAAGGTAGTGATCGTTTTCATTTTTCCGAGGTACATTACCATGGTGAATTCCCCTTTTGGTCTTGAAGTTGCTTCATTGAATCCGTGAATTTTATAGGTTGATGGAATGATCATGAAATCCGGAAAATCCATTCGCTTAAAAGTGTTATAGAACAAGATGTCCGCCGAGCTTCATGTGTCTACTAGTACCTTGTCCACTTCCCATTTGTTCATCTTTAAAGTAACTACGAGAGGATCAGTATGCGACTTCACATTGTCGGGTGCCTCCTATGCTGAAAAAACAATTGGTTGAGCCATCCATTTCTCCAAAGGTGGGGCTTTGGCAATGCTAAAATTCTCCTTCCCGTTGTGATCTCGCTTCTGCAATCTGTTCATGATGTCGCTGTGGAAATCAGCCTCCGTCCTTGCCGAGTGTATGATGGAGTTGCATCGCAGGAAACTTGCCCCTCGATCAATCTCAATTATATGCACGCGCGGTACCTCTGGTTCAGTTTGCGATGATGGTGGTGGTAGCTCTCCCAAAAATTCATGAAGCTTTCCCTGTTCTAACATGTGTAACACTATTCTTTGTACGTTCCTACAAATGTTAGTATCATGACCATAAAATTTATGATATTCGCAGTACTGATGACTATACCTAGAGCGAGGTGGCTTCATCCCTCGATTTGGTGGATAGAATACACTCATACTCGGTTTCCTCAAGGTATCGCAGGATAGCTGCCAGTGGTGCGCTCAACTTAGGAATCTTCAAATCCTAAAACCTAGGAGCATTAGGCCTTCGCTCGCCGAATCGCTGATCGTTGAATCTACGTCACCGAGAAATATGTTCCCATTGTAGCTGGAATCTACATTACTCACCCAATTTATTCTTAAAAACAAATCTCGCTGGGGTGCTCGTTGCTGCCCTTCCTGTTAGAGATCTCGATAATCCACTCGGGGAACATCACCTACTGCATTCGTGGCTCGTTGAATATTCGCAGGATTTTGGAGAATAACTTCTTTCGCCACTACAGTTTGCGAAGCTTCTTCCTTTTGTATTTATTCCAGTGCGATGTACTCTTCTTGATGTTCTATGAGCTCTTGCATGGTCAAGGTATTCTTATTCTTGAATATCGACATATACAGCAGATCAGTCGGAAAAATCGCATTGACGAATCCCCAAACTAAGTTTGTATCGGATTCATGGCCCATGACCTCGCTACACAAAGTCCTCCATCTGTTTACCAAACTTCGTAAACTTTCTCCTACTCTTTGTTTTAGACTGAATAGTTTTTCAACTCTATGACTTAATAGATTATTATGCATATAGGCTGCGTGGAACATCTTTTCAAGATCACGAAATGATATGATGGAGTAGTCAGGAAGAGCGTCGAACCAAGCTAACGCTTCTCCTTTTAAGCTTGATGGAAAATATTTACACATAACTTCGTCATGATGCTCCCCCTGCAATAATGATCGTTGATATGCCTTAATATGCTGTATTGCATTTCCTGTTCCATCGAAGATACTTTCGAAGGTTGGCGTCGCACACTTGTGAGGCAAAGCCGTGTATAAGATATCCACACTGAAGGGAGGTCGCTTTGCCTCGGTTATCGCATCCTTCAATTGTTGTCCTTTACCATTGCTTTGATAGCTTTGAATCATGACCCTCATATTTTTCAATTCCTTTAAAACTTCTTGATTCGCAGCCATTTCCTTTGTCTTTTTCAGTTGATGTTCCATCTCCTATTGGCGTTTTCATGCATCTCGTTATTCAGAACTTTTACCGTGATCTCCTCTTCGCTTCTTCAATTGATCCTTAGGCCAATTGGTATGTGCTACTGATGAGCTCAATTTCTCGGGAGGTTCCTACTGTAACTTATGATTTTATTCGGCGAGTTCCAGATTCTGCTATTTAAGCAACTCTCGCTCCTGGGCCAATTTCCTCTCCGCTTCTCTTATTTTGGCGATCTTTGCCTTCAACTCTTCTACTGTCATTTCTCGCTCACCATTAGATTTGTCACTATCATTAGATGCGTGGTCCTCTAACCCTCAATCACCTTCACGATGAACACTTCTGGATGGACTTCTCCTTTCTTTATCGTCGAGATGTACTCTGCCTCCCACTGTTTCGTCAGTTTGAGGTCTTGTCCTTGGATTCACTATGCGACTGCCTCCAATCCTAGAGATTTTCCTTTGGATTACTTTTTCCAATTTTGGCGCCATCTTCGCTTATCAAGATCATGCACAGTAAATAAAATTGTTTTGTTGTACTCTTCAGCGAGTTTTCACCGGTGGACCCTACGATTCATGATATTGAATGTTGGTCCAATGATTATGACTAAAGAAAATCAATTTCCTAAACCCTAGATCTGACACTTAATTCAAAATATTAAAGTTTTATCCCAATCCAATGATTAGCTTAATAGATTCGAGAAAATATCTCAAAGAAAAGACTTTACTACTAATGATTTAACCGTTTTAAAATATTGTTTTTGTAAGAATGAAATGCTTTGAAGCAGACCTATCAGAAACAAAAACCCATGTTTAAATCTCCTGGAAATATTCCGATGTAAATATTTTTAGGGTTTTGAAGGCTTAAACCTTATGCAAACATAAGCTCTAAAATAATCGAAGAATTATTTTAAACGCAAGACTCTATAACTGCAAAGGATTTGATTTTCCTATAGACGTCAAAACCAAACTCGAACCCTAACCTCTGCTTTTCTAGAGACTTGCTCTCAGAAAGTCAGATCTACAACCTCTCTTCCAAAATAACCAAGATCTAACTCTTTTTTCCAAATAAAACTACAAAACACTCAGGATCTAAGCTCCTTTCTAAAGAACCGAGTACTTATGTAAAGTAAATCTTCAATGATGTCCCTGTTTCTAGCGCCAAAATGTAGTTGCAGGAAATCCTACGACAAACCCAAATGATAGTCCAAAGCTAATCTCAATGATATCAGTCAAGTTTAAAGTTAGGAATCACACACAAATAAGCTTAAAGTAAAGACATAAGCGATTTAGTGGTTTGGTGTTAAAACCTACGTCAACGAGAGTAATTTTACTATGGAAATATGATGATTGCAAGCTCACAATTCAGTACAAGTTTTCTCTCAATAGTACTCTCTCAGAATTATCCAACCCTCTTTACACTGTTTCCGACTTTATTTATAGGCAAATTACGAAGTGGGAAACAATTCACTTCGCTCGCTGACTATCTTCGCGGGAGTGTTCACTGTAGCTTACTTGCTCATAGGTTTATCTTCGCTGGTCAATTCGTCAAGTATTCTTCGTTGAGGCGGTCACTGTTACTTTGGGCTTTGTCGAATGATACTTCACCACTTGTCTAGACAAGTTGCAGACTGTTGAATTGATCGTTCTGCTCTTGTTAAATGCCCAATTACCTATTTCAAACTTGATCGTTGATCTCTCGTTAGTGCTTTCCACGTGTTCTGATCTCGTAGATTTGACGGATATCCCTGTGTTTTTTGGGGATGGCTTCAGTGTTCGGCTGGAATCTGTCTCTCTCGTATTTGTGTCTTGTGATGTTTACACGTGGCGAGATGATTTTTGGTCCACCCAATCCTTATAGGGTCTATTTCTTAGGTCAAGATCCCTGTTATTAACTGGAATCAAAGAATTAGTAGATTTTTTCCGTCCAAAATGGGAATGGACTAGGGTTATGAATTTACAATCTGGTGATGAAGTTGATTCCATGATTTTATAAGTTCATTTTAAATCGGACCAGACCGGAATAGAGTTATTTACATTCTCATTATAAAAAAGGGGCATTCAATACTATGTTTACATATTGATCCCTTAGGATTTTGAATGTGTAATCCGGATTCTTGTCATATATTCACATACATCACATTAGATATCATATTTCATGGAATACGATTTGATAATGAAATGGTAGACGCGCAAGAGGTTCGAGTCCTCATCAAAGCATTATAGTGAGAATGCTCATTGAACGAGCAAATCAACAAGAGATCCGGCATTATAGTGAGAATGCTCATTGAGCGAGCAATTCAACAAGATATCTCGGATCGAATTGATACCGATAGACCGAGATCTCATATTAAAATTTAACAAGTAATGAATTCAATAAAACAGATTGTAGATGGCACTGGTAATGTTCTTGAGTTGCTATCTTCACTCTCGTCATTTCTCTTCCTTCTGACACGGGGTTATCATGTTGCTCTGCTGGGACATACTCCACTTATACGGGCTTCAATTTGCACAGCCATCTGTACCCCTGTATAATTTATACAACTGAATTTCCTGGTTGATCATCGAACTATGGTTCTACTGTTTGACTTTGTCAATCCCTCCAGAATTGTGTACATCCATCGATCCAGCATCCCTAATGAAGTCCAAAGGAAATAAAATTTGTATTTGATAATCAGGAGTAAGGAATAGACAAGTAAAATAAAATAAAAAACAGACAAGTAAAATATGGAAATAAACAATTAATAAATACAGAACACACCAAGCACACCCCAGGGTAAGCTAAGAACGACAGTGTCAAGTTTCAACTATGTCATAAATCTAAACCGAGATGAAAACCACAAAGTTGATGTTGCCAGAAGGTCAAGGTGAATTATGCAATTAACATGTTTAATAGCTTCCATTCAATTTCACCACAAATAAACAAAATGGGGAAATGTGTCAAACATGAACCTGTTAGAGCAAATGTACCACCAAGAACAGCACAAAGCCTAGTGATAAAGTGGAGAAAACTGCGGCGCTCTTCTCTAATTGTCACAGTGATTGGTGAAAGATCATACAAAAAGTAAACAGCTGCACCAAATAACAAAATACAACAAAAACAGAAGAGATGAGACATCTCACTTGAAAAATCGAACAAAAGTTTAGTCTTGGTTTAGCAAAAGGTATAAGTGACAACTAACCTGGCCAATTTCTATCATGCTCATTTATGGGGCTAAAATATTCAGTTACAGAAAATTGATTAGTCGGTATTTTGTCTTTTGAGAGATACCGGAATTCCGTTGGAACAACCTACACCACAACAAAAACCAAACAAATTAGCCAGCTATATTAAAGAGACACCTTCAGCTGCAGTAATTAGTTAAGAAACATGTGTCCTAAATAAAATTGGGTCTCAATGGTAGATACAAGTTTTAGTTTGAATTTGTGTCAAAAAAAAAATAAGTTTTAGTTTGAACACCATAATAGAGAATAAGATAATCATATTGAATAGGTAAATAGTAAAGTAGATCAAACTTTTGTGCAAATGTAACTCGATGGATATTTGCCAAGCTTGTGAATTAATTTCTGAAAGTGTAAAGTGTCTAGGTCATCATGAAACCATTTTCTTTTTTGACAGGACAAATACAGAGAAGCTGCGATTTGTGAGACAACGGTAACACTGAAAGAGTGCCAGAGTGGTGGAAGTAAAAGAGAATGTTGGTAGCTATCAATCAAATTTTAAATGATGAAATAAAGCAAGTAAAAAAGACTCCAAGTAGTCCAGATTCACAAACCTTTATATAATACTTGAACGTTCCACTTGAACCGCGCAAAATCCTTGAAGTGTCATCGAGTGGGTTATGAATTCCTGGGTACTTGGGCCCAAAAGACAAGTCATGAATCACGTGACTAACATTCACATGAGTAGGACCCCCAAAAATCTGTTAATAAAAATGTATAAGCACGGAAGGAAGGAAGCAAAAACATACAGAGTCAAAAACACACAAAGAGGCAGAAACTAACCAGAGAATATAAAAAGAAACTTAACTTAAGAAAACCTCCAGCATATTTTCACTCACGGGTGGAGAGAGCCTTGTCATGTATCTTAGAAACTACTAAGTTCTTATTTGACCCAATACAGAGGTTTTATTAAATGCTGTATTACAGGACTAGTCGATGCCCATGTTTTTCTTTCTAATACAGATTTTGCAACTATCTCAACTGGCTTTTAAACCCGTTGTTCCCTGATCCAGTTGATTAATACTTGTGCTGCAATAACTAATTCGGAGTTCAATTATGTTTTTAAAGTTGAAAGTTACACCACCTACATACTATAGCTGAATCGTCTTAGTTTTAGAAATATGCACTAAAACTAGATACTGCGAGAACTTATAACTTCAGCAAGACCTAACTAACAAATGGACGACGGGTAAGTAAACAAACCTCATGGCTTCCTTGAAAATGAAACATTTCAGCAGCAGGATGATAGTCCATAAGTACACTAACAATCCAACATATTCTAGACATTACATGATCCATATATACATAGAGAAAACCTGATGTTAGGAAATTAGACCTGTTGAGCAACAAAAATATTTAGCCCATGAATTGAAATATGAAAGTTCCCAGCAACCCTTTGGACATCTAAGGCTCCATAAACCTGCAGGAAAGTGATAGAAGTTTGGCAGACCGCAAAAAATGCAAGATAATATCAGAATCCTTAAACCCTTAATACATACCCGGCAACCCTCCCCATTTGCTATTGCTTCTTTCACCTTCTTGACCATTTTTTCCGCATCTTGATCAAATCCATGAGCATGATGTTTGTGTACAGAATCAACATCACCCTCATGATCCTTACCGTCATCTAGTTAAGCAATAGCAGACGAAATCTACTCAATACATTGTGCAATTAAGGTCCTCTACACATCGATATACATTTTACACCATTAAAAACAACTGACCGAAGTCTAAAGTTTTTTTTTAAGTTCCCGGGGTAAATTCATCACCGATTTGTAGATCCTAATGAAACGAGACTTGGAGGATTTAATAGGAAATAAAATCTATCAATACTAAAAGGTAATGTTATGCTAAAGAACAACAGCTCAACCCACCCAACAATTGAATAAACCAACTGGTAGGATTAATCGGCAAGACTAAGACATGTAAATAACGCGCACCATAAAATCTCAGTCCCCAAATATATATGACTTATTCTTATCCCATCCAGGAAAGAAGACATAACAATATAAAAGATTAGCAGCATATGGCCATAAGAACAAAAAATATCACAGTTCAAAAGGTTTCACAACTACAAAAAATGGTGCCTTCAACATCGAGGAGTTCGGGGTAAATAAGATGCACTATAAAGATTGAACCCAGCTAATTTGTGCCTACATGTTCTAGTCAACATGAAGTCCAACAAATATGCAGGAAATGGCGAGTAAAACTATTTTCGAAATGTGTGTCATTCCATCCATTGTTGCCCACACTTCTCTGTTAAATATTAACACAGACATACGCACAATTAATTCAACTATTCGGCTTTCAAGTGTTACCCGTACACCGTATACGAGGTTTGTGTGCAATGCGTACAAGTGTTGATATTTGATACGAATGCAAATACGCCAGTAACTTAACCAAGTCAAAAATATGAACAACAAAAACAACATATACACGCACTAATAGAAACTATTTAGGATTTAAATATTAACACAAGTAAGAAAGCAATGAGATGAGATGACTAAGTAAAACCTTTCTTATAACAGAGTTATAACTTAAAAAAGTAAGATTTATAACCTTTGCACCATAAACGCATATAATATAGAACATGGTGATATCAACCCTCCAATAGTCATTTGGTTTAACATGAAAAACATCACATAATTCCCCATCTAATGTTGGCTATTGTTCAAACTCAATTAAGCTATCATAGTATTTCCAGGTATGACCTTACTGAAAACTGCAAACATATACTGATGGATACGTCCAACGGGAATTCTTGGGCGTATACTAGATGATAAAAAAAGGGATTCTTAGGCTTATCAAATCCCAACATTTAGTAACCCAGAATCTAGAAACCTGTAAATGTGAGTAGCTGATGAACTCTAGGAAACCAAAACGATAGGATATCGCATTCAAACAGCAACAAGCATATAGAACATGAAGTTGAACTCTAAGAACGTAGGTAAATCGAGTCTAGGTTAAAACCCATTCCTATTCTATAATCAATAGATTATAAATATAAGAAAATATCATAAAAAGTCTGTCTTCTAAAGATAATCTAATAGCCTATTTATACTATAAAGAAAAGCCTAATAACGGAAACCCTACACTAAGAACATTAACAAATAAAAACATCCCTAAATTGTAAAACATTCCTAACTAAAAAAACATTCATAAAGAAACACAAAAAATGCCCCTGAATCAGTAGCTCTACTTCACTGAAAAACTGTATTTACATGGAGTGGTACCCACAATGCACACACAAAGTAAACGAAATGGTATTTAATAATAATAATAATACAACGAGAATCAAGCAAACAACTACTTGAGTGAAGTAAAGTAAAGTCAGCAGGAAATTACTATGTTTGTGATTTGTGTGCTCCTTCTCAACGAGATCAGACAAGTATTCGGTGCCAATTATATGTCCAGCACTGTTCAAACGAAGCTGTAAGAAATTTCACAATTGATTAGCCAAGGGACCAATTGATAAAGTCAAGTTTTATTGAGGAAAACAAAAGGAAAAGGAAGGAAACAAGCATACAGACAGACAGAAATTGCATGCTCATTTACTTGTACAAAAATGGGAAACAAGCACACCATAAGTTAAGTAGGTCCACTTGCAACTCTACAAGACATGTCTGTTTATGAACATAATATTGATTACATATTATGTCTAAATTCTAATTCCTAAATCAGTCGTCATTCTCAGATGCATTAATTTTTATTTTCCATGTAATATCATGAATCATAGCTCATTATTAATAACTAATATGCTTCATTTTTCAGCAATAGCTCTCATCGGGATACAAGTACACCAAATCATGTGCTCCTGATTCCTTGAATAATATTGTTACTGTCTAGTTTTACAACATATGTTGTTGGCTAGCATATGAAATAGAACTGATCAGTAACCACGCGACCATCAAAACGTCCAAAATTGCTGAACATGAATTTAAATGCACACTCCCTGACTTTGAATGTGGGAAAATAAACTCTGGGACAATCCATCAGAAAGATGATATGCCATAGGAGCCACAGATGCACTTCATAAATATGTGTATTTGTTCCAACTCAGATGTACCACCTTCTCCACATTTACAATTGCCAGCTTACCTTACTAATAAATCTATCTACAAGAGCTCTAGAAGTTTAGGGAGGATATTGCACAATGGTTCCGTGTTGACAAGATAAGCAGAATGGTGGTTGTCTATATTCAATTTTGAAATTTGATAGAAAAATTTATACCAAGCTAGACTGGAGCAAGAAAAAAAATATGTTTCTTACTTTCCATATGTTTGTATCGAGGTCCACCTCATGTTTGCCTGACATATCAATTGCATCCACACTTACAACTGGCGGGGAAAAGAGGTAAATTAGTACGATCTACTCAGAAACAACCAAATAAAACTGCAAAATGAGAGCTGGATAATTCGTTAAGAACGATATTTGCTGATTTGTTGTAATCTTGAAAAACAGAGAAGGAAAAGAAAACCCACTAACCATCACAAGGCAATGAAGGGAAGGTCATGTTTATATGGATCGGAAGATTTTCTCCGCGCTTCAAATCTACAGACATCTGTCCACAACATGCAAGTTACAGGAAAAAATTATACATAGCGCCTTAAAGAAACAGACAGCGAGGTGAATATAGGCTACTGAAGCGTATTAGATATAAGAATAACAATATGAGCCAGAAACGATTTAGAGTTGATCAAAGATAGGTACTAACCTGATGAACAGTATATGTTGTAAGATAATACTTCAGCTCATGCAAGAACAGTGTAGCCATTATGACCAGACCGATTATGGAGACTACAAGCAAGTAGAAAATGGGACAAAAGTATTAAAAAGCACATTGCTGATAGAGCGGCTAAATGCCAGGTGAAGTATTGGAATATCATTCCCCTGTAATACAATATAGCACAAGCACGTGCTTACTTCAAAATGACCACATGAAAGAAGATAGCAACACAGCTTAACATTTTCTGAATTACAATATACCCCCACATATGTATATCAACAGGTTTTGACTGGATAAAATAATGTAAATAAAGACTGCACAACAGGTTTCACAATATTGTACTTTGATTTCCATAAATAAGCCAAAAGTAACTAATTGACGAGTGGTCAATATGCTGTAAGCAGCAAACGAACTAGGTCATAGTAAAAAACAAAAAAGGGCATGTTTATCTCAGTAGATACAATCAGCGTCTATTAGTATTAAGTTTAAAACCTGTGTATCTTCATTTTCTAGTCCAAATTATGAGCAGTTGCATTATTATAGTGTTTTCCTCTTTACCAGTACATCCAAGTCGATGTCTTCTATGCATGTTACGAATTTGATACTAAGTAATAGCACATGTTTCGAGATAAACAGAACAAACCACAATTGCGAAAGAGACTTCAACGTGTTTAGTGAGATCCAGTTTCCAGGTAGTTGAGTAACAAAATCAGTACCAACTGATGACACAGTTAATGCAGGAGCCTCCTCCCCTATCTAAGAAGAGTCAGAAAAATGGACCCCTAAATTACGTCATAAAGCGTAAAGGGATTCTTTTGACCTCAAACTCCAAGCACAATGATGCAGGGGCATAATTATATCCCTCTATATTTGTTTGATTGTGTTATTCTGTTTTCTTACTTCTAAGAAACCCATTACACAAGCTTGTATGCATATGTGAATTTGGGAGTTTCCGAACACTACATGTTTACTCTCAACGAAACAGTGAACAGATTCTAACAATTTCATCCTATAAGGCAATCTTCCTTCCAAGGAAAAACATTAAAAACGAAATCTCCTTACCAACTGCTCCAGACTGAGTCTTCTGCAGCAAATGATCTTCTGCACGAGGAAACGCATCCAGACTCTTCAGAGCTTGTTTCACACCCATCTTCATTCTTACTACATTCCAACCAAATTATAATCAGAAGAACATCACATCACATCACATCACATCACATATATTATAAGGAAATTATTCTAATTTGCAACAGAAAATCCAGATATTTCTGTGTAAAATCAGGAATTCTGAATTTTTCATAAAACGAAAACCT
This sequence comes from Papaver californicum, assembly GCA_023531435.1. Taxonomy (NCBI): domain Eukaryota; kingdom Viridiplantae; phylum Streptophyta; class Magnoliopsida; order Ranunculales; family Papaveraceae; genus Papaver; species Papaver californicum. Next base: position 1,276,587 of record JAJJMC010018784.1, read on the forward strand.
CAATTGTGTAATAAGAAACAAATGAAAGTGATATGAACAAACTTGACTAACAACATCCAGATCAAGAAACCCGAAAAGATATTAGAATTGAGGAGAAAAGATTACCGATAAGGTTGGATCGATCTGGAGAGAAAAAGATCGAAACTTTTTTTTCGAAATCTCTCTAACTTAAGCTGGGAGGAGGTGGAGATGGTTTAGGTTGAAATTCGATTTGGTCGGAGATTTTGTGGGTATTTCCGTAGTCAATGGTTGACCTCACAAAAGTCAAGTAACATGTACAATTTTTCCTCCTCTACTCCAACCTAGGGGTGTAGAACCGACCAGGCGAGGCTGTTCGGCCCATTTATTTTGTCAGGCAGGGTAAGCTAGTCTCGATCCTAAAATACCCATTAAATTTATGGGGCATGAGCAGGCTTGATAATGTTAAGGTTCATTGACCGTCCGTATTCCATCAAAATATTTTGGGCAAGCGAGGCCATGAATTCTAAGTGTTTTTATTAATTATTAATATCAATAATGATAAATATTAATTTATTATCTTCACCTTTATATTATTAATAATATTATTTATATCTTATAATAACAAATATAATTTATTATCTTCACTTTTACATTATTAATATTGTTATTTATATCTTACAAGTAACTAGAATCCGTGTTATACATCGGGTATATTTAACTTCTAATAATATTTATCTTTCGATCAAGTTCAATTAGAATTTTTGATTTGGTTTGAAGGGGTTTTTTCCTGTCCCGTCATGGCGGCTGGTTGAAAAGTTCATCAACCGTTAATGACGGTTTAGTTATTTAATTGTATCATAAATGTTAATATTACAGGAGAATTAGTCATAAAACTCATCACCATAATCATAGACACGTTGAGAATGATGAATCATGACACCCGGTTTGTTTTGTAACTCTCTCTTTGCATGACCTCTCTGTTTCAAATTTGGTTATTATTTTTGAATTGCATTATTTAAGTATTTGATTTTATACATTACAGTTGACTGAGAAGGTTTATAGAAACATGGATGATACTATGCAGCCGATTATTTACCAATTAAGTATTTTGGTAACCGTTTAAAGTGGCAACCGTGTATTTTGTTTTGTGGTGTTATCCATCCACTGTAGGTGACGTTGACGCGATACAATTAAGTATTGGGTGTAAACGAAGTGTAATAATTTTAAAACAAAATAGCCAATAGGAGAGTGAGTTTCTCTAACCCCTAAATATTTGCACCAATCAAATTCCGTTTTGCTTGTATATAACAATTTTTTTGGTTTCCTAGTCCCGGTTTGTAACGAATTCCAAATTTAATTTGGTTTCCTTTAAAAAAAACGAATTCCAAATTAAATTTCGTTTCCCTTTCTAAATTAAACGGTAACCGTTTATTACAGATGATTAATTATATCGTCGATTTGTGGTGTTGTCCATCCACTGTAGGTGACGTTGACCCGGTACAATTAAGTATTGGGTGTAAACAAAGTGTAATAAGTTTTTTAAAAAAAGAGCCAATAAAAGAGTGAGTTTCTTTAACCCTAAATATTTTCACCAATCAATTATGTCAAGTGTCCTCACCAAAACACACGTTCCACGTAAGCTAAAAAAACCTTATTTCGACCAATAAGAAGCGAGGGTTTCCTCACCGTTAAACGTGAGAACTTTATTTGTCTAGCCCTTTAAGTCTTTGGATATAAAAAAAATGTGAAAACATAATATTGCGGTTGTATAAACTACGACCAAAAGTAAACAGATTATAGGCCAGACGGACAGGTCGGGCACAAAAAATTGAAACAAAGCCTGCGTCCATCCATATAACATAATTGAACAGCCCGGGCGAGCCCATAACAGGTTATCGGGAGACCATGGGCTCCTTTGGACTCAGGCGGCACATGATAAACCACAGGCTTTCGGAGATTCTGTACAGCCATACTCCAACCAAACCTAAATTCCTTTTAAAGCTCGCTCTAAAAGGGAGCGGGCTTATCTAAGCACACCTAAATCCCTTTTAAAGCCCGTTATGTTTTATCTAAGCCCAATCTAAATCTTAATAAGCAAGATAGAATTATAGGGTGTTTAATTACATTTTAAAAAGTTATTTTTTGATTAAATGAAATCGAAAAACTAGAAGTTAGTTTTGCGGTATAATTTTATAATAATTTCGATAAGCAAGGTAAGGTGTCTCGAAATAATATAATATTTCGATCTTTATAAAAAAAAGTCAAAAATTAGGTTGGAAAATAAATTTAAGAATGATTTTTACAAGTAAAAAAATGCTTTTTAATTATGGGTTTGAGTTTTGTTTCTAGAGAAGTGTTTGAAAAGCATAAATGTTTTTATTTATGCTTCTCCAAAAATAAAAGTCAATTCCAGGAGTCAAAAATGCTTGTTTCCAAACATCTTTTAACTTTTTTTTTATTTCTAGGTATGACTTATGCTTCGGCTGTCCAAACTAGGGATGCAAAAAAAAAATCGAGAAAACGGTTGAATCGTGCCAAAATTGGAAAAATCGGGGCTGAACGGAGCTGAGCCGAGCCTAGAAAACTAAATCACATGTTTTTTCATCTTCTCACTCGATGTTTCATCTCACCACCACCACTCAAACCGATAGCACCAACCCCAATTATCAGTTTACCATAATCACAACAACAAGAAGTAAGATGTCTATATCACCAACAAGATTTTCGTTTATCTCACCAGTAACCACGCACCCCCACCACCTCCATCACCACCAACGCACCCCCCACCACCTCCATCACCACGAGCAGTGTTAGTGCTTCCATAACAAATATTGATTTTGCCTGCAAAGTGAAAATGATTATGACAAAGAACCGATTGTAATAGTCTAATTCTGACATCATTGAAGGGACACCGGGCCTCTGACATCATTGATGGGACTCCAGTTCTCCGGCAGCATCAAAAGAAAACCATGAATTTTGTTAGAAATACTAACATTGTTTTATCATTCCATTATTTTATTATTACATCACACATGTATTAGAAAAAACTACATAACTACCCAATTCCATAACTACAAAATAACTACGCAAATGCGTATCCAATAATACACATAGCAGACACTTGCACATTAGACACATAACAAGAGGTGCTAATCACCACCACCAACACCTTTTTCTTTCATCTTCATTTTTTTTATTTTTTTATTTTTATCGAAAAATGGGTTTTACTCAAACATAGATATGCATACGCATGGGTTTGAGTAAGTTTTCAAACAATTAATCAGTTGAAAAGAAGAACTTGATGTCGTTGATTATTGAACCAGATATTTTTAACCATGATAAATAAAAAGAAATATTTTTTCTTTTGATTCTTTGAAACTTAATTTTGTTGTGCAAATTGTGTGTATATGATGTGATTCAGCCTGTATACTTTTATAGCTAGTGGTGTTGTTAAATTAGTTTTTGCTGAAATCATTTTTTCAAAGTTCCGATTTTATGAATAAAATTAAGATTTTGTTTAATTTCAATAGTCAAAACTGATAATAGGCCATAGCCAGCATTATCATCACAACAACATAATGATCAAGGGGAAAATGATCCTTCTTTTCTTTGTAACTATGAAAGATTAAAGAATCATCACCGAACTAGTGAAAACCGGTTAAAAAACTGTTACGACCAGGGACGGACCCAGGAGGCTAGGCTAACATTAATAGCAAAGTTCGTCGATGGTTACGACCGAGCCAGCTCTGATCGGTCTAAAACAGAACCCAGTCGATTCAGTGACAGTTTTTATTTTAAATACCGGTTTTTGGTCGGTTCGATCAACTAAAAAACGAGCCGACCGATCAATTTGCAGCCTTAGTATAAATAAACGTGATATCGTCTCACTCTAGCATCTCTTCTCCACGAGGAAAAACCCTAGAAATTATAGTGAAACTCTTCTTCTACAAGTCTTTTTTAATTAAAGCAAGGATCAGAAGGACAAGTGTTTGCTTGGGCCTTGGAGCATCTAGTTATGAATATGTCATTATCATCAGGCATAATCAGTAAAGAGTATGCTGTTGATTTGCCAACGGAGGTATTGTACGAGATCTTCTTTCGTCTTCCATCCTTAAAACCAGTGTACAAATTCAGGTGTGTATCAAAGTTATGGAATTCTCTTTTATCTGACCCATCTTTCATCAGCAAAATATTCAATAATATTAGTACTATCCCATGGATCTTCATGTATCAGCCATCAGTCGATCAAACTCATCTAAAAGATTACCAAAAATTCATAAATCATCATGATGGTTTATCCTTTAAATTCCTTTTAGATACATGTCCATTCAAAACACAAAATATAGAAAAAAACATGCATCATAGACTCATGCAGTAATGGTTTAGTACTTTATTCAGCAGCACTAGATCCACTAGAGCTAGCCGATTTGCTTGATCATGAAGCTAGCGATACTAGGTTCTACTACATATGCAGTCCCCTTACCAAACAATGGGTCTCCCTCCCTCCTCATCCTCGACGTTCTCAAGAATATTTTACCAGTGCACTAAATTGGTATGTGGATCCTGGACTAGTCATTCTATATGCAACTACAAGGAAGTTTATATCTATTATAGCTATCGTGAGATCAACTATGGCTTACAAATATTTTCTTCTGACACCGGAAAATGGGAAACGTCTGAAATTAGGCCTCCTAATAAAGTATGGTAAAAAAATTCTGATTTGGCTATTCATCATGGTGTCTTGTATTGGGCGGGTGAAGTAAGAGAAATTGATAGTAGTGATCAGTTTAATGGTGTCTCTGCAGTTCATCGTATATCTAATGGAATTCAGTGTAATTTCTCTTTAAATGCTATAGAGAGAGTTGCTTCAAATCTATTTTTATGCGTGTAATCCCATCTACTGATACGTTTGAATATATGTCGCTCTTGAGTTTCTTTTCAGTTGTCTCTCTTTCCTTACTGAGCAAACAATATTTGAGGATTTGCAACATCTGTGGGAGCTCCATCCAAAGTCATGGGTTATGATTCTTAAAATTATTTGCTTATACTGTCTGCTGGATGAGTATTGATTGCGGGGGCACATTTTGTTTATGCTCGATTGTTTGCATCGCCGTTGCTGTCTATGCCTTGTTGTTGTATGAATAGTGTGTGAGAAAGTGAGTAACTGATAACAATTTTGAGGCAAAGTACGAAAATTGGCAAATAGTATATTTAGGCTGGAATCATGCCTCTGATTTTTACAGAGATTTTATTGAGAAACTGGAAGGGACATGTTATGAGCTGATCTGATGTTCTTTACTTTTGTGTCTTTATTTTCATAAAGTAGTTTTGGAGTAACTGACACATTTTAGGTTCGAGGATAGATTTAGGATCACATCGAAGACTTTGAACTACATGGTAGATTTTGGTTAGCATGTTGTACACCCATCAGGTAAATTTTTGATCACTAAGAAAATTTAAGTTACCTGACATATTTTTGGTCGCAGGGCATATTTTTGTATAAACAAAAAATTAGATCATCACACAACAAAATTTTGGCCGCCGTGCCTATTTTGGGTCATGCTTTGATTTTTGGTTACAATTCAGATTTAGTTTCATTGCCAAATTCAAGATTGCAAATTTAGGTTCATATAACCTTTTCTGAAGCAATTTTAAGTCATGGGGAAAATCGGGTACTGATGCAGTTTTTTAGAGTGGGTAAGAACTGATATAGATTTTGGTACATTTCGGAAATGATAGGTTTACCGACAACAAATCCGAGGGAAATCCCAATAGACACAGTGGTTGGGCCTATTTTACATGCACCTATGCCTATGTTAGAGAGGCTGCCCAGACTGCCTTTGGATCTTTTTTAGGACTTTCTTTGGATTTTTTTTACTTAACATGGAATAAAAAACTTAGATGATCATACTTTCCATACAAAAACTTCTCACATATTATCCTTTATGAATAAAAATCATTTGAATTAAAAATGAAATAAAAACATAATTTTCTTTAAATTTAGTTTTTACCACTTTTTTAAATGTCATCCTTTTTTCTTTCTCATTTCTTCTTCTTTTCTTCTCTCATTGTTTCTTCTTCTTCTTCTTCTTCTTCTCCTCCCCACCACCATCACCAGCACCAACAGTAGCTCCTGCGCCACAACAACACCTTAGTCTCCTTCACCAACACTTCTCTCTCTTTTTATTTTACTTTTATGTTCACCAATAATAAATTTTGTCACCCATATCTGCCACTAACAGCACCTCCGTCTCCTCCACCAACACCACCAGTATCTCCTTCTCTTTCTATGTCCAGATCCGCCACCAACAACACCTCCTCCTTCCCCATCGCTTTCTCCTCGTTATTTTTTCTCCTCCACCACTACATGTCCAGATCCACTACCAACAACACCTCTTCTTCCTCCTTCTATCCTCTACAAATATCACCAACACCTCCAGATCATCATCGTCGAAAATCATCATCAAAAAATAATGATACATCATCATTGTCGAAATTAGGGTTTTTTGTTGGTGAAACGTCAGAAAAATGATGAAACTTTTTTTGGTTTCATCATATATTTTTTTCATCTGGAATAAGGTGGAACCAAAGAAATGATGAAACTTTTTTTGTTTCATCATTTTTTTTTCGTCTGGAATAAGGTGGAACCAAATAGATGATGAAACATTTTTTGGTTTCATCATTTTTTTTCATCTGGAATAAGGTGGAACCAAATAGATGATGAAACTTTTTTTGGTTTCATCATTTTTTTTCATCTGGAATAAGTTGTGTTGGTGAAATGTCAATTTTATGTTGAAACCAAATTTGATGGTGGTGGTGGTTGGTTCTGGTTTTCGTTGTTGCTGGTGGTGGTGCTCGTTGGTGGTGGACCTGGTGGTTGTTAGTGGTGCTCGTTGATGTTGGTGGTGAAAGTGGTGTTGGTTGTGGTTGGTGGTGGAGGTGGGTGTTGGTTCTGGTTTTCGTTTCTGCTGGTGGTGGTGCTTTTTGGTAATGGACCTACTGGTTGTTAGTGGTGCTCGTTGATGGTGGTGGTGGATGATGGCGGTGTTGGTTGGTGGTGCTCGTTGGTGGTGGTGGTTGGTGCTGCTGTTAGTTGGTGGCTGGTAGTGGTGGTGTTGCTGGATGATGGTGGTTGCTGTTGGTTGGTGGTGGTGAGTTGGTGTTGGTAGTGTTGGTGATGAGAGAAAATAAAGATTAAAATTGGGATTGATTTTTATTTTTATTGGGTTGAATTAATATAAAGGGTAGTTTAAGAATGGGGTTGATTTTTATTTTTGTTAGGTTAATTAATGTAAAAGGTAGTTTAGACATATTTATTTAAATGAGGTTTTTGTTTCATTTTATTTTGGTTGGATTTAAATGATAAGAGGTATAGAGTTATAGGGTTTTAACCCACGGCCTGTTTTTTTTGTTGTAAGTCTAACAAAAGTCAATATATTTTGGTTGATAATATAGTTTTTAGTTGATTTGTGGGATTTTGGGTGACAAACAACTTTTGGGGTCACAAAGTTGAATAGATAATTTTAATAAGAAAAATAAACAATAATTTACTGAATACTTCCTCTGTTTCAGCAAAAGCATTATTATCATTTTTTTATTATAATCTAATATAGACCAAAATAAAAAAAATAATAATAACACTTTACTAAAACGAAGATAATATATTATTTTATATTCTAATCCACCCCAAAAAAAGTTGCTTCAAGTTCTGGTTGTATAATGGAGTGCACCAAGTGATTTTGTTTGTCATTGAATTGACCAAGAAATTTCTATGTAATTGAACTGCATAAGAAACTTTCAAATGTTAGTATTTTTTTAGTACATTTCAGTTGACCGCTGAATGAAGGAACTATTCACATATATATTTGTACACAGAATGCCTTTTGGAGGGTGTTGGGTAGCATTGACAAATAGCAACTGACCCTTTTGGAAGTTACAGTATATTTCCTTATATTGTTTCCTTGAATCCTTGAAATTTCTTCTCTGATTTTGTCATCACAATCGGCCATGAACAACTCGTATTTATAGCTAGGTTCCGTTGTGGGAAACAAAAACAAAGAAAACACATCTTTAAATTCATATCCATACCGTGTAAACTATAATCTTCGATCCAGACCAGATGACAAAGAGGAGAAACCTTTTGTTGGAGGTTTTCATTTTCTTCTATCTCCTAGAGATTCAATGTTTTGCAGATTCACAACGTAACGGGTTTCTCTACAATGACTTTGGAAACGCTTTTCTGAGCAGAGATGGTGCAGCTCAAGTAGACAATGGCCTGTTGCGGTTAACTGATTCCAGTAGCATGTATCAGATGGGTCATGCCTTTTATTCGCGTCCCTTCCAATTGAATGGTAATGTATCCTTCTCTACCACTTTTGCTGTTGCAATAACATCCGAGTATGGCCCCAATAAATTAAGCGGTCAAGGGATGGCTTTTGTCATTACACCGCAACGCGCCATTTCGGGAGCTCTGCCTAACCAATACCTCGGCCTATTCAATGAGTCGAGCAATGGACAATCTGCAAACCATATCCTTGCGGTGGAGCTAGATACTGTATATAATATTGAGTTCGACACAATTCAGGGACCGCATATTGGAATTGACATCAATAGTCTAAAATCTATTAATTCCACTGTCCCTGCATATTCGGTTGATGGGAAATCCGAAAAGATAAATCTCAACAGCGGGGAACCGGTTCAGGTGTGGGTAGAGTATGATGGGATATACAAGCTACTTACTGTAACATTAGCTCCGCTTCACGCGTCAAAGCCAAATGTTCCACTCTTGTCATTATCCAGAGATCTCTCAAGTGTTTTCTTGGATTCCATGTATTTGGGCTTTTCGGCTTCAACTCAAAGTATACTAACGAATCATTATGTGTTAGGGTGGAGTTTTCAGCTTGATGGTGAAGCTCCTGCGCTAAATCTTTCAAGCCTTCCCAAGCTTCCTCAGTCTCCTCCTCCCCCACCTACAAAAATGAAACCAAAGTTGGCAATAATTTTGCCTGCAACACTAGGCCCGGTATTTGTTTTAGTACTGGTGGCGATCTTTTGGTACCTCCGCAAAAGAGGCCAGACACCAAAACCACAATTTATAACTAGGGTCTAAGAGGTGCCTTTTATGTTCTATGCTTCTTATTGAAGATCTACACTATCAACCCCAAGTTTCTTTACGCATGAAAAAAATGCTAAGATTATGTTCTTGGTCTCCCGATTGTGAGCATTGTTAATGTTCCTCTGTAATCAATGTTTGTGTAGTTTCGCTCATTGTTTGTGATGTAATTCATGCATATGTTGTATGTAAATAAATTGATCAAGTCCCGTTGAATTAGCTAATTTAAGTATTTTACTCTTGTTTTAATGTTGGGTTTTCCATTTGTTCAGCCATTGTCGTTTTCTGACTTCGCCTATTGATTTCTTCAATAACATCGGAAGTCTCGATTCGAGCTTGACGAAGATCAGCCTTCGTGGATTCAAGACTCGATCATAACGTACGAAGTGCGAGCTCAGATCATCGTAACTTTATCTTTGTAGTTCGTAACTTTGCGGAAACTAAGTTATCCACTGTCGCAGTTTTTTTCTTCTCATTTCGTAAGACTCGAATTTCTTACTCCAAATTGTTAATCATGATTTTGCGTCGTTGACTCTCGACCTTGTGAAAGGTTAGTTCTCTTTGAAGCTCAACTTGGGGATGAGTAAGATGTATTGTTTGAGGTTCGAGATTAAGATTCAGCTCATCAATATTATGTAACTGACGTGTCAATAGATTTATGCTTCCGTTATAATCTTTAGTCTTCGTCACCAATTTTTAAGTCAAATGCTCTATGCGCTGATTATACTCTTTGTGCTTCACGGAAAGGGTCTCGTATTTCAATTCTCGTTGATCGATAGTTCTTTGACGAGTCCTGCAGCGTTCTTTAGGATGAAATAAACCTAAATATTAACCAGTGAAAGCAAAAAAAAAAAAAATACCGACAAAAAGGAGTACGAAGCTTACCAAGAAGTTTTTCTACCCTGCGCCTCAAGGAACTTGCCGTTCCAACCTCTTCTTCCGGTTTTGCCTCCAGCGAGAACTTTTCTTTCTTCAGATGGATGTTCTCTTTGTCCAGCCTCAGCCGATCTTTTTCAATTCGGCAAAACTTCTCCAATTGCGCCAGACGAAGATTATATTCCTATCAAAGACAGCCGATCTTTTTCAATTCGGCAAAACTTCTCCAATTGCGCCAGACGAAGATTATATTCCTATCAAAGACAGCCGATCTTTTTCAATTCGGCAAAACTTCTCCAATTGCGCCAGACGAAGATTATATTCCTATCAAAGAAGGTAAAAGATTAATAAGAGTGGACGATATCTTGTAAGTAAAAGAGAAGGAATCCTACTAACCAGTGTCATCAAACCAGCATGATTGGGTCACTCAGAGCCGAGGAGGTCTGCAACCATTTTATCAGCATCCAAGGAAGCAAAGGAATCTGAGCACAGCCGCGTCATAGTGTCGCAGACTAGATCAGGAGTCTTTACTAGTTCTTCTACCTTGATAGCCTTGAAAATTTGGACCCACGAGTTCATATGGTCAAAGGTGGGCTCCTCGGGTACTTCAGTTCCTTGATAGCGATAATGAGTGTTGTATTTCTTTAAATGATATAAAGAGTTAATATCTAGTCTTCTCATCGCCTAAGCTATTACCGAAAATCACAAATTTGGTGAATTAAATTTGCATCAGTGCATGCAAATAAGTCTACTTTTAACAAATTAATAGACATGACAAATGAGAAAAATGCAAAATGTGGTAGGCATATTTAAATATGGAAACCACAATGAGTTTTCGGGTTTAGGGACCTAATAAGCATTGTACCACTAAAATTAAGTAGAGAAATACGGAACGATAGCATAATGATTGGTTTGAATAAACCATTTTCGAGCATGGTAAAGATCTACTATTGTTGTGACATAAAAGACATGGTACGTGCACCTGGAGTGTCGTTCATAGTTTTTAATCTCTATCGGTCGTCGTGGTAAGACTGGGACTGGTATTGAGATAGTATTTATGTTCACAAAAATTATTTTACAGTTTACTGTTGATTTTACATGGCAATCTAAATTCTTACAATTATTCCAGCTAGACAGTAAATGAGAGAGGAAACCTGATCAGTTATCTCTCTTGGTTGTGTGTTATTATTGTATTTTGCACCCAGTTGCTACCTTGATTGGTAGAGTAATGCGGAACTGAAAGTTCTGTTGATGAGATATTCGCTTAAGGATCAGGGGGGGAATTATCAACGATATTGGTTAACTCCAATTGTGTCTCATCTAAATTCTCGTACAAATAAGTACCTAAGGTTGTAATACCCCAATTCGGCTGGTAGGGTTCACTGATTGGAATATATGTAAGGGTTTGTCCTTTCCTAACACCGAGGCCTTTTCAGCATAATTGGCTCAAGAGTTGGCAGAAAAATCTGCAGTTAAGCATGCTCGGGCGGGAGTAATCCGGGGATGGGTGACCTCCCGGGAAGTTGATGTTGGATGATCGCAACGGTTGCCCGTTAAAAACCTCACACTGCCGGATGACCGCAGTGCCTAAGTGGGTACAATATCGGTGGAGGGTCGGGTCATTACAAATGGTATCAGAGCCGACAACGGGTCACCTGCCGAGGGTGAGAGAGTACGCTGGATTGGGTGTTCTAGGTACTGGTCTCATGAGGGGCAAGGAATTTCGGAGATCTGGGTTGTATATTCTAGAGCTGAGGAAAACTCCAATTTAAGGTGGTGGTATTGTAATACCCCAATTCAGCAGGTAGGGTTCACCTATCCATATTGAGTTGTTTTCTCGCTTGTGTACGCTTTTGGGACCTTAGTCCTGGCATCCACAAATTATGGTTACGAATTTGATGCTTATACGAAAGCGTAGTGAGAGAACTAAGGCCGCTTGTTATACAACGCCACCTCCTTGACAATAATTATCTGCAAATACTTTATCCGGTTGATCAAAGTATAGTCTTGTACTCTTAAATGACCTGACCGATCAACTGGGTGATAAATATTTATTTATACTCGTATAGATTTTGTATGAAACTCTTGTTTGTCAATTATTGATGTTGTATCATTTTGGTAATGCTCTGGGCATTGATGGTGAGTAATTTTATTATTCTTTTGCATTCATTGAATGGTTTGGTTGAATCATTCATAAAGCATTTTGAATTTATTACTCATAAAACCATTGTCATGTTTCTGTTTGAAAACGTGCCTATTTATATGATGCTCCACTGAGAGTGCTACTAAAACATGATTTGCAAATTTGATGAGAGAGTTTTCCCACCATTAGGGGTAGGAATGGCTATCGCCTTAAAAATAGCATGAAGTATCCTGGTTTGCACAAAGATAAACCAGGATGTATCTCATCTTGTATTTTCAGTAATGATAGATGCAAAGATTTGATATATTCAGAAATTGAAAATCAAGTTGCTTTCTTGAAAAGATGTGAATGCAGCAGCAAGTGTGTCATTTAAAACACACCGCAAGCGTGGATTACTAGTTGATTCAAACTATTTTGCTCCTCCTAAAAAGAAAAGACCAATCACAATCATTGAACGATAGTGCTCTCGAAGAGACTATCAAAGGTTGATTTGATTTCTATGAGTATAGTTCTCCTAATAAGAGAACGTATCTACAAAGGATATGGAACTTCAAAACCAGAAATTTGTGATCGTAATACAATGATTAGTGGTGACATAGTCTAAGTATCCACTGATACTGCCATAGATGATATTGGTGTTAAACCACTCTCTATATGGGAATTCCATTAAAGGAATGATTGGTTAAATTAGAAAGGAGTGATCCAAGCAAAATAACAAGTTCACGCTTAATTTTGGAACTGCAGCCGAACACTCGAGAATGTGAGCTTCATCCGCCGTAAATATGTGTTTGATGTCTCAACACCCGATAATGTATACTTATTGGCTATAGATGAGAGTTTGTGCAGAGTGAGAAAATGAAATTAACTAATATGTGGCACAAAATCTTTCTTGAGATGGTTAACAAAGAAACATATTCTCTATTATAGATGTAATTACCTCTTTGATATTATTCTGGTAGTCTTTCAAGGACTCAACATGCATATAGTGGTTGTGGTTACTGCATACACGTACATCTGTATAGAAAACTAGATACATATATCTAAGTGAAAGTCCCTTGAGGATTTCAGTCATCAGCATACAAACCACACCGTATATATTCAATAAAACTTAATCGAACCTTAAGTGGTTCGAAATGATCTAGGCGAATGTGATCAATCGTCTAAGTGAATGTTTATTAAACCAGGGATATGTGAACCATCTTATATGCCCATAAATTGTGCATTTACTGAATTTGATGTATACAACATCTACTTGATTGGAACTCTTGAAAAACTCTCCAAAACACAAAAATTCTTAAAGCAGGAGTTCAGGATGAAAATCTCGGTAAAACAAGGTTACAGTCTGGTTATTGAAGATTGTAACTAGTAGTCCATTAATTTCGTCAACCTTTAAGGTTTAGACATGTTTAATGGATAAGCTTGAAAAGTTTCAATTATGTGATCTTTTACATTTAAGATTGATCGGTTTACATCTCAATAAAGAAGATGTATCCCTCTGTGGTTTATATTACTATAGAAAAGATATATAAATGGTATAGTAGCTGAAATATGCTATAATACCTGATATTGAATTTGTAGTAATAAGTCTGGTTTTACCCAGCACCAATATCGATACATTGGTCCGAAGAAAAGTTCCTCATCTTCGTGGTACCGTTATCTAAGCTTGATCTTTTATATAAAAGATCGCAGAATGTCTCCCACAGAGCAAAACTAATCAGACTGTTTAAGTTTTAATTTTTAGCAGGTTTGTTAAAGCATCTAAATATCCTCCTGGTTTGTAATTTGGTGGTAGAGGATACCATGTTATTCCTCTGGTCGGTCACGATTTTTCAGAAAAGGCTAGTTGAGAATAAAAAGCTGGTACAATCAAAAGATCATTAAGAAATTGCACAGAGGAAAATCGGATTGAGTTTCTCAACTAAAAGAAGCCGCTGAAGACATCAATTAAAGGATGGTTCTGAACTCTAGCAACATTATCGGGCACAATGATCAACTGAGAAGGCTACTTATCGGGGGAAGTAAAGTCGTGGAAGACTATGGATATTGGACACTTTGTACTTGTATGCTATGTACTCCTTTTCCTTAGTCAAGGTTTTTCCTACTGGGTTTTCCTTGTCAAGGTTTTATGAGGCGTGCGAGTCCATTGATATCCGCAGTTCAAAATGTTGTACTCGTTTTCCTTCGTATTGGTTTTTGCCCCTCTTGGTTTTACTGAGCAAGGTTTTAACGAGGCAACATCTGTGGGTCTATCATTGTTCTAAGTACTCATGTTTTCCTATGTTCAGGTTTTGTCCCATATGGGTTTTCCTGGCAAGGTTTTTAATGAGATAACATTATTAGAACGGTGATCATCATCTAAAGAGATGTATATATCCATAAATTTTCTTGAGATGCGATTATCAGATAACGTCTGTATTATCTGGTTCAGGTTTTTACCGCACACGGTTTTTCCTGACAAGTCTTTTGTGAGGGTATTAAATCCCTAACACCACGTGTTCAAATACTATGGAAAAAATACCAGATTATGATGGAACTAGAAATACTGAAACAAAACTCATTAGATAAGTACTAAAAGATACACCTTCGTCGCATGACAGACACGCAAGTTGCGGGAAAGCATGGCACATTGTACGAAATAGACATCTTTGTTGCATGACAGACACGCAAGTTACAGGAAAGCATGACACAATGTATAGAACTGACAAACATCGATGCATGATAGACACGTCTCAGTTGTGCAAGTTGCGGAACAGAAGAAGCTAAAACATGACAAGTCACTTTCAATGGCCACGTGTCGGACATGCCAATTTCTGAAAATAATAATGTCACTTTCAATGGTCACATGTCGGACATGCCATAATTCTAATAATAATAAGAAGATTGCAGCATTCATCGAAATCCAAAAGCAATAACTTGAATACAAATCCGCAGAAGAGGTGCGGGTCACCAAGCGGAAAACTACGGGAAATAAGAAGTACGCATGTCAAGTCTTACAGGAAATACAAATAAGAATGCGGGATAATTTTCGTTCCAAAGTCGGGATAAGAACAAATAGGTGGAAAGAAAGAAGAGGGGGACCTATGATATTTGCGTCTAATTTAATTTAATAGTTAGGGCCATGCTCTCCTGCACTGCCGCGCATGATTGCAATATAAGCTAGCGGCATGTTGACCGTTAGATGATTAGTTTTTCATTAGAGTACGGTGATGATTAAAGATCCTTTTAGTTTTAACTTTTATGATACTGCTGTTATAAAACATATTTGCAAGCAGATCCCCTAGGTTATTTTAATTTTTATTATCTTATTCATGTTGTTCCTCGTTATGTAGTTGTTTTTATCTAAACATGGTTACAGAATTGCAGTAACATTTTTCTTCATTCATCTTCTATGAGTTTATATGTTCTTTTTGGCTTTTTTTATTCCAAGTAAAAGAAACTTAAGAATCCTAGCATTTGAAAAGAAGATATTTTCCTTATATTTCAATTCAAATTTTATTGATTAAAACCATTTTCCTCACGTGTGGTGGATGAATTACTTTCATCACTAGCTCTTGTTTATGATGATTTCATCACTAGCAACACCAACAACGCTTCTAAGCAAGATCCATCCAATGTAGGTGAGAAGCAACATTAACTATCTGATTAATTCATCTAAGATCCTTTATCTATCGATCTGGGAATTTAACTTGTTTTCTTATACTAGGTTCATTTTACTTAAACCTTCTGGAGGAAATACAAATTATAATCGGTGGATAATGTAAACCCCTGCCTACCGATTATAATTGTAGGATTAAATTCTATATTTTTAAAATTTGGATTAGTTTATTTTTGGAGTTGATATGACAATTGGTAGATAATGGATTCGCTTTAACTACCGATTGTCATAGTAGAAAAATTTTATATTTTTAAAATTTGGACAAATTTATTTTTGGGGCTGCTAGGACAATCGGTTGGTAAATTATTCGCCTAAACTACCGATTGTGATAGTACACAAATTCAACATTTTAACATTTTTGAAATCTTGGAGCAAATATTTTTAGGGCTACTGATATAATCGGTAGATAAATAGGTTACACTTACTACCAATTATGGAAAAACAATAAAATCGGAGATTGAGAAAAAATTCTATTTGGGGCTTATTCATTACAATCGGTAGTAAATGTTCTCATCGAAAGTTTCGATTGTAATGAATTTCAGTGCAATTAGTACAAAATCATCACCTATGTCTTCTTCATTTTCTAACATTATAATCTATAACCAATATTAATTAACTAATTAATCAATATTAACACTAATTAATCAAGAGTAGATTAGCCATTACATAAAATAGGTGAATAAGGGTGGGGATCACATTCAGCCCCAGAAATACAAGATTAGCAAACTTGGTTTTCCAAAACTTTGGGTTGCCTCTGATTTGTTTTTCAAAGTGTTCAATTGTTTTCGGGATTTCTTGAAAAATGAAATACTCTACAGATTTGTGTTAAGAAGAAAACAGGTGTTGATGCAAGGTGTAGAAGGGAGCAGCTTTGAAGCATATATCATCTTGCTTTTTAATTGGATTCAGCAGTAGTGACTAGTGAGACAACTTGTAATGAGTACAGAAAACATCATCCCACTTTGCTATATTGTTGTTTACCAAAGTTACACTCCATGTTAAACACGTCACAAATGCTATCGTGATTCGTGACCTCGCGGTATACTTTGGTAAAAGGAGAATGTATAGCTCACTTTGTGCTCATTGCAGTAGATGTTTTTTCTTGGTTATTTCGATTGCTTAGTTCGTCTGAATTTGTTTATGCTAGCTAAATTGGAATGTTAAGTACAAATTTCAAAGGGGTAGAATGAGAATGAACTATCCATACATACGTATTCAACCCAAATTGTAACTGAGATGCTAACTAGTCATGTAATGAGAACACAAGACTCAAAGTGTGTAATTGAGATGCTAACTAGTCTTGCTTCTCCAGCAGCTTCCATTTGTTACTTCAACTGCTGCGAAGAAATGGGCAGACAAGTTAAATGGGGCTTAAACTACGGACTAAAGGCCTCGAATTAACATATTGCACATAAACAGGATCACAATGTTTTTGTTAGTTTTGATAGGGGTGTGCCAGGCCATTGCAGTAGTGCAACGCAAAGGCGACACTTGAGAACCCCAGCAGCAAGCTACTGTGATGGGAACTCCAGAATTCACGTCCCACACCTAAAATAAGAAATTGTCTGTTACGAGAGATTGGTTTCGTATGGAGAAAGGTGTAAGAGTCGGGTTAATTTCCTTACCATAGCTCCGTATATACATAAAGCCTCATTCGGTGAGCATGAGCATGAGAATGACAGATCAATCACACTTCTTGTATGAACATAAATCCAATATGTGCACAAGGTGTTTAGAAACTCCTAAATAACTAGTCAAATTAGCTGTTAGCAAATAAAAAATTAACCACATTTTTACCTCCATGTGCTTCCAGGCATAGTCGAGTTGTATAATATTTTGGGCATAGGCGAAACAGCAATAAGATCCCAATATATGGTTGGATTATACCCTATGCAGCAATTAGTATGCAAATTACAGAAGAAAGAACCACCTGCCCCTCAAAGTATAACTTCCTGTCAAGCTTGTGCTTAGTTTTAGGTCTCTGTAACAAAGTGAATGGACATATTTGGCTAGTTACAATAGTAATATCAAGTAAGTTGCATAGCCGACCAGATTAAGAAAAACAAGAATTCAGTATCTTATTTTATCTTCCTACCAAAGTATCTGGTGGACGCTCAACTTTCACTTTGGCCACCCTTGTGGAAATTTTCTGGCTTATATATTCATTTCAGTTTTTGCAATTTTCATTATCGTCTTGAACTCAACAAACATATATCGAGTAGTGAGAGATCTCTACTCTACTTCCAGAGTTAAAAGATCATGAATAATACATCCGCAAAAGTTCGCCATGTCTCCACCAGCACTGTCTTACCAGCAACACAGAAGAATCGTACAACTCGAAAGATTGAATTGAGTCCAATGGATTTCAGGCCTTTTAGACGCTTGTATGCTCAGTTAGGTCTTCTGTTTGCTAAACCGAAAACTAGCAGTGAAATCCCTGAATCCAATCAAGAAGAAACAAAAAGGATTCTTAGCAACCTTAAAAGTTCTTTATCACAAACTCTCGACTATTTCTTTCCTCTTGCTGGTCGTCTTGCGGTCACAAAACACGATGATGATGGTACCATATCGTTTTACATTAATTGCAACTCCGCTGGTGTTGAATTCATCCATGCTGTTGCAGATGTTACGGTAGCTGATCTTCTTGAACCAACCTACACTCCAGACATCATTGACTATTTCTTCACCTTTGATGGCATACCGAATTATGAAGGTGTATCATTGCCATTGCTTTCAATACAGGTTACGGAATTAACTGACGGCATCTTCGTAGCATTCAGCTTAAATCATAGTGTATGTGATGGTGCATCCCTTTCGCATTTCATCAATTCATGGTCTCAGATATCTAGAGGCTTAACTCATAGATTACATCCTCCTATTATCCTCGAACCTCGCTGGTTGCCCAGGAAAACCAATTTTCCCATCCATCTACCCTTTTCACTCATTGAAGAACTTTTGGTAGAAAAATATATCCCATCTCCAGAATTAAGGCAAAAAACATTTCATTTCACACCACAAAACATTGCGAAACTTAAAGGAAAAGCCAACAACAATGACTGTGGTACTACATTTTCATCCTTACAAGTTGTGTCGGCTCATGTTTGGGTAGCTGTAACCCGGGCTAGACATTTACATCCAGATGAAAATGTTACTTATGCGTGTGCAATCAATAGTAGAGACAGACTAGATCCACCTTTACCCAGAGGTTACTTTGGCAACTCAGTTCACGATGGGCTTGCAACGGCTAAAGCAGGAGAGTTACTGGAAAAAGGACTCAGCTTTGGAGCTTCTTTAATAAACCAAATGGTTAAATCCTGCACTAACATTGAGATTCAACGTGATTGGGAATCATGGGTGGAGAATCCTATTATGCCTTCATGTTTTGACCTGTTATCAAATACTAGTGTGGCGGTAGGGGGGTCTCCAAAGTTCAATATCCACAGCAATGATTTCGGTTGGGGTTCACCATTGGTTTGTCGATATGGGAGCAACTACAAGTCTGATGGGATGATTATGGCCGACGATGGTCCAGTCAATGGAGTTATAACTCTCGGCATTTGCCTGCCTGTCGAGATCTTAAGAGCCTTAGAGAAGGATGTCGAGTTCATGGAGACTGCTTGCACAGTCTTACCACTAGAGTATTCCACCACCAAGATGAAATTTTTGTCAAAATTATAGTCTCTTTTGGTTGGGTGTAACACAGCCAACTTACAGGGCTAATTATTATGTTAACGGAATTCAATTTGATTTCTGAGGGGAGACTGTTTAGACGAGAATCCTCCATCTCGTTCTCCTCATAAGACAAAAAAATTGGTCTCCCATCTACTGCACATTCTATT
Source organism: Papaver californicum (assembly GCA_023531435.1). Classification (NCBI taxonomy): domain Eukaryota; kingdom Viridiplantae; phylum Streptophyta; class Magnoliopsida; order Ranunculales; family Papaveraceae; genus Papaver; species Papaver californicum. The sequence goes on from JAJJMC010018784.1 coordinate 1,296,173, forward strand.
TATAGATAACTAGAACTACAATAGCTATTACCTTTTTATAATCAGTTTAGGAAATCAAATACTTAGGTGGAGCGCAAGATTTTAAGTGAATTTTGATCAACAGCTTTAAGTGCGACCATAATACTCGGAGGAACCATAACTGACCCGGTAGGAATGCATTATCTTCAAACTTATAAAGTCCATTAGGAATTTCTCCAGGGTTCAGTTGGGAAGTTGAAGACAATTTAGGCTCAGAATTACAAACTTCAGCATCTGGGGTACCATAAAACTCGAGTTCTGAATAAGCGGTAACAATGTTTGTCTTAGTAGTCACACCAGTTACACTGATCTCATTAGCATCAGTTTGATATGTATCAAGTGGATTTTCGCTGCCGAAAGCAAGCATTGATCCCGTAACTGACCTACTGCAAAGCATTCTCCTTTCAAGGAAATACACCCACGCTAAAAAATGGATAACTTGTCATCTGACAATCTGTAGTCACAGCATCAGTACTCATGAACTTTGGATTTGGCAACCGAAACATTTTACACACGCTCTTGGCATTGCAAATAGAGATGAAGTTCAAATGCAGTTAGCCAATACATTTTCAAGCAGGCTCAGCTTCTAAAATATATGCTAGAAGAAAAAAAATTGTATAATGAAAACTTTTGTTTGAATCAATGAATTCAGAAAACCTCAAGTCCACTTCGGGCTACAACTAATCTTTTTTTTTTTTTAAATGAAAAGGGTCTGTACAGATGCAGTTATGAACAAAAGATCCTACATGTATCAGGATAGAACGTACAGTCTCAGTAGAGAGAGTGACCCTCGAAAAAAGGCATATGCTGCTAAATAGTGGTGACCACGCCGCCACACGGTATTCTTTGGTAAAAGGAGAATGTATAGCTCACTTTGTGCTCATTGCAGTGCTCTGCGAGTCTTGTAATACCATACCCTATGGCCAAAAACAACCATAATAAACTGCAAGTTGGATGGGAATCAAGTTAGGAAGTTGTTTAAGGAAACAGCCTGTAGCAATTTCCGTTGAGCTGGGTGATTAACTGGATATTGCCAAATGCATAATATCGTTGATAACCGTTATGAATGATGATGATAATAAGTAGCATCAGAATTAGGCACACAAAAGATGATGGCAGCAGAAGAGCAATAAGCCTTGAGAAGGATAAACTTGGATCTTATAAACGGCAAGCACACGGTATTCTTTAGTAAAAGGCGAAAGAATAGTTCGCTACCTAAACAACCTTTAGTTATTCTTTCGTCTTTTACTAAAGAATACCGTGTGCTTGCTGTTTATAAGATCCAAGTTTATCCTTCTCGAGGCTTATTGCTCTTCTGCTGCCATCATCTTTTGTGTGCCTAATTCTGATGCTACTTATTATCATCATCATTCATAACGGTCAATATCGGTCGATATTTTTGGTCGACATTTTCGGTCAAATACCGTTCTAGTAATATCGGATATTTCGTATCGGATGAGGTCCGATATCAGCAAAACCGGCGATATTTCGACCGTACCGGCCGGTATGGACTACATAGGCTGAGACTTATGTCCTCGCTACTCAGTAGATGTACTACTGCTTGCTTGAGCATCGACTTCTACAGTGCAGTACTTCTCGACCCTCTGCTGCTATTGCAAATTGAATGCATGGCATGAAGAAATCCTGATGCTTCAGCAACAAGAGGGTTCTTTCCTTTGATATTGTCTGTTGTACTTCCTTGGAATTGAGCAGCACAGACACTGTCCATCACTACAAGGGCAGTGCGCAGTATAAAAGTTTGAGGTACTAGCATCCTTCATTGATCTTGACGGATCCAGCAGATGGAGGTGACCAAGGTCAGGTTGAACACTGTAGCTGGGGGAACAACAAGGTCAGGTTGAGGTTGGACACTCGCCTCATTGTTGGTTAGCTGCAGGCATCGAAGCTAGAAAAATAACTTATTTGCTTCCCTTAGGACTGAGATTAAACATGGTTTATTGTCTTCGAAAATGAGTATGTTCCTAGTCTTATAGTCATTTACAAGTTTGATATGTTGTGTCACTTGAAAATTATGCAAACCGAAGCCTAATTATCGCCTTTATGTCATTTACGAATTGAAACAACTGCGGTTAGTGAATTCTAAGAAAGGGAAGCATAAGGTAAGAAGAAGCCTTTGCTTAGAATTAACCTAGCTAATCTGCTAAGTTCTTGAATTTGTATGAACTTCTGATTGTATACTACTCTACTCATAATAGATGGTTATCCTGAGATTTTTAAATGGTCTTCTTTACCTGTCATCTTTCATCATTTGAATGAACTAGAACTTCTTGGTTCGTTTCAATTTGTTTATACTTTGCTAAATTGGAACGCTAAATACAATTTTCAAAGGAGTAAATTGAGTTGTTCACAAAGACCAAATCAACCGAAATTGTAATTGAGGTACTAACTAGTGGGATTCTGAACATAAGCAACTGCATTAGAACAGCAGGATTTAAATGTTCTCCTTAGGTTTGGTAGGGGTGTGCCAGGCCATTGCAGTAGTGCAACGCAAAGGCGACACTCGAGAACCCCAGCAGCAAGCTACTGTGATGGGAACTCCCCCATGAAAAAAATTAATTTAATATCGTGTGAGCCGATGGCTCACATATCAGATATTAAACTGATAAGAACAGATACTACACTTGATCTTAGCCAAAAGGCCGAGAAAGGTATGGTTTTCTTAGTCTCACAATTCGGTTTTTATATGTGACAGTAATTACATTATCCTTCAACTTAATCTGTGTGGGACTAATCTAATACATCAAAGCTATATATTACAATTCACAAATATCCAGTAACCAACTAGTGGTAAGTAAATAACAGAAACCAAAAACAAGAAAGCTGAAAACGGCTAAAAGTAAGCATATCATGTACTGTATATGTACTGGATGTGTCTGTATCTTCCAAGTCAATTGAGTCTAATGCTTATGGAGTGGTATATACTAGTATATATATAACATAAGGGACATAGCAGTTTGTTTGGGCATTCTTCATGTTGATTCGCAGGTGGATTGGTCTCCCATAACAGTGGCAGCACCTGTGCACGGAAATGAAACCCATCAAAATGACACTTCTAGTATACACTAAGCAGAGGAGAAGCAAAGACACAATAACCCAGAGGGAAAAATCAGATGCTAGTCAGGTCTTCAAAGTCCTTTAAACATGAAAGAAAATACATCTGTATTTTTAAATGCAGCATGCGCCAAATGATTGGGTAAGTAAGCAGCTGTTTTGCATTTGCCAAATATTCAAAAAGAAACAAAGCTAATGATATCTAAATCCTTCTCAAGTCCTTTTTTCTTTGTAAGATCCAGCTGTGATGCAACTAGAACAAAGAATAATGATAGACAACAAACACGGCGTTAACATTACTTAGTAACTTGAATGAATCTTGGTCGATTTGCCGTCTTTTATGCTATTATGTATCTGGTATCCATCCTATTAGGATTAGGCAATAAGTGAAAACCCTGAGGATAAGCTAGTACCCAGATACATCAAATTATAAGCTAAGATGACATCAAATTACAATGAAGTGATAGACAGAATAGAAGTGGGGAAATGATGCCATTCACAAAATTGGCATATCACCAAAATTAAGTTATCCCACCGGTTAGTGTCCAGTGTTAGTGAAAACTTGAGTGGAAATTACAATGAAGTGACAGAGACAGAACCGTAGGAGCAGGCACAAGCTGAATGGCATAGTGCCAAGGTGTGCATTCCAAGGAACCCTCTTTCTCTTTCTTTGTTGCTGTTTTTATCGTTGCCCGTATTGTTCCTCTTTGAGTCGTCAGCGGTGCAACAAGATGATCGGCATAGAGCCAAGGTGTGCATTCGGTGGACTTTAAGCCACGGTCCAGCCAGAAGTTGTGGCGAGGAGATGCACCTCCTTTATCAGCAGTTCGACAAGCAAAGAGGTGTCTGCAGCAGCAGCAATGACTATCAACGATGGATGAGGATGCTTTATGCGAAGGAGGAGGCCAAGTTATGCTGCTGGTCCCTCTAAATGGAAACGCCGCATCTCCTTGTCACAAACTTATTACCTTTCAAACTAAGAACAGATATAAAAGTCAACTGCTTCAAGCCCTAATTCAGGGAAGGAAAGAACTAGCAACAATAGCTACAATTGTAAAAATTTGGGCTTATATTATGTTGGCAGGGCCACGCGTACGCATACCCCCTCGGGAACAAATTATGATGTAGACTCTCCCTCAATGGGGAGATCTTAGGCGAACGCCCTTCCAAAGTGCAATGGAAGTCATTAACCTAGGCATGACCCTTCATGATCAACAATAGACCCCGTCCAGGAAAGTATGATTTTCCAATACCCAGCACTGAAACTGGAATGTTTGAGCCGAGCGCTCATACCACACTTGCATTGCAGTAGCTTGGGTGCTTGAAAGTTTTTTTTTTTTTATTCTGATCGGTAAACTTAAACAGCTTGGGTGCTTGAAAGTTGAGACCTTCAATCATGCATTTCCTTCAAATACTGTGTTACATAGCATCAGGGAATGAGATAATGACACAAATGAAGTAGCAGAACCCAGACAACAAGAGGTTCAATCTTGATTATTTAGGTCCTGGAGGATTATTCAAGAAGAACTCAATTCAAAACTATATTAAATCTTGCACTTCCTAAACTATAGAAGCAGAAGCTTGCAAACAACTGATTCTCCCATTATAATGAGTAGCCACTTGAGTCGGAGTTCTCGACTTCAGAGTCTAGAGATGCTCTTTTAATTGTCTTTATTGAAAATTTTCAAGTCCCCACATAGAATTCCTTCAGAATTACAAAAATCAAACACTAACTACAAGAAAAACTACACAAACCAAAAGTATTAGACCAAAACAAAAAGAACACTGAACAGTAACTGAAGTACTTGTGTTCTTCAGTCCAAGGAACCCCTCTTTTTCTTTCTGTTTATGTTTCGTTGTTGTTCGTATTGTTCCACTCTGAGTCATCAACGATGCAACAAGCTGACTGGCATAGTGCCAAGATGCACAAGTTGCCTCTTCATCATATAGTCACAATCCCAGCTCCGCCACTGAGGAGGCGCAACACTTTTTTAATGCCCGAGATGTTCATAAGCAAAAATTGACTTGTCAGTTTAAAAACATGAGCACCGGGAGAGACGCTTTGTGAACAGAAAATATGAACAATAACAAGGGAGAGGCGCTTTACGAACAGAAAATATGAACAATAACAAGGGAGAGGCGCTTTATGAACAGAAAATATGAACAATAACAAGAGGCCAGGAGATGATTTCCTCCATCAGCAAGTTCAGCAGCAGCAGCAACAACAATGGATGAAGAAGATAACATGTACAAGGATGTTTTCATCAGGCTGGCGGTGTTTCTTAAGCTGCCTGCTATTCTAAGGAAGCACTTAAGGTTAACTTTACATTGCTGAAAAATTGTAAGAATTTGGGATTATAACCTTGGCAGGGGCCGCGCGGACGCGTACCCCCTCAGAAACAAATAATGACGTAGACTCTCCCTCAATGGGGAGATCTTAGGCGAGCGCCCTTCCAAAGTGCAATGGAAGTCACTAACCTAGGCCATGATCCTTCATGATCAACCATAGACCCCGTCCAGGTAAGTATGATTTTAGGTTCTACTTCAAGCTTTTCTTATAGGGTTGTTTTCGTTATCTTTTTTCCTGTCTAACAAATGTGGGACTATTATTACCTTTCATTTATTTCGGTCTTCTTTTCATGAGTAGAGAGGTTGGGCCTATAAGCTTCTTGCCAGCACTGAATCCAAAAGCAGTATGTAACTATGTATGTCTCTTTGAACAAAATTCGGGGGTGAGATGATTCCTTTTGAATTGGTAACTTCTGAAAATTATAGTATGGAATAAGTTGTTGTATAACGGTGACAGTGATGATGGAGTTAGGTTTACACTCTGACATATTTTGGTGCTTGCTACTGGACTGGAATGCCATGGTCTAACATTGTTTCCTCCTGAATATTATGCCGACTACTTAATAACCTACACAATATGATGGGAACATTGGGAAGTATTTTATAAACGTAGAAAACCAAACTTTTCAAAATTGTGTCGTGTTCTAACCATCCAGTTTTCCTCAAAGAGAGCAGAGTTTTTTATGTCTTTTTTTGTTGGTAAATTAAAATCTTGGAGCGGTTGAAGAAATTCACCATTTTTATGTCTTAAACAATAACAGATCATTGGAATTTTTTAATTCAGATAGCTGGGAAGTTCTCACTAAGCCGTTAACATAGTGCTTCACCAAGAGTTCTTACAGTTTTTTTAACCTGTCCCTTTACCTTCGCCACTTCCCAAAACAAAATCGTAGGCAAACTAGGATTTAGTACTGATATTCTCTTCATACTGGAAAATATCACTATTCTGGGACTGGGAGCCTACATTCTGCTCAAGAGCGTAACTGGTCGCAGGCTCCACAGTCCAAGAATTTTACCAAGGCTTAACATTTATTGAGATGCTAACTAGACATGTTTTGAAAGCACAGACACAAATGCAGTATCAGACCTATTTATGCCTTGAAAACAAGGAAAACATAATGTTTTTATTAGTTTTGGTAGGGATGTGTCAGGCCTTTGCAGTAGTGCAACGCTAAAGCAACACTCGAGAACCCCAGAATATTATGTGTCATATGGAGTATTTCTTTAATTCCCAATTCAAATACATCTATCCTAAGAACATTGAAATTTGTAAAGCGTAATCCATAAGATCATCCTCAACAAGAATATGTCATTTTCAAAAGAAAAAAGGGTGAGATCAAGTTAACACATTGCTTTTTATCTTCCAAAAACATTAGATTCAGTACTGTAGGGCTTCACCCTTGATTGGAGGGAGCCCTTCCAGAAATTCTCGACAGCCTTAGGAGGCCTAAGGCCGAGGAGGGGGTTTGGAAATAGTTTTCAACCAGCAATTGACGTGCCTCGGTTATTACCTCATTAGCTGCGTCATTGCCCCAAGCGCAAAGATGATTTCCAATGGAAGCATCAACTACCTTTTATAGTACCTTCATTCACATCCCGGTCTCTAGGTAGTGCCGAAATGATGTTGGGTATCAATTCTTCACCCCCACTACTCTTATAGGTGAAACAGAAGCATAAATTTTGTATTCTAAACAATGTAAGTTCATATTCGAACACTCAAAGGAATCCTACTGCAAAATTCTACCCAACAATGTCAGTTCTCAACACTAGACTGCTCCAAAATTGGTGGTTTTTTCTTTAACGGGACCGAATATTCTTACTCCCGAGATGATCATAGTAAGTTTCGTAATAAGCCTGATTGCTAGAAATTGAAATAGATTCAAATTCACAGGTGACATACATGAGAATGGAACTTGAAAATAATATGCATACTAGTGCTCTTTTCCTGCCAGTTATCATACTCCTGGTATTAACATTTTGGCAGTATGGTCCCCATTAGCAATTGATGCAGAGGAATCCGTTAAGTGTATTACATTACTTTAGGTACATCCATGGCATGTCTACACATTTTCGGGATTGTCGCTATCATAAAAAGTAAACACCCTGCTTGGAGTGCTTCTGCAATAAAACCAATAATCATGACAACAGGTTTATGATCATATTTTCTGACATTCAAGATTATCCTACTAGAACTTGAATTTGCAAAATTCTTACTCTGACATCACTTTGTGTTTTCTATATGATACAGCTACTGTGATGGATAATACTTGGAGATCCAATTGGTTCATTTTCAACAACAACAAAGAAAAGAATATCCAATTGGTTCTCCCATGACACCATTCAGCTATGGATCTGGACGCGGAAATTCTCAAGCAACGCTAGATCCTAAGACTTCAGCTCGAACGACATAATCGAATGGTGAAACACAATGGCCATGGTTTAACAGTTTTTTACAGCTTCTGTAGAGAATCTGGCAGACGTGAAAGTCTAGTTGTGACCTGTAGCAATTTCCGTTGAGCTGGGTGATCAACTGGCTAGTGACAAAATAATTAGATCAATTGCATAAATACCGTTACCATCAAGTAGCATCAGCTTAGGCACACAAAAGATGATGATATCAGAAGAGCAATAATCCTTGGGAAGGAAGGATAATCTTGGATTTGAGAATTGTTGGGTTCCTCTTGAAAAAGAGAAACCCTCCAAAAATAAGCGTATGCCGCTTAAAAACGGCAAGCACACGGTATTCTTTAGTAAAAGGCGAAAGAATAGTTCGCTCTGTGCTTACCGCACGGCTGCGTGAATTATTCTGCAGAGTGAAGTGCTGGTTGTATACAAAGCATTTTGAGTAGAGTTCTGCTTCCTAATCCATGTGGGACTATTTCCTTTTCATTCCAAGTTTCACCTGAGACTTATGTCATCACTAGTACAAGTTTGTTTCAAGGAGGAAAAATGGGCTTCACATCTTAAAAATTTTGCCCATATGGTTTACGGAGATGGAAAGGAAAAGTTACTTTCCAAATGTTAATACATATAATGACTTTGATTTGACAAGGGAAAGAATAATAATAAAAATGCAGACTATGAGGAGTATCAAGAGTGTAGACCTGTCATCTTATTTCATTTGAATGAACTAGTATCTACATCATCAAGTTTCTTTATCATGAAGTTCTTGCATTAGACTACGTCCAAGGAGCACCTGCGGTTTTACTATGATCACAAAATAATATTCCAGAGGAATACAACGATGATACGATAATACTAAGAATTGGATATCGGCCCGTCCCTCCGTTTCATAAACAAATCTCTCAAAAAAAATCATTTAATTTTCCAACGGGCCGCCAGTCGAATCGAGTCAAGTACGAAACCGGATCGTACACTACCAGACTCCACACAAACATAACAATTCGATTGCTTAGTTCGTCTAATTTGTCTATGCTAGCTAAATTGGAATGTTAAGTACAAATTTCAAAGGGGTACAATGAGAATGAACTATCCATACATATGTATTCAACCCAAATTGTAACTGAGATGCTAACCAGCAAAAAAATGGGCAGACAAGTTATATGGGGGTTAAACTACAGTCTAAAAGCCTCGAATTAACACATTGCACATCAACAGGATCACAATGTTTTTCTTAGGTTTTGCAGGGGTGTGCCAGGCCTTTGCATTAGTGCAACGCAAAGGTGACACACAAAAACCTAATAGAAAGCTACTATGATGGGAACTCCCTCATGAAAAAAATTAATTTAATATCTTATGAGCCAACCAAGTTGAACGTACACCAGAAGAAAGTTAATTTGTTTCATTCAAGGAACATATGTATTTATAGGTATGAGTTCATCAACATATATTATCAGTTTTCCTTAATGTTGAACAATTGAAACATAAGAAAACTTATGTTTATGGAGTGGATATATTGGTATATATTACTTCCTCCTTTTCTAGAGGAGCGTTATTATCATATGGAGTGGAATTCTTCATGTTTATTCGCAAATGGATTGGTCTCCCATAATAATGGTAACACCTGTGAACAGATACGAAACCATAAAAATGACACAATTTAGTATCCACACTAAGCAGAGGAGAAGCAAAGACACGACAACCCTAGGGAAAAATCAGATGCTAGTCAGGTCTTCAAAGTCTTTTAAACATGACGAAAATACATATGCGTTTTTAGATGCAGCATGCACCAAATAATTGGGTAAGCAAGCAGATGTTTTGCATTTGCTAAATATGCATCAAAACTAATGATGCAACTATCCAATTCATAATGTATATAATTCCTTCTCAAATCCTTTTTTCTTTATAATATCCAACTGTGATGCAACTAGAACAAAGAAGAATGATAGACAACAAACACGGCGTTACTTAGTAGCTTGAATAAATCTTCATCAAGTTATCGTCTTTTATGCTATTATGTATATGGTATCCATCCTATTAGGATTAAGCAATAAGTGAAAACCCTGAGGATAAGCTAGTACCCAGATACATCAAATTATAAGTTAAGATTGTTATGATCGATGTTATAAAGAAAAACAAAACAAAAAAAAAAACACACAAGATTTACTTGGTTCACCCAAACTAGGCTACGTCCAAGGAGCGGCTACGTTTTTCACTATGATCTCAAAAAGTTCCATAGGAATACAACGATGATAATAATAATACAAACCCTAGATAGGGCAACTCAATATATATAGAGACTTCTCAAAAACATTGGATGACAAACCGGGTCGTGCACTACCAGGCTCCACACAGACATAACAATCTCCAACTTGGGGACTGGTCACATCACAATGCGCCCTAACTCCACTCTGAACAAACTTCAAAACACATCGATCACCGCAACAACTCTCTTAACCAATCATCAAGCTCGAATACCCACTGAAGCTGCACACAACTTCAGTTTCTCAAGGGTCATTGGTTTTGTCAACATGTCTGCTAGATTCTTTGCTCCATCAATCTTCTCAAGTGTCAACTGACCATATTCTATCAAAGATCGAATGAAATGATATTTAATATCCACGTGTTTGGTTCTGGAATAGTATGTCGGATTCTTCGCTAAGAAAACAGCACTTTGACTATCACTATGCAAAACTCCATTTCCTTTCTTCATACTCAATTCACCCAAGACACGTTGTAACCATATCATCTTCTTGCTCGCCTCAGTAGTAGCAACATATTTTAACTCAGTAGTAGACAAGGCTATTATATTCTGCAAATTAGAACCCCAGCTCACAGCGGTACCACCCAAAGTATACACATACCCAATATTACTCCTTCTATTATCAATATCTCCAGCCAAGTCAACATCAACATAACCCTGCAACTTCATACTATAATTTGTGAAGCAAAGTGATGTATTTGCAGTACCCTTCAAATACCGAAGTAGCCACTTGACTGCCTCCCAATGTTTCTTTTATGGATTACTCATGTACCTTCTCACAACTCCCACTGCATGTGTAATTTATGGTTTGGTGAAAACCACGGCATACATAAGACTCCCAATCGCCGATGCATAAGAAATATTCTTCATATAAGCCTCATCTTGTGCTGTCTTAGGTGACTGGTCTTTGGTTAGCTTAAAGTGGTTACCCAAAGGCGTGACCACTGGTTTGGCACTCTCCATGTTAAACCTCTTCAAAAAAAAAATCACATATTCTGACTGCGACAGCTTCAAGGTACCACGATTGTCATTTCTCGTGATCCTCATACCAAGAATTTGCTTTGCAACTCCCAAATCTTCTATTGCAAACTGCTTTGTCAGTTTCTTCTTTAGATTATTTATTTCCTCACTGTTAGGCCCTGCAATAAGCATATCATCCACATATGGAAGCAAAATCATAAAATTATTTTCATACCTCTTTATGTAGCAACAATGATCTGATTCGCATTTAGTGAAGTCGGTGGTACCCATAAAACTGTTAAACTTCATATATCACTGCCTTGGAGCTTGTTTCAAACAATACAAGTTTTATTCAATTTGCAAGCCAGATTATTCAATTTCCAAGTTTTGTTGCACTATATAAATGTCTTCCTTCAAATCATTGTGAAGGAATGCACTCTTCACATATATCTAATCAAGATATAAGTTTTGTGTAGCCACAATTTCCAAAACCAATTTGATTGTATTTAGCTTCACAGCTGGAGAAAAAATATCAGTGTAGTCTACACCTTCCTTTTGTTGAAAACCTTTCACAACAAGCCTGGCCTTGTAACTTGTACTCCCATCATGCTCTTATTTTAATTTGTACACCCATTTTTTATGCAAAACATTCTTCCCTTCTGGTAGCTCGGTTAGCTGCCAAGTCTGATTCTTGAGCAAAGAATCCATCCCATCTTTCATAGCTAACTCCCACTTGCTCGAATTCTCAACTTTCAAAGCTTCAACATAATTTTCAGTCTCACCTCCATCTGACAACAAGATGTGTTGTAGAGAGGGTGAATAACGATCCACTTCCTTGGGTACCCTACTGCTTCTCCTAAGAGTGGGAACCGGAGTAATGGGATTTGGAAAAGCTGGACTACCCTACTCTATCTCAAGCACTTAATATTCCTGGTTCTGGACAACCTTTTCCTACACACTTATTTTAGAAATCTCACCCAAATCATCATAAAAAGAATATTTTACCTCTGGTGCCTATGGTTCTTCAACTGCATTTGATTTTTCCTTGTACATAATCGTCTCATTGAAGATGACATTCCTGCTTCTAATAATTTTTTGATTTTCTGCATCTCAAAATCTATAACCAAAAACATCATCTCCATAGCCAATAAAGAAATATTTATTAGATTTGGTATCAAGTTTGTTTATAGCATTGGCATCAACATGTACATATGACAAGCAGCCAATTACTTTCAAAAAAGAAAGATTTACCTTCTTACCACTCCATACCTCCTATGGCACTTTGAAATTCAACGGAACTGATGGTCCTCTATTGATCAGATAAGCTGCAATGTTCGTTGCATCATCCCAAAAAACTTTTGGCAACCCAGCATGCAACCTCATGCTTCTAGCACGTTTATTTAGGGTCCGGTTAATGCGCTCAGCTACGCCATTCTGTTGTTGTGTCCCTGGAATGGTCATCTGCATTATGATTCCGTTTGTAGCACAATACTCTTTGAACCCATCATCAACATACTCACATCCATTATCTGATCTTAGGCACTTCATTTTCAAACCTGTCTCATTTTCTACCAAAGCCTCCATTTCTTAAATATATCAAATACATCACTATTATTTTTTAGAAAATAAACCCATACCTTTCTGGTTGAGTCATCAATAAATGTAATGTAGTATGATGAGCCACCAAGTGATGGAACTGGAGATGGTTCCCACAAATTAGTATGCACCAACTCTAACTTTTTTGGTTTTGGAGATCTACCGCGTTTGACAAAGGGGACTTTCTTCTGCTTCCCAAGGATGCATCTCTCACACATACCAACATCAATGGGCTTCAATTCTAGTAGTTTCCCGTTTGACTGAAGTACCTTCATACCCTTCTCACTCATATGCCCAAGCCTTTGATGTCGTAGAGTATCACTAGAATCAGCGACTGCAACTGTATCTACTGCACATGTATATGTTGCTTCCATGCCAACAATAGACAAATCTCTCGGACTTGAGTACATATAAAGAGTAACCGTCTTGTAACCACAAGACACTACCATATCTCCCTTAGTTACCTTCTATCTACCACTACCAAAATAAACACCATGCCCTTCGTCATCAAGCTGCCCAATAGAAATCAGATTCCTCTTTAATTGTGGGACATGTTTAACCTTGTGGATTCTCCATATTGATCCATTTTCCTGCTTAAGTTTGATCTCTCCAATGCCTACTATCTGAAGTGGTCTTTTATCATCTAAATAGACAGTCCCGAAATTACCTGTAGTACAGTAAAAAAAAAAATCTCGGCTTGAAGTGGTATGCCAAAAAGCTCCTGATTCGAGAACCCAAGAGTCCATGGTACTTTCAACAAAAAGTAATAAGGCATCTTGCACGGTTTCTGTAACAACGTTTGCACTTTCATTCCTATTCTTCTTAGGTTCTTTGCACCACTTATGTATGTGGCCCATATGGCGGTAGTTCCAGCATCCATCCGGACCACGTGGACCTCTAGATTGGCCCCTTTTTTGCCCTCTTCTTGATTTAGATCTTCATCTATTCTGATTTTTCTGAGATGATCTGCCTCTTGACTCGAAGTTAAAGAAAGCATCATTATTCGAATACTCACCAGAATCCTTTTTCGAACTTCTTCATCCTGAATCAGATCGTGTCATTATACTTTAGTTTCTCTTTGCCGGTGGAATTACTTACGACAGTTCTTAAAACTTCCCAACTGTTGGGTAGAGAAGCCAAAAGGATTATGGCACGAATTTCATCATCAAATTCGATCTCGAAAGATGATAAAGCATTCACGATTTCACTGAACTCATTCAAGTGCTTTTATCTACACTCCGGGCCTATCGGCCCATCCCTCCGTTCCATAAACGAACCTCTTAAAAAGTTCCATTTAATTTCCCAACGGGCAGCCAGTCGGATCGGGTCAAGTGAAAAAACGGGTCGTGCACTACCAGGCTCCACACAAACATAACAAAGACGACATAAATAAAAACACAATATAGTGAATTGAATGTATGTCATAGGAAAACAAATAAGTCGTGTTGTAAAGTATTAAGAGATAAGACCTCTGCGAACTATCTTCTGCAATCTAAGGTAACCTTTCAGCAGTGGGGAGATGATATCATTCTCAAAATTGGCATATCATCGAAATTAACTTATCCCACCAGTTAGTGAATACTAGAGTGGAAATTACATTGAAGTGATATAGACAAAATTGTACGAGTAGGCATAAGAAGATTAAAATTTCAGAGAACATCAAATGCAAGTGGCATCCTCCAACCGGCAATCAATCTTAGTGAAAAACTGCAGATCAAACCCCAAGTACCATTGCCAACCAACAAGTTGGGAATCTCGATACAGCAATGCGTGAAAAATATGATGTTCAGATTTCTCACTGAAGTAATTTTGCTAAACAGATACATTGTCCTATAAGTCACATGTGTATTCACAGTAGAGTCAAGACAAGACTGAATTTTTTAGATGTGAAGACTAAAAAGTTTAGGGAGTCTGTCAGACAATTACACTACCATCACCAGAGACGATCTTGAGCCTAAAAGGGCCCCTGTGCGAGTTTTTTATTATAGGGCCTTATATAAAATCAATATTTTATTGATTATTTTATAAAAAATAAATAAAAATATCAATAATTTATATTTAATTTGTAAATATAAACAGTGGACTAAGAAAAAATTACATTAAATGAGGATGGTAACACGTACTCCATAGAATAAACTTACATTTAATTTTTTTCTTATTTGATAAATATTTGAGATTATAAGCTAATGTGTATATAATGTGAAGCAATAACAAAATGGTATCTTAGTGGATTATTACTGGTAGTAACACCCCGAGGTCATGATGTCAAGTTTTGACAAGGAATATTTTTTTGAATAAACAAAAAGATATAATATAAGAGATGTGTGAACTTGGGATGGATTTGAAGAAGAATATATGAATGTTGGGAAAAAAAGAGAAATTTGCTAACTAGTCCAAAAAACACGAACCTTCTTAACCGTTAGTCCACCCGGGAAACATACTTTATCATTAGTCCAAAAACCATTTCAAAAAATCCAATGACGATTCTGCCATATACTAGTCACATGTGGTGATCCCACGTCCTCCACCTCCTACACTATTATTCTTCTTAAAGGACAAATACTTTCATCTACTCCACCAACATTACTCAACTTCATTACTCTCCCTCACTAAAACCTTAAAAACTATGTCAAAATCAAAATCAGGAAACACCAGAAACAAACACCAAAAACTGACATCGAAATCTGTAACAGTAGGATTTGATTTTTTTCAGCATTATACAACTAAAACCTAAGCTACTGTCAGCATTATAGGTTTGCAAAAATTCCATCTAAAATGGGTACAAAACGAAAAATTAACAGAAGTATAAAGGAAACAGTTATTGAAAAACACGATACTCCTCAATCTCCACCGCCAAAGAAGAACAAGAAACCTTCTACAGTAGATTTTATAACAAAAAAATCAAGAAAAAAGAAGAAGAATGAAGTTGTTGATTCTCCAACAACATAAAAAAAACTAAACAAATTGTTGTGGATTCTCCAGCAAAATCATAACAGAAGAAGAACATAGAAGTTATTGGTTTTCAAACAAGATCAAAAAGAATGAAACAATTGTTGTTGATTCTTCAGCAAAAAAAAAAGAACAATGAAGTTGTTGATTCTCCAACAACATCGAAAGAAAATGTAACAGCTGTTGTGGATTCTCCATCTACAAAGAAGACAAAGAAAGCTCTTGTTGTTCGTTCACCATGTACATCACAAAAGAAGAAGAAGAGTGTTGTTGTTTTTGGCTAAAAAGGTACATATCATTGGTGCATATCAATATATAACATACTTTGTTCATGTTGTAGGAGTTAGATATAGCATACAACATGGGTACATATCAATATATATATTTTTCATGTTTTATCACATAGATCTAGCATGCAACATAGGGTAAATATTGATATGTACTTGGTTTTTAATATATATTGATCAGTACATATCAGTGTATGCTTATTTTCATGTTATAACATTTAGATATTGGTTGCAAGATAAGCATATATTTATATGTACTTTGTTTTAGATATTGAATTGGATCAGTACATATCCATATATACTTTGTTCATGCTATAGATATAAAAGCATATATATAGATGTATACTGTTTTACACTAAAGCATCTAGATCTTGCATACATGATAGTATATATTGATATGTACTTTGTTCTAATCTTGAATTGGATCAATACGTATCAATGTATACTTTGTTCATGATATAACAGATACATATCAACATATCAAAAATATATCTTTTGTTTTATATTATAGTACATATTGATATATTGTAGGGATATTGATAGTGTGTTCATTATGCAGTTGGTGTAAAGAAAACCCCAAAACCTGCACTTGCTAGGAAGATATAAAGAAGTGGTTTCATGGGGATTTGGTCGCTTGTTAAAGTAATCAAGGCATAAAAGCTTGAGTTGAGTGAAACTCAGTTGCGGATAATCAGTGATCAATCATATGGGAACCTTTTCCTGATGTTCTGGTACACAAATCTGGGTGCAGATAACTGGATAAAGAATGAAACTGAAGTGACCAATCTTATAAAGTGTTATAAGAGAAGTAAAGTCGCAGATGATCTCAGATTTGAGTCCAAAAGGCATGAAATTTCACATATTCTAACATCCACTCCTGAAGAAGTAGGTGTTATCTTTGGAATGCCAAGAGCAGGAAAAAGACAACATGAATATATAATACTGAAATCTAGAGGTGGATATAGAAACAATGCCTTCTTCAACAGGTTCTTTGCTGATGTACCAAAGACAAAAAAAGGTTAATTGAGTGAGGATACAGGAAGAAGTCTTTAAACTTCTAAGAAAAAAACAAGCAACTGAGAAGAATGTTGAAGAAGAAGAAAGTGATGAAGAAAATAAAAAAATTGGAAGTGATGAAGAAGAAGAAAATGAAGAAGGGATTGAGAAAAAAAGTCAAGAAGTGAGAGATGTTGAAGACATGGTAAGGCTTATATGCCTGTTCATGTGTATCACTTTGTTTTTCACAACAAAAGATGCACATGCCTTGACTGAAAAGTACATAGGTCTTGTGGAGGATCTAGAAGCTGCGAAGAATGTGTCATGGCTTGATTTGATACATTCTTACCTTGAAAAGTCATTAAATATGTCAATGCAGTCGAGAGTACAACAGGGTATCTGAACTATTTGTTGGTAAGAATACGTAGTAATTTTTTTTAGTAGTTTACTCAATGAAATCATGATTTAATTTTAACTTTGTTTTTGTGATTTTTTTTTCCAAAACAAATTTGGCATGCAGAGCATACATATTTGCTGGAATTAGAGGAAATAAAGACGATTCCAGAAAAAATGTTTGTTCCGAGAGCTGCAAAATGGAATATGTCAAAGTTATGTGCTGAACTCCAAAAAGACATTGATAAAACTGAATATGAGGTAAGAAAAAAATGTACTTATTTACAACATTTATGATGTTGTGTTATCATACAATATATAATAATATGTATTAAATGTATGATGTTTTTTACCCTACAGTATATACTGATATGTACCTCATGAAAAAACTTGTTTTTATAAAACATATTTCTGAGTACATATTTTGTTGTTTTGGTACAGTTCAATGACAATTTCAAGGTTCGATACACCAATGAAGAAAGGAAAATTTTGAATAGAATAACAAGAAGAGTTGAAGAAGAGAAGAGTGAAGATGGAAATGAAGAAGATAAAGAAGAAGACAAAGAAGAAACTGAAAGAAAGGAAGTGGAAGAAGATAACTGGAGAGGAAGATATGAAGATTTGAGAAAGACAATATTTGAGAAATGGGATGAAACTAACACTATGAAGCATGAGGATGGACCGCTTGATGCGTCAAAAGCTTCTGCAAATGTTGAATGACATTTACATGAAAGCTTCTCCCATGCAACCTGGAAATATAGGAGAGTTTCGAGACTCATTTGATGGGAGTCCCACTCATTTAGGCACTGACCCAACAAGAGAATTCCCATCTCCTACTACTCCAATAGATCCTCTACGTGAAAACATAACAGAAGGTGGAGTAGATTTGGGAGAAGACGTGCCCACTATTCAGATTTCAACAGAAGATGAACAAAATGATGTGAGTGACACCACCGTCAAAAGGGTGCCATTTAATGTTGCATTGTCAACACCACCTTCAGTGCGCAAGTTCTGTGGTGTTGATGTTGAGGTTATCAAAACATGGGCTAGATCTGACCTGGAGGAAGAGGTCAAAAAGATGCAGGAGAAAAGTAACTAAGAGGTAAGTAATGCTGGCTAGTCTCACTCTTTATTACAAAATGTGTTTATCAAATATGATTGTACATATCAGTATGTACTTGATTAAAGATGTGTTTTATTATTGTCCTATAACTGTACATATCAAATATGTACTTGAATACATATGTGTTTTATTATTGTCATATAGTTGTACATATCAGTATGTACTTGATTACATATGTGTTTTATTATTGTCATATAATTGTACATATAAATATGTATTTACCTATCATGAATAAAACTCTGTGGTTACAGGATGATTTGGCTGGGCTTGAACAACAAGCAATGAAGAAGGTGGTTGAAGCAATTGACCAGAGTCTTGAAATGATAAAAGGGTTATCACAAAACCCAGAAGAACAAGACGTTGAAACTCTGGTCGACAACTTCGTCGGCATGAGAATCCCTTTTTTTACTGCGATGGATAAGTTTGAAGACATTGAAAATTTATCATTCGAATAATTTTTAGGCTTAGCCATTTCAAGAAGGGATGTTTATGATGAAGAATATGTATCTCTCAGCCAAAAATATTGTAGTTTTTCAAGCCATACTCTGTTTGGGATTGACATTCGCAAACAATTTGATAATTTATTTGGAAATGATTTGCAACGTGTAGAAGTTCAACAAGCTACAACTCAGCCAACCTAAATAACACCAGAGAAGGATGCGGTTCAAGTAACACCTGAGAAAGAAAGTGACCAGGAGGTATATCTTCTACTTGTGATAATTTACCTTTCTTGTCATTGTTTGAAAAAATATGATTCAAATATAGTACTAAAAATCTGGATTCAATAATGCAGGAATATGAAGTTAGAACAACCCAGACGTCAAGTGACGTTCCCCTTGCAACCAAATTTGCCAGGATGACTGCTGCAAAAGCAAAAGCAAAACCAAAGGTTCTTGCAAAGAAGACAGTCAAACCTATAGAAGAGGTTAGCAAAAGGGTAACCCGTGCAAATCCTGGAAAGAAAACAGATCCATTATTTGATAGTGGAAGTATGTTTTCTGAAAAGAAGAAGCCAAGAAATGAGAAGAGAAAGAAGACGATAAAGACAACAAACAACAAAGCTCGGAAAGCTCAACAACCAAGAATAAGTTTTTAGATCTTCACAAGTTACCACTCTACGAGAGTATGACAAAAGAACAAATAGAGATTCTACTTCCGTACTTTGAGAACGGAAAGAAAATGTAAGTACTTTCTACCCTTCATTTTGATTTTAAATCAAGAAAGTTTTGCAGTGCATATCAAAAAACTTACTTCAATATTTGTTTTTGTTATAAATGTACAACTTTGTTGCTTGGAGAGTAGAGAATGGAGGTGGTATCTGCGTTAGCGGGTCTACAATGGAAGATCTAATATTCAACAGAACATTAGAGCAAGATCTTCTCAACTATGCTCAATATAAGCTTCAACTGGCTTCTGAAGACGACCAAGCAAATGATGCCGAAGAAAGAAAATACTTTAAGGTGTTGCACCTGGATCCAACTGCTTGGGTATGTGTTGTTTTCTTCTTTTATACTTTTGAACATTGGTTATGAAAACAGTATATATTGATATATACTTTTGTGAAATAACCTATTAAACGTTTCCAATTTTCAGTATCATGTCGAAAAGCCAGACTATTTTAAAGGGGCAGAGGTGAATGCTATCATCATGCCAATCTTGAAGATGAGCAGAGACATTGAAAAGATATTTGTACCAATGTGTCACGACAACAAGCATTGGACTCCGGTGAGCCTTGTATTATAACTCCGGTGGGCTTTTGAGAAACCTTTATGTCTGCTGCGGTATAGTAACAATCAGTTTTAGCTGAAACAAATCCTGCCATTTTAACACAACAACAAAATCTCTAGTTAAGTGATAGGTGCATAAATCATACATTCTAAGTAGTTTTTCCTGACCCTTATTTGCTGTATTTGAGTGAATTATTATGTATTTCGATTACTTTCGAAGTTTAGTTGTCTTTTCAGGTTACAGTCCGGAAATCCGCAGAATGGAGCTTAAAGGGAAGATTTACCGAGGAGCCAGTAAAACTCTGCTGAATTTAGGCCTTTCACCCTCCACAGTGTAGGAAATTGAATTACGAAGCCAACGGCGAAAGAACGAGGTCATTCTGATCTCGTATGAGGAAGATATGGGCAAAGCCACATGGTAGCAAATTAGCTTTTGCTGTTAGCGCCCAGGCGCTAAGTTGGCTGAACCGTATGTGCTAATGTGCTAATGTGCTAAATGACGAGTTGGAGGTGCTAGAGTGGTTTGATGGGCTAGTGGCTAGCCTTGATGGAGTAGTAGCTAGCTTGGGGAAGTCATATGGCATTAGGAAAGAATTTGGAGTTGATATATCTTGTTGGAGTGGAATAAGGAAACTTAGCACATTTCCTAATTCAACTAGGATTCTAAAGTGGCTAACTCTAGTTCTATAAGGAGAACTAAACTCTTCTCATGGCAAGTCTTTGGGTGAAGTTGGGACACAATATTGGAGGCTCACGTAAGGGATATTTGGAGGAAGAGGACTCAAGTAGCAAGGGGACAGGCGCAACAATTTTAGGAGTTGGCTGAATTCACAAATACAAGTGCACACGCACTGATTTTCGGAAAAGAAGGCTGGGCGCAAGGTTTTTAGGGATTTGAGCACATATAAAACACAAAGTATCCAGGAGTTTTTGGAGGACATACTCGGTGAAACAAATACAATACAGGGGAAGGCAAAGGAAAGAAGGAACAGGCGTAAAACAAAGGCTACAGGCGTTTTGGAGGCTGCTGGCTACTTCCGCAGCTGCGCTTCGGAGCCAAAATCATTCATCGCGATCCTTCCGGGTTTGAGTATTTATTTCTTAATTATTTTCCATGGGTTTTAAGAAACCCATGATGAGCTAAACCCTCTATATTGGTTAGGGATGTAATCTGAAGTTGGAAAACATGTTTATCAATTGAATGGCGCATGCTTATATGTTCATGTTGTTTTTAGTATCGTTCATGTTCTACTGATTATAACGCCATGTTGATTAATTGTGTGTTTGTTTAAGTTGCAAATTGAATGAGCATGCATTGATATCTACAACTAAATTAGAGTTTTCGATCCAGAATTGTCGAAGGACTCTAGTTACAAGTAGTATAGCATATTTGTTAACAATACTTAAAATTGCCATGCAAGTATGTGTAGAAGCTTGACCTAGATTAAATCTGAGTTGCGCGATGCATCGGATTATTTAGAATAACCTCAACTCACAAAGACCATTGCTTTCATTGGGTTAAACTTGGTGTTTACATCGAGTTATCCGGTGTTAAGAATTCAGAGAGCGGCGCGATACCCTCTCCGATGATATTAGGAGTTTTGCCGGAGTAGCCCTGCGATAGGATGCTTTAGGGTTATTGGTGTTACTACTGCATGAATGTTAAGTATGCTTTGATTGATAACATGTTGGAAAACGGACGATGAATTCTCTAACCAATGCTTCCTTTCCCTGATACACGTTTTTATTAATTTTGCTTTAGTTTGCTTTAGTTTAATTTAGTTTAAATCACAACACAACCCCCCCTGTTTACTCACGTAACTGAAAATAAATCACAATCACTGCCTCTCTGTGGGAACGAACTTGTTCTTATTTGTTATACTTAAATATATTTTGGAAGAGTAAGAACTCGATTATTTTGTTTGATTACGACACGACCATTAAGTTGATTAGTTCGATTGTTATACTAAACGAACAGAAAAGATAGGAAGACACCATACATCCATGAGATGAAATATATAATACACGTACCAAGTAGTTCATTGATCACTTGATTCTTTTATCTCCTAACTTGTTGTTTTTTTCTCACGAACAAAGAATCAAAGAATATGGTATGGAGATTTGATTTATTTATCACAATTTTTTTCTATTCATTTAGTAGTTATTATCACCCAGCAACGTTACAGCATAAGCATTTTCCATCGGAAACTTAATTCAATCATTTCAATAAGTTGATAAGAGTTCCATTAGACAAAAAAAAGCACACACACATCAAGTGAACTATATACTTCATGAATCAAACAATATATTAATTATCTAGAAAACTTTGATATTTGAAAAATTTGGTACCTTCCCCGACCAGACTTAGTATAACAATTGCAATGAAGGTTTTAGTACTAGCAGCTGCCATTTTAGTACTAGCAGCTGCCATTTGAAAAACGGTATATTAATTAGTATAAAGGCGGAGAAGAAGTGAAATTCACTTAGAATAAAAAAGTATTTTGTTTTCATAAATATGTTCATTTTTATCCTTTATTCTATTTCCAATGCTAGAAACATCAATTTAATTGTGATATACCTACACATCATAAATAAGGGTAACATGTGGAAAACCCTATTTTAGTATTATAGTTCCTCATATCTAATGAGATTACTAAAATCTAAACTTCGCCTTTATATGTGGTACGAAGGGAATTTTTTTTTATAATTTAAAAATCTCATGGATAAAAGAAAGCAATATTGATTTATTATGTAGCTAACTTATAAGAAAAAGAGACAGGGTTATGACTTTTTTCAAAACTAAATAAGAGGACAACTTGGAAATGTCACGTAAACACTCGTTACAATATGTGTACGAAATCACCCATAAACATTGATGAATTTGATTATGTCGTTTTATTCCCAATTTTCAAGTCTAAACTATTTTTTTTCAAACTAGCGAAAATAATGAAACTAATTACTCAACTTACTGAGTGCAAAGATACCTCATCAACCCCCCAGATCCACCAAAAAAAAACCCTGTCCCTCTGTCCGCGCTTACAGGAAGCAGACACCTGTCCTCTTTCATAACGAAGTTAATTAGATTTTAATATTAATAACAAAGAAAACATTTATCCCATCAGTAAAATAAGATTTATAAGCTTTAATACTTCATTTTTACTATGTTTCTCACTCCAAACTTTATAATCTTAAACTAAATTACATTATATATCTTCCTTTGAACATAAAATCATAAATACTAATCATTATAAACAAACCCAGTTTAAAATCCAAAACCCCTGGTTTTTACTAGATCTATATTCCACATTTGATTTTAAAAAGAATTTAGATTTACAAAAATAATGAACCATGAATTGAAGAAGACTAAAAAAAGTGAGAGAAATCAACAAAAAAAACTCACCAAAAATGACTTTATTCCAAACAAGAAAAATCAAGCTTAATTAAAAGTAAAAATATTTTTTTTTAATCACGACGTTTAAAAGATAAAAGGATTTTTACTGGTTCTTCTAATACTTCTTTAGAGAGATTCCACTAGAAAATACAATTTTTCTTCTATATATTTCTTTTTTTTTAAGCATGAATCGTTCTTCTATATATTTGGGTTTTAATTACAATTATATAACTGCTCTATACTAACAAAATGAGATTCATCTATATTGCTGGCCATCTCTCCACTTTTGTTCATTAACAAAATACCTGAACCAAACAAAAAAAATATAAAAAAAATAGCGAAGATTCACACCTGCTGCTACCTTGGTCTTCAAAACTAACAATCTGAAAATCCATGATCAGACTATCATCTTCATTGGTTTGATTAGGACGCTGCTAAGAACCTAATTGGCAGGTGGAGGTGAAAGCTCAATAGTATACCAGGTTCACTAGGTATTCACGGTAACACTACTATGAAAATTTATGAATGCAATCACAATATTTACAATGTTGAATGGTTTCATAAAAATGGGTTTGAGTTAAATTTGTGGATATAGCATGCGAGTTGTTTGATGAAATACCTAATATAAGCTCTCTTTTTTTGTTTTTCTTTGCTATATTCAGCTTTACTGTGTAATAGCCCTACAACATATTCCTTTGTTCGTAATAGCCCTACAACAACTTCCTTTGTTCCTTCATTAAGGTATGTAATTATTGTCTTTGTTTATGAAATTATTGTCTTAACATTGGGTATTTGTTACGTCACTTTAATTTTTATGAAATTTTTGTCTTTGTAAATATACGAACAAACACACACTGAGCTTGAACTAATAAATATCAAATGTTTTGAGCAGTATAACGGATCTGCACTCGTATTAATAACACACTATTCTACTGTTTTGAGCAGTATATGGATCTGCACTCATATATATATATATAACTTCCTAGTAATAAATAAATTTCGTAGTAAAGTAAAATCTCTTTGTATGCCGAGGGAGGTTGAGAATTCTTATGCAAACAAAGTCAAGGTTTTCTTATTTGAAACTCTCATCTATAAAGAAGTATTATTATATTAATACCAGAAAACACAATGTGAACTTATTTCTAGAAAGCTTACGAAGATTTCTCTTTTAAGCAAGCTAATGTTGTTATGCCTGTTAGCTACCTCAAATTCTACAACAACAATGAATGAACCAATAAAACCAGCAATAACGACTCCCATATTCCTGTGATACCAACAATTATACAAACAGTAGGTTCAAAACCATCTCACTAATAAAATCAGTTTAACACTAGAACAAAATCTAAATTCAAAAATCTATAAAGGACATATGTTATTTGAGGTAAAAGTTTATCACGGAGGATATCTAACACCACTGTGACTAGGGCTGTCAATGGGTACCCGATTACCCGGAACCGAATCGGACCCGGGTAAATCAGGTCCGGATCCTCATATTTGTCATTTATTTGCTAATTTTATCTAAAATTCAAAAACTTCGTCTAGTTTTACTTGGATTTTTTTTTTCATTTTTTATTTTTTTCTTAGATTTAATCTTAAATTAGAATATTTACACATGTAACAATAACTTTATATAAAAAATTATTCGTTTCAAGCCAATATAAAGAATTTTAAAATATTATTGTTGATTTTGGAAGACCCGTTAAATATCCGGATCCAACGGATATTTACGAATCTGGTTCCGGGTCCATTAAATTAGGAACCACATCTGACTTTTTTACGGGTCCATTGGTATCGGAAGGAACCGGATCCGTTGACACCCCTAATTGAGGTTCTGAAGAACAGGTATATAGCCGTTGGTGATGAGGGTCGAGTGAAGATGTGGAGTCTTGGTGGTGTTGATATCTTCACAACAATTGAGCTAGAAGGTATGCCAGAAAGACCGTGTATTTGCTTCAAAAAGGCTGGTAACCTGTTAGCTGTGTCCACCATTCTTGGTGTGACAATCTTGGCAACATCCCCTGTTGCTTGAGTTGTCCAGAATTTGTGAAACACTTATTGACTAGGTAGATATTTTTACCAAAAAATGTAGATATTAAATGTGCAGAGACGAGACATTCTTTCTAGTATACAAATACCTGCTATTTCCTAAACCAGTATATACAAATATTCTTTCTACAGTGAGTTTGTTTTGAACCATGTCTACTAAGGATCCTAACACTATCTTCAAACATCTTTGGACCTTGAATCTTTTAGACAATTTTAGCTCAATGATTTTGCAGACAATTTTAGCTCAATGATTTCGCTTCCATAAGTAGTGAATCTGTTTTATCTGAAAAAACTAAAAATAAAAATAAAGATTGTCTGATTCTAAAATCTGCTCCCAATTTTCTTTCCAGATTTGAAGAGGATAATATTATCGGTTCGAACGGTTATATATGAGTTGTTTCTAACACTACTATGAAATAATTCGTGTACTCCATAATGACGGCGTATAAATGGTGATTTCCTAATGCTCACAGTTAGGATCCCTTGATGCATTCTTATACTGTAACTACTCTCGATTTTGGTTCTGTCGACCATCATCATTATCAACTTTAAGAAGCTGATTCAGAAGATCTTTGATGGTAAGTCAATAATCGGGTTTCAATCTGAGACGAGGTGACTTGCGAAGAGTAAAGCTTGAGTTGCGCTTAATGCACGAGTGGTTCATTCTCTCAAGTTAATGACAACACCGTTTTTATTCTCTGTCAATGTCATACCCATACATTAGTCATGGGAGTAAGGAAAATCTCTGCAGGTAATGATGTAAAGGAAAAACTACTATAAAGGAAAATCCTTCGGGTAAAGTTGATGTTAATTATAGAGCTAGATCTCACCTCCATGGCGGTGAGTAAATTCTCATTCCCTCGGACCTCCCCCTCCCCCCATAAACATATCTATGTAAGAAAACTGATAAAAACTTTTTCTATCCTTTTTTTTTTGTGTGTGTGGCAGTACCAATGGAGTCATGACATGTCCTAGGACCTTCATGCTTTTCCAAGATAATATAGACATGCAGTTTGCGACATGATTCTTAAGTGCAATATATCTTGATGGAACTCTGCTGTAAGTATGGGGGAGAGTGTTTGAGTTTCGTATTGAAATGTTGGTTAATTTCGTATCTTGCGAGTTTGGTATTGAAATGTTGATATCCATAGTAATGAGGTGGGAATAGTGATGAGCAAGGACAAGTTGAAAGAAGAGAAGGTTTCCCATAGGAGCTTCGCGAATATATCACATGGGAATATGCTTTACATTGTGACATATAGATAGATAATATATGAATGTTTATTTAGCTGTAAGAACAAAAGAATATCTTAAAGATGAACTATCAAAACTTATAAATGGTAAACATATTTCATTAATGTAAATTCAATCAAATCATCATTGATTTTTTTAAAATATATAGTTTCATAATAGTGTATTTTTCTTTAATCATGCTCAGGAGTCTCTAAAAAAGAGTTGACTCGTAGATCTTATAATCTTAACCAAAAATGGAGTTCAGAAGCTTGAAAATTTAAAACAGATCATCACTTGGGTTCTGTTGGTACAGAGTTTGGTCTGAAATATCAAAATCTCATCACCTTCCTTTTGAGGAATGGATGGATGATCCACAGATAGGCCTGCAAAAAGGTTAGTATGACCGATTCTCTTTTTTTTAATTAAAGAAAAAACACAAAGCGAAAGAAAATAGACTAGTAAAACCTCATCAAAACCTGGGTTATCGTCAGGGATTTTTTTTTATGGTTGTAGCTTTCTGCAGCATCTTTTGGAAGAATTTTAAGTTGATAATTCTTTCCTTGTTTGTTTGTGTGGGTAAACCCTCTTCTATTATTATTCTTTTTTACTTTTCTTCTGCTTTTATGGATCGATCTAGTATGTTTTTATAGCAAGTTTCGGGGATCTGTAAGAAAATCTAAATGATTAAGTCATGATAGTTTCATCAAAATTTATTTGTCTTTTCCTCCTCCTTTAGTCGTAGGATTTGGTGTGTTTTTGGTACTTTTACGATGCTTTAGATAGCTTGGAATGAATTTATAAATTGTTACCTTGTTTTGTACAAACAGGTATGTTAAAAAAGTTTGATGAATGGTCTTTTCTTTCTTGTCTTGATTTTACTTGGATGATATTTTAGAATTTAAGTCTGATAATCTATTAAACTGTTTCAATGTGACTGTAGTTTAGGGTTCGACAAAAATTTATAACTTGAAAATGCTTGATGTTTTTGAAATTTTTCTTCTCGTTATGTGAGGTGTATGTTGGGTGTTGATCTTGGTTTTGACCAATGATAACACGATTTAATAAATGTTTGCTTTTTTTCCCATGTATATTATGGGTGGATCTAGGTTTGTTACAAATGTAATGTTTAAATCCTAATTATGTTATCTTGATGTATTCAAAATTCTATCATGTTTTTTAGTTTAGGATGGTTGTACGAGACAAATAATTATAGGACTAAATGTATTCATTTTATCCTCTTCTGACTCTCTTGCCCGGGTCGGCACCGTTTCGGTTTTTTATATGGGAGTCTTCCATATTTACTGACTTGGGCTAACTGAATCTTTTTATTTATCCTTGTCTGATCTTAGTCCTTGAATAACTAGGTATGTCAATTTGTTTTGACTTGCCTACATTTTCTTTGATAGTTAAGTTTGAATAGAAGAATATGGTCGACTCACCTAGGCCTCTATTTAACTCAGATCTACCCCTTCACTCCACTGACTTTTCAAAACCCAAAGGCTTGTTACTTTCGACCCTTTTTTTCCTTTTTAAAAGTTCTTTTATCCTAATTATAAAGTTTTGTTTCTCTTTTAATTTTCAACCGAGTTTTTTGAATATATTCGTTTGAAGATCGTTGGTCTGGAGTCAAAGGAAAACACTTTTTTGAGCATCGGCTGATGGCTATATAGGAGCCAGTTTCTTCCACTTTATTTCTTGAAAAACTTTAATTCTTTAACCTTATAATATTATTTCTCTGATGACTCCATTTCAAGTTCATTAGTGTGTAGTATAATTTGAACTTAATATATTTTTAGACTTAATCTCTCTCACCATATTCCCTGCAATCTGTTTTTGGCTATAATTATTTTAGTATTACCTCTATATATACTAGATTTGTGCCCGTGTTACGCACCGTGTATATTTAATTTCTCGTAACAGGTACCTTACAATCAAGTTCAATTGGAAGTTTTGATTTGGTCTGGTTGAAAAGTTCATCAACCGTTAATGATGGTTTGGTTATTTAATTTTGTCATTAATGTTAATATTATTTTTGAGAGAGCAAAACTAAAATTTCTTATGAAATAAGAGAAGGGAAAGTCATATAATCTTGAATTTTGTGCGGTATTGTTTTTTTTAGAATTTTACATTTTCTTAAAAAAGAAATTACTATCTTTTATGTTTTGACATTTTTTAAAAGTAAAAATATCCACGTCGACGCGGATACTCAGATGATATACAAAAGTACAAACTGATATTTAATTTGTATGTGGATTATTTGAAATTGGAAAAACAAATCTTAAGAATATTTACTAAAATGTCCAAACTCATAAGATATCATATGCGAAAAAAATATATTTATACGAAATCAACAAATCATATATAACACATGAAAATTTATATGCAAAAATAATAAACCATATCATGGGATATTGTGTTTTTAATACATGGAACACAATTAGATAATTAAGTTATTATTAATGTTTATAATAAATATATTAAATAAGATAATATAAATGTATTATCAATTAAGTTAATATTCATATGCATAATGTGAAGAATATTATTACTCACAGAGACAAGATAGTTGAAGTGAAAAAGATAATTCACCGAGCTATGTTAGTAGAGCAGAGGGTATATGGTGATAAAAGATTCTAGGGAGTTGGCCGATGATCAACAAAATCTAACAAGTTTCAGTAAGTATGTACTTTAAACCTTTTTTAGTTTACAATGGAGGGACTTGGTCGTCTTACTATAGTAATAGTTAAAGTGAACAGTATGGAGGGTTTTGCTATCATAGACAATAGAACTCTAGGGTTCAACATCAAGCATGCATGATATGGGCATAGGAGTTTTTTCTAAGATTTGAGATACAAGATGGATTTAATTATGTTTTTTTAGCTTATTTTTTTTTCTTAACGATGAAGAAACTCAATTTGTTCTTCTCTCAATCAGTTTTTCTCTTACAAGTTACAACATCCTTTGTTTTATCTCTCTCTATGGCTTTTCTTCACCAGATGGAAGCCAATCTCTTTTATGCTAACAATACAGAGGATCGACTGAAAAGAGATTATCCCAACTTGCTCCCATGGGTTAAAGAGAATGTATCTTGAAATGACCAGGTAAATCTTGTTATATCTTTTTTACTGTTTGTATTTGATAGCAAAAGTGGCAGAAGTATGTTTATTACTTCTTGAATTTCTAAAAAAGAGAAATGGGCATATAGTGAAAAAAGTATGTTTATTACTTTTTTTTAGGTGAGATGATAAACAACTTTGGTTTATGTTTTGTTTCCTCAAATAATTTATGTTTATTTGTTAATTTTCTGGTTGATTTGTTACCGATTATGTGAATGAGTATTTGTCTTCCAAGTTATTGATGTTTAAAAATTGCGATATAGCTATAAAATGTTGTTTGAGTTTTCCATCCTTACTCATGGTGGGAAGAAGACAGAAAATTGAGAGTTAGAGAAATCCTAGATTAGGACGGAAAACAGAAAATCTTGTATTCAATTAGGAGGGGTATATTTTTTTGGCAGTAAAGCAAAGGTGGCCACATCATATTACTGCATACAAACTAGATATTTAATATTGATTGTATTTATATTAATTTATATTAAAAAAAAATTAATTATTAGTTTTATT
This sequence comes from Papaver californicum, assembly GCA_023531435.1. Classification (NCBI taxonomy): domain Eukaryota; kingdom Viridiplantae; phylum Streptophyta; class Magnoliopsida; order Ranunculales; family Papaveraceae; genus Papaver; species Papaver californicum. Next base: position 1,326,599 of record JAJJMC010018784.1, read on the forward strand.
ATTAGTTTTTTTCTTCAAAAAGACCAAGTTAAGAATCTCTCTGCTCCTGCTCCTTCTCCGACCGATCTGAATTATCCACCACATTGAAGTATACAGAGTTGAGATTATGTGTCAAAAGTTGTCTTGAGATCGTAGAAGATTAAGTTGGGGCTCTGCTTGAGTTGGTCGTTGATATTGATAGGTTCGATGATATAATTTCATGGGATAGAGAACGTCTTCATGGGTTGTGGGTAGGTCGAGGTTGCGACAACCCAAGGATAGCTTTGTGTCAATTGATTGAACTTTCGAGATTTTAATAGACAGTCTCATTAAGAAATTAAGAGATCTTGATGTATGAGTTTTATTGTTAGCGGATTACTATATGGGTTGGTTTACTACTACTTGTTTTAGGATATGGATTACTACTTTGGTTTATTCAAGGGAAAATTAGAAATATATTCCGGATTTGAACTATCAATTAAGAGATATGTCCTATAACGGTAGAAATTAATAGATATATTCCAGCCGTCCATTTTTTTGTTAAATATATATTTTTGGACAGTTATGCCCTCAACACATAAAACATTTAATGGTTAAAGAGAAGAAAAATTGAAAATATATCTCGGATTTATGAAGTTGAGCATGATGGTGATTGATTGACGGAAGCGGAAGTTGATGATGGTATGAAACCAATTTAAATGTCAAGGGCATAACTGCCTAAAAATATGTATTAAACGGAAAAAATGGACGACTAGAATATATCCCTTAATTTCTATCGTTATATACAAATCCCCAACTGATAATTCAAATCCGGGATATATTCTCAATTACCCCTTTATTCAATTATGATTTTTGGATACAGATTTTAACTATGTATGGATTATGGTTTTTATGATATAGATTTTAATTATATATGAAAGGGAAAAATTATCTCTAATCTATTTTAATTTTTTTATATATTAAAAACCAATCAATAATTTTATATATATCAAAAACCTATAATTAGTATTCTTGAAGTTGATTATAATAATAAGTTTCACATAAATAAAGAAATTAATTTAAAAAAAAATCCACACGGATAGAATCGTAAATTTTTTATATTATACTTACTCTTTCCTTGGAATTACTCTCTATTGTTTAACATGATTCCCCTAAAAAACTCTTTTATCTCTCCTAAAAAATAAAGTTTTTTTTATTTTCTCCCCAAACCAAAGATCCATGAACAACCTAGTTTTTACATTTAATAATTTTATTTTTAAAATTCCAGTTTTAACGAAATAAAATAAAATAATTATAAAAATTCTAATTTTCACCAATAATAATAACAATCAGGCAAGATGAGAACACTCAAAATCTAGGTAATAAATCAAGCTTTCACTTAAAACACAGGCGAAAAAACCATTTTTCACTCAAAATCTAGGTGAAAAAGGAATATTTTCCTCGAAATAATGGTGAAATGATAAATTTCACATTTTCTCTATTATTAGAACAATTGTTTTTCGTTAGATGAAAAAGAAAAAAAAGCATCATTTAAAATTTATAACAAGGATACAAATGAAAAGTGAGATTTATTTTTATACACATCACTAGGAATTTTGGAAAAAAAAACCGCCGAAAGAGACAGTAGATTGAAAAACCTGAGTAAGATTGTAGTATAGTGGAAGAAAAACCTGCACTAGAGCCAAGTCAGGATACCAAATTAATGGCTATTATTCGAGACATTAATTTTCATGATCCAAGCGGAAAACAAATCCCAAAAATCAGAATTGCTCTTTTTTTTGTTGCTTTGCAATTTCAGTTTTTTATATCCATGGTTTTAAGGTCCCAATTTCAGTTTTTTATATCCATGGTTTTAAGGTCCAACGTTTAAAATGAAATTAATTAAGATCCCAAAATATTGGATTATTTCATTAAGATCCCAAAATATTGGATTTAATATATCATCTTACCATAACTTCCGGCAATAGATAATGATATAAATAATGGACCATAAAAAATTGGCAAAAAGAAGAGAAAAAATCATTAAAATTTCTAAGTAAAACTAAGACAATAAAGGATATTTTAGTCATAAAAAAATCTAAATATTTAAAGTCAATACAAAATTTACCATTTTTTTACTAAAAATCTTATATTATGGGTTTTATAAATATATCCCATTTTAATGATAGGTTTCTAAAAGAGATAACTAAATTTTAGGTTTTCCAGATATTTCCACATATATGAATTATGGTTTTTGAATCTGTGTTTATTTATTTATTTATTTTTATTTAAGTTTTCTAATTAAATTTTCACGTCCTATATTCAGTATACAAAGTTTTACCATTTTATCTTCAATCTCCATCAAAAAACCCTAATTTGTAGTTGATTTTATCTTCCTTAAGTGAGACAGAGAGTGGGAGAGTAAGAAATTTTTATTGGAAGGAAGAATTAAAGTATTACGGTTGTAATTACCGCTGTCACCACCACTTGTGCCAATGCTGAAGGAAGTGAATCGATTGGAAAAAATAAAGCAATATGAAAGGAGGTAAAAAGAATTTAAAGAGAGCAGAGGAGGAATATGACTTGACCTTACAACAAGGACAACGTATTATGCAAGTCGTGTTTCTACGAGGATCTAACTCCATTAAGGTATTCATTCCATTTTCATATTTTACAAATCATATTTTCCACTTAAATATGTCACTTCAAGTAAATTGAATTGAATTTCTCTGGATGATTAAAATTATTTGTTATTAGGTATTAAATGCTGATGGTAAGAAATTGCTTGCATTCTTTCCTGCCACATTTCAGAGGAGTATCTGTGCATTAAGCGGTTTCTATATGCTTGATAGTGTAATGAATTAGTTTGTAATTAATTTCAAAAATGAAACTTATTATAGTTTTAACACAAACTCAAATAACAATTATAGCTATAAAAATTGTGATTCCAAGATTTATAACAATTATAGCTATAAAAATTGTGATTCCAAGATTTTTACGGCTAGATATACCAAATCTCGAACCCAACCGTAATACGGCTAGTTTATTTAAACTTAAACCTAGCCTTAAAGGTATTTAGATAAATAATGTAGTTTTAGGAATTTTTACGGTTAGTTTTTTAAAAATCAATCACAACCGTAAATTAATTACGTCTACAAACATAACAATAATGTCACATGCAATTCAAATGGCTCAACACATTTACGGCCAAGAGTTCTTTATTTTTTAAAAGATCCAGAGAATGAATTTAAGGTTAGGAAATAAAGAACTCCTAACCATAACTATCTCGCAACCCTTTTTTTTTCTAATTGGAAAAAATCTAACATGTTTCAAACATAAAAAATGGGTTTGTCGAAATTTACCTCACATAAGTCATGCCTTTTAATTTATCTTGTTGTTAAGGGGTTTGAAATTCTTGTTCTTTATTTGCTTGATTATACTGTTGATGATGAACAATGGGAGGTTATTGTTGATTATTTTCATTGCAATTTTTATCAACATTCTTCTTCCCCATCTTTAATAGAGATTTTAATCGAAGATGATAGCTTTTCGAATCGCCGATTAACTGACGATTTTTTGGTTCGGTTGAAAAAAAAAGGGAAGAAAAAGAGTTAAAAAAGGAGATTAAATGAATTAGAGTCAGTGTTTTTTTATCAGGATCAAAAGATGAAAGAGTAATTTAGATATTTAATATACCCTAAGGTCACCCCTAACTAAGCCCTTTGTCATTAGGTATCCCAAAGAAGCCCTTTAATGAGGCTTCCAAAAATGACCAAGCTTTGCAACCATGAGAAGAACAAGGATTGAGCCCAGCCCAATTTACCGCAGTACATGTGAGTCCGTGTCTAAAAAGACCATACCGACTGTTGCGGTGCCCATCATTCTTCTTCTTCCTCCCAAGAGAAAAAACAGACAAGAGATTGAATGTTTTAGAAGAATTTTAACATTTCATTAATTACCCCTTGACAAATTTCCTGGAAAAACGTGACACTCTTCCTACCATCTCTTGGGTTCCTCTTCCATTAGAGATAGAAATCGATTTGTTTGAACACAAAAATATCTATCTGTCTTCTCAGATCTTGATTTTGGGCTTCGATCGGGCACACCCGGTCGTAGCTATCACTACATAGATCTCTTCTTATCACTCTCACAGGTAATCCCCCAAAATTTTATTTAAAATTTCAATCTTTGATTAATTCTACAGGGTTTTAATGTTTTTATTTTTTTTGTGTTCTTAATAACTGTAGCTCAATCCTTGCTTTTATTGATAAAACCCATAATTTTATTTATCTATTTATACTTTTTTTTTCTGCAAAAGAATAAATTGGGGATTCCCAAATTCTTTTTGGTTAACTCTTGCAAGCCTAGAGTGCGAACTGAATTTCTATCCCATTAAGAACCAAGTTAAAGAACAAATCCAAGTGGAACTTTAGGAAATTCACTAATGAGTTCTTATGGTTTGCCCCATGTCAGCTCTGAGTGAGATGACGTAGTTATTTGTAAATTGCCCATTGAGTGATTTTGCTGGTTTAGCTATGTAAATAATGAGCTATTCTTAGTGGTGTTGTGCATTACCTGTGTTGCAGGGGCAGCGTGTTAAGAGTTTGGTGTATAAGATTTAGATTCCCCAATTAGTTTATGGATTAACTGTGGTTGCATGATCTTATTTTTGTTTGCTGTTTCAGAAGTTCGGCCATTAAGTCATGTTATATACCCAACGGATGTTAAACCAACTTTTATTAATTTGCTTCTATTATCCAGTACTAAAAGAAAAACCTTGCTTCTTTAGAAATAAAAGGGGAAGGAAAACTGGAGATAGAGTATGGAGGTCAAATATTAGTTGGCCTGTAATTGCCGCCCCTGACTCTAGAGTTTTGTGAAAGTTTTGATTCACTGAAATATGCTTCATTCTGTTGTGAATTGAATTCCACTTTTCCATAAAGTTTCTGATATACGCCGCCAGTGTTGCACTTGTTCACATGTTCTTCTTTATACAACCTCCCCTTGTATCCCACTGGTCAAGAACTAGTTATATTGTTTGAAAACATTTTGCAATAAATGAGTGCAAATAGTAAAGAAGCACTGAAGCATGATCCTCCTAGTCTGCTCTCCCTTATCCAATTATATGTTACGTAATTGTTTCAATTTATTTTTTAATATTTTTTATGTTGCAGTTATGCAGAGCCAGCTTGTTTGTAGTGGTTGTAGGAGTGTTCTTCTTTACCCTAGAGGAGCTGCAAATGTTTGCTGTGCAATATGTAATACGATTACCGCACCCACAGTTCCACCTCCTGGTACTTTTCTTCTCTTTCTCTTTTTTCCATCAGCAGTTTAAAACATATTTGACTGTGCTGCTTTCAGATTTTGATGAATTATACCTTTCAATCCTTCAGTTAGCTACCAGACCTTACAAAATAATGTAATTCAGAGATATCCTAAGTGGTTGGAAAATTATTAGCATAATCACTCTCAGTGATTGGAAAATTATTAGCTACCAGACCTTACAAAATAATGTAATTCAGAGATATCCGAAGTGGTTGGAAACTTATTAGCATAATTAACTCTCAGTGATTGGAAAATTATTAGCATAATCAAACTCTCAATGATTGGCGATAATATTCTTGAATTGCTGTACATATTGTCTAATAAGAGTTGGATTGCTCTGTGAAACTAGGACTCCAATTTCGAGCTACAGATGTCTACATCACTGAGTAATACTAGTAAAAAAATGAAGTCCAGAAAAATGGTACAGGAGTACTTGGAATTAGCACTTTTATAGACCAGGTGATTTTCAATGAGTTTTTCCTCGTAGAATTTCACTTTCACATGACTACACGAAGCTTAAGATATGAGTTTCCATTTCTGTGCTTTGCCTCATATTGAATCTCTCAAAGCATTGCCGGTACAAATGTATGATTATGGTCATTCTTTTACTAGGCAATGCATCAGCTATTCAAGTTAAGTACATTTTGGTATGCATTCACTTTGGACTTCTCATTTCTGTTTATTGAAGAGAATTAGGTTGTTGGAAGTAGGAACCGTAATGCTAGTTAGAATATGTTGTCTTTTCTATGGAGTCCAGTCAGAGTCATTTCTAGTGATTGAAACCCCATACCATAACAGAATGTATGGAATGGAATGACATTGAGATACATAGTATAATGGGATATAGATATAATCTCCAGTCTTTTTATTCCAAACTATTGCATGTTTCTACAAATGTCCAAGTGGCCAACTATAGGCTTGATAAAATACTTGCTAATCTGCAAAATGAATGCAAAATTACCAAAATTTTGGTTTGGGAATTCTAACCCAAGCCGAAAGTAGAGGATCACAGATCTCTTCAAATCGATGATTGATTGATAAAGTATCATTAACAACTTTGATGAAAATTTATATAATCTTTGTTGCATCTCCCGTTTTACAACTATGGGGTCCTGGACTATCCAGAGGTTAGATTTGAGATAGTTGATTTTTAGTTAAAAGTTCTGCCCAGGATAATGATATTTAAGCTTAGATATTCTTGGCTGTTAAGGTAAGGGTACCAAGAGTTAACAGATTTTATTAGAAAAACAACCGCTTCAAGGTCAAGTTGGGAGATAGCGTGACATTTTGCAGGAGGTACTGCATTAACGTTCTGATAAACTCCTAAGACGATAGAAAATAGGTCCAGTGTGACATTTTGCAGGAGGTAGTGCATTGAAATTGTAATAAACTCCAGAGACGTAGAAATACATCCAGTGTGTCATATTTTCCCTCTGCTAAAACTGTGTCTTGGTTTCTGTGGTTCTAGTAAAGTTGAATTATCCAGTGAAGTTGGTACACCGATTGGCCTACTGAGAGTGAGAAATATATTAGCCCTTTGGCCTTGCCTAATTTCTGGGCCAGGAAAGCGCTGGCAACAGTGGTAAGTAGTTACATATATGCCTGGAAAAAGAAGAAGTAGTTGCATATGTTGCATACACCAGACCAACGAGGGAAGTCTCTAATGGGGAATTTATGCCAGAACAACATGGTTTCTTTTAATATTGACATTTGTCTACATTTTCACTATTAACCATTGGTTAAAAAAAATGGAATCACATCATAAGAATGGTCCTCTTTCTTCTTACAACTCAAATTTTCAGATTCTTTGCCTTTTCAAATTATTTCCAATTATCATCAGTATAATGGGTTTACAGTGCGGCATGGGGGTCCACATGAGATGATCCAAGGTATCATATTTGGGAAGAATAATATCTTTCTGGGATTCTAGGAGTAGACGTTTAGTATGTTCTTTCCCCCACTCATTTTATCACTTACGGACAAAGGGTTGTTTTTTCACAATCATATAAACTGAGTACTGGACAAACTTTGATATTAGATATCAAAATTTTCACTTTGAAATCTAAGTTAAGTTAGTACTGGTGTTTAGTTTTTTGATTAAAATTTATTATATATGTGCTTGTGTGTTGCTTGTAAATTTTATTTTGATTTGTGTTCAATTGGGTTTTACTTGATGCAGGAATGGATATGTCCCAGCTTACATGTGGAGGTTGCCGAACATTACTAATGTACGCGCGTGGGGCAACAAGTGTGAGATGCTCCTGCTGTCACACAATTAATCTTGCCAGACCACCAGCACCAGGTTTGTTCTTTGTGCGAAAGTTTTGCGAATAACATATACCGTCCCATATTTTTGCTGAAGATTTTATTTGCTTAGACTTCTAGCATCAAGTGTAACTGAATTCTAATTATGTAAACCTTCCATCTTTTACTAGTATCTCAAATGCTCAACTAGATACTCAGACCATTAGGATGATAAACTCCATACATGACTAGACTATAAGCGGATGTAATTTAGGTGCCTGAAACTAGTTTTCTGAATATCTACTGACTTTTCAACAGGTATGATTTATGGAACTTGGGGCATTTAGTTATAGCACTATTCCAACTATGTCAGCTCACTCCTGTCTATGATTACACCTTTTCCATGATTATATCCATATTCACAGCATTCTGAGATGTCACTGAGAGTTTCAAGGAGTTCATGGGCTCGCAATCTATTTATGTGAGGCAGCATTAAGAATGAATTGCTTTTCGTATGTTTGTATTATATTCTTAGATAGAAATTATGAAAAATGAAGTATTTCCTAGAGTTCATTCTTTTTGTTGTTAAGTCTGCTTTACTAGATTTTTGTGATGGACTAAACATTTTCTTTTTGGTGGCTATGCATTTTACAGCACCTAATCCAGTCGCACATGTCAACTGCGGTCGGTGCCATATAACACTTATGTATCCATACGGAGCACCATCAGTTAAATGCGCTGTTTGTCAGTATGTTACCAATACAGGGGTAAGTCCACATGATTTTGCTAAGGCATCTGTAGCATGGATTGATTATGCAAAGAATGAGTTACTGTTAAATTAAATTACGAAGGCTAAACTATCTTGTTATGTAATTTAATATTTTGTGGATAGATGTTCTAAAGGAAGATACCGCTTATCTTACATAAGGATCAGATTGAATGATTTCCAAAACAGCATCTAACTAAGACTTAGATCAGGTGGATATTAACGTCAATATATCAGTGGATAGGTTGTAGGTGGTATTTTTATGAAGTCATTCGGTAATTTGAAGCTGTTGGTGGCTTAGTGTATAGTAGCATTAAAAATTAAAGTATGATTTAGAAAATACCTAGGCACATATCTAACACTAAGCAATGGAATTCATTTATACCTTTAACTTGCCCCTTATTCCTGTTTGATCTGTGCAGATGAGTGCGCCAACACCAAATAGTAATGGCCAAATGAATAGACCCAATTGGCCCTCAACCTCGCCTACAACTATGCCCTCTACGTCCGCAGTAAGTTCTGAGACTCATATTCTTGTCTTTTTCTTTTTGTTGCTATTGGATTGTGCAGTGTTCGGCACCTAAAAAGGCATGTTTTAATTTTTTCTCTGACAAAATCCTAAGTAGAGAAGCGAGGATGTCATGGATTGGGAAAAAGAAGTCTTAGTTGTATATTGGATTGGAAAAAAGAAGTCTTAATTGTATATTCACTTTTGACTTTCTGTTATTATAATAGGCCATGCGAACTCACAGCCAAACTGTTGTCGTTGAGAATCCCATGTCAGTCGATGAAAGCGGGAAACTGGTATGTAAATCTTCTCCTCTTATTCGACAACTTCATCATCTGTTTTACATTTAGTATTCCATCTGTACATGATTTGTCATATTTATCTTTTTCGTACCATCATTTTCTTTGACAAAGTAAAATAGCTAATCAAACTTTTATACCTTAGGTTACCAATGTTGTTGTCGGAGTAACATCGGAAAAAAAATGACTGGGAAAGACTTCTTCGGAATTAAATTGCTTTATAAATTTGTATTGAAATCTTTTTGGTATAAGATAATTGTTTGTATAAGTTGGACATTGATATATGTGTGAAGTGCTCAAAGATAAACAGACTTTGGTTGTTGGTTGGTAAATATATAAAGTTTGAAAGTGAGGAATGGTTCTTTTTGGGTGTCTCTGACTCTCTGTATTTTTACCTTTCATATGTTTTTTACTGTAAAACAAGTTTTATTTACTATAGTTTAAAAGTAAAAATATACGATGAAAAATTATTACAAATTCTGACATCATAACACGGGAAATGTGTTTATTCAAGCATTCAAAATCAACATGCTGAGCAGGGTTCAAATTCCTTACACCGCATACGAAATTACTAAGATGTTGCATCTTCTGATTCAAACATTAGTTAATCAAGTATGTGTTATTAAATTTCAATAACCAATGGAAGAAACCTTGATCTTGATCGACTCTTAGGAGAGGCTTGTGGTACTACTGCATACAGAACTGTATTTGAAGGCAACATCGACTGATATTATCTCTGTAAACATTGGACTCTTCGGACTAAGACCAGAATTATTTTCGGTAAAAATGTTCAGATCATTTTCACATCATATTTTTATAATGACTAAAATATCCCTGATTAGTTAGTAAAACTAATTAGTTAATAGATTGAGCTAATCATGATCAATCGAAAATAATCTTAAACTTAATCAAACCAGTTTAATTTTTTTTCTTTTTGGTTTGGTGGGAAGAAAAATTAGAAGAAATGTAAGATAATTTTGTAGGGTTCTTAAAAAAACCCTAGATTTTGATTCAATCAACCAGAGCATAACTGGGATATATCTAACTTAAACTCTTGGTCTTTTAATGGCTCAAATTAGATGAAATTACGGACAAAAAGATGATTTATTTTTTATTCAGAGAATTTTACGGTTGGGTTTTCCAATTGAACCCAAGCGTAAATAAGCTTCAACAAAAAAAAATCAGACATATGCAGAATACTTTACGGTTGGAAATCAGAATTAAACCCGACCGTAAAATGCAAAAATAAAATAAATTGATGCAAATTTTTTTACGGTTGGTTTAGAACTGAACCCAACCGTAAAATTGCATCTTTATCTCCTACTTTTAATTGTGCGGTTGGGTTTGTTTAATAACCCAACCGTAAAATGAAGAACAAACCAGCAGAACATACATTTAAGGTTGGGTTTTCAAATCGAATTCAACGTAAATTTTTGTTTAGTTTTGGTCTTTGTTTAGTTTTATCCGGATTTTCATTACATTACCTTATACACATATAGTAGGAATCTTCATCACGAAATTTAGAGTTTAATCGACGACGAAATTTTGATTCGATGTAGTTTTTCGGTTAGAATGGAGAAGGGGGAGATATGGAGGGAGAGGGAAAGGTTTTATTTAGGTTTAGGTTTTAATTGACTGAAGGCCAAATTAGACATTTTAATTGATAAAAAGGTAATATAGACATTTATCATATGAGATTGGAGCCCCTAGGACACACCTTAACGTATTTTTGAGTCATCCTACCTTACATTGAAGCCCTTCTACAAATCAAAGAGCCCCTAAATTAGCCTTCTTTCGAAATGATACAATTTTTGGAATATTAAAGGACACGACAAAGTGTCAACTCACTAGGTTTTTCTCTTGTTGCATACAAATGAATGGCAATTGTAGATAGAGATTAAAATCTGAGAACTTAAATGTCTTGTTTTTTATTCTTTTTTCCAAGCTGTAATATTCATAGTGCCACATAGGACCAATAAGAACCTCAGGAGCCTTATCTACCAATAAAAATGTAATCTCCCATGATCCACATCTCCATCCAAAATCCATTGTCCAAACAATTTTCCTTCACACAACACAAAGACAACTCCTCCAATACAAACCATCATTTCTTTTACAACACATTAGTTTTCCAGAGACTACTAAGTGAAAGAAGTAGCGAAAGACACAGACAGACACTGTGATCATTAATCAATGGCCTCCACTGCATGTTTCCTTCATCACCATGCACTCTCTACTGCCACCACTAGATCTAGGTCATACCGCCAGGTATCAAACATCAAGCCTACTTCGACCCAGCTCGTCATCCGGGCAACCCAGAAAAACTCTGTAGAGGAGGAGAGCAATGCTGTTTCCGTCTCCAGAAGGTTTGCTCTTACTGTTCTTATTGGAGCTGCAGCTGTTGGATCTAAGGTCTCACCAGCTGATGCTGCTTACGGAGAAGCCGGTAATCTAATATAGCTCAGCCTTAATTAAATACAGTCTCTAATGATATTTAATGTATTGCTGTTTGTATTAAAAATAGCTAATTCACAACTATTGCAATATGGTGAAATTAAGTTTAAGTCAAGTCATGAACCTCCTAATGGTTGTTTAATTGATTTAACTCTTGCAGCCAATGTTTTTGGCAAGCAAAAGAGCACTGAGTTCAAGACATACGTAGGAGAAGGCTTCAAGTTAGAGCTACCAGCAAAATGGAACCCTAGCAAAGAAGTAGAGTTCCCCGGGCAGGTTCTAAGATACGAGGACAATTTTGATGTCACCAGCAATCTTTCAGTCATGATCACCCCTACCGACAAGAGTTCCATCACCGACTACGGTGCACCTGAAGAGTTCCTCTCCAAGGTATATTCAGGAATGTAATGTAATTGGATAATCTCTTCTTCTATAAATTTATATAATCCTTATGTGGATATCTCATTTTTCAGGTGGATTATCTGTTAGGAAAGCAATCTTACTTTGGCAAGACCGATTCTGAGGTATATAAAATGTCTTGCATTAGCTAACTAAATCCTTATCCATTAGCTTAGTTACATGTCTTTGCATTAGCTTAATTGCTTTGGCAAGACCGACCGATTCTGAGGCAGTTGCATTCGTCTGTTTTAGGGTGGATTTGACACCGGTGCTGTGGCAACAGCAAATCTATTGGAGGCATCATCACCGAAGGTTGACGGAAAAACATATTATTACTTGGAAGTCTTGACAAGGACAGCAGACGGAGATGAAGGAGGTAAACATCAACTTATTACTGCAACCGTCTCTAACGGAAAGCTCTACATTTGCAAGGCACAGGCTGGTGACAAGAGATGGTTCAAAGGTGTGAAGAAGTTTGTTGAAAACGCAGCAACTTCCTTCAGTGTTGCATAAGAGGAAGAAGAAGTGAGATAATTTTAAACTCAATTCGGGTTATTTTGCTTAATTTTCTATCTCTTGCATGTAAATGATGATTGAAAAACAAGATAATATTAGGAAATGCTGGGGTTTCAAGCTTGCTTATTATCACATTATATATATGAGTTAAATGATCGATTTGGGAGGGAACTGGCTTGCTAAATTAGTCCAAGATGTCGTAGTTTAGGCTGTCGTTTGTAAGGACGATAACGTCGCGAAGATACTACATTATTACTATGAATTATTATGTTGGTCTATGGTAATGCAAAAATCCAATAATGAAATAAACAATCAAACAGCAGGAATTAATAACCTTATTCATAAAGAAATCCAGAGAGACTCTAGATACCGGGGAATTTCATTCATTGAGCCAAATATGCGACATGCGAGGTACAAAGCCTAGCTAGCTTACTTACATTTGTGTAGAGGGAAACCTCTTTTCCCCTCAAATTCAATATCAATCACAATTCAATATCAATCACTCGATCAATTGAAAGAGTGTATGATAGTACGACTAATCAAGTGCATGTGAAAGGGATAGAGTGTTATCATAGCCCTTGCTCTTCCAAAACTACCCCAATCCCTTGCTCTTCAAAAACTACCCCAAGCTCTTGCTCTTCCAAAAGTACCCAATTCCAATTTGGGGGAGAGGTTTCTTTTACACTCTCTCCATAATTACCAGAGCATTGTCCTAAATCTTTTAATGAAACAAGGGTGTTTCTGTGAGGAACTGCTTGAAGGCATGAAGAACCCTTATGACCGCCATCCCAAGACTTTGTTAAAGTTGATGTATTAATATTAACATTATAGCAGCATCGCCATTTAGCCAAGGATAAGGATTATATATAGTTGGTGATGAGATCGAACACGACAATCTTATACTGTTGGCTTCGGCCTTTTTCACCTATGTTGCACATCCAATGAATTGCTCCATTAGCAAAGATGCCTGGCATAGAGAATTCGTAAGGGATGTTATCTTTCATTCTCCACCCAGATTTAGAGCCAAGAGTATATACCTGCACATGTCCCCGCCGCATTCGTTTTTGAGTACCCAGTTCTGACAACCTTATACTCATTGGTGGAAGGAAGGTATCCAAATCCAATACCTCGCGACCCCTGAAATAAGTGTTTTCTGCCTGAGAAACTAAGGGATTCTCTGGTCTAGGAATTACTATTTAATATATTTTAGAAGACCCGCTTAGTGTGTAGTATATCCTCCCAACTCAGTTTAATCGCTAGTCTTGTTTTTGGGCCAATTTTTTTAATTTCTGGTCCATTATACGTGCGATGTATATCATGTTATTTTTTTAATTCTAAAATCGTTCTTCCGTCTATAATATATGGACACACGAAGAGAGACAGTGGGTTTTTTTCTTCGATTTCGTTGATGATTTTTTTCTTCTTGGTTTTCATTTACTTTTTGGATCTATAGTTTTTAACTAAAAATGAGAAGAGATCGAGATTGAGATGAAGATTTTGATTTCATTAATTTTCGTGATTGTTGATTTGTATTTTAAAAAATTAGGTTTTAATTAGAAAGAATAAGAGATGGTGGAAAAGGGGAAGAAGAATAACAAAGTACGAAAGCGATCAAGAAACAGAGAATCAAGTGATGATGAAGAAGGAGAAGAAAAAGATTTCGGTGAAGAAGAATAAAATAATATAGAGAAGAAGGAGATACAAATTTATCAATTTTTGGGTTTTGTTTAAACTTTTTAATCTACTTCATCAATGGTCCACAAACCCGGTTACCATTTAACCTCTAGTCCAGCCGAGAAAAGCAATTAACCGGAGGTCCAAAAACCTTTTAAAACCATAAAATTACCTTCCTGCCCATCATAAATCATGTATGAACTAGTCACGTTCTCCAAAATCAATTCATTTTCTTTGCGATTTCAAAAACCACCTGAAAATCAAACCTAGAAATCAAACCCACAAATCAAAATTGAAATCATTGATGCGAACAAAAATAATCATCAAAATCACGTAAAACTACATTTTGATTCTTAAAACTGAAAATCGTGAAATTCATCAACAAAAACGAAATCGAATACCAAAAATTCATCAATAAAAACATATTTGTTTTCATATCATGCTCCTTCACCAATATATGTTGATCCAACTGTATATATTGATATGTACTGAAGAAAATATGTATTGAAGGATAAGTGTATGATCCCACCATACATATTTTCCTTCGTACTCATTGATAAAACCTAATTTTCTCTCTAATTAAAACCTAATTTTTAAAATACAAATCTACAATCACAAAAATTAATAAATTTAAAATTTTTATCTCAATTTCGATCTCTTCTCATTTTTAATCATAAACTATAGATTCAAAAAGAAAATGAAAACCCAAAAAATGAAAATCATCAACGAAATCGAAGAAGAAAACCCACTCTCTCTCTCTCTTCGTGTATCTGTATATTATAAACGTAAAGACAATTTTGGAATTTAAAAAAAATGGTATACATCGCACGTGTAATAGAATAAAAATTAAGAAATTTAGTCATTCCGTTTATAACCATATTTTGGTTCTGCGGATTGAGTCGAATCAACTGTAATGGCATTTCTTTAAAATAAAAGGGAGGGTGGGTAGAAAAACTTATTAGATACTAATTACTCCGGTATCTAATAAGTTCTACCTACTATTGGATTTGAACCAATGACTCCCGTCGTATGAAAGCAAAGAGTTAAGCAAACTTCACAACGTTACAAAGAACTTCAGGATATTATAGCTATCCTTGGGTTGGACGAATTATCTGAAGAGGATCGTTTAACCGTAGCAAGAGCACGAAAAATTGAGTGTTTCTTATCACAACCCTTCTTCGTAGCAGAAGTATTTACGGGCTCTTCAGGGAAATATGTTGGTCTAGCAGAAACCATTAGGGGGTTTCAATTGATCCTTTCCGGAGAATTAGATGGTCTTCCTGAGCAGGCCTTTTATTTGGTAAGTAACATCGATGAAGCTACCGCGAAGGCTGTGAACTTAGAAGTGGAAAGCAAATTGAATAAATTTGGACTAGCGATTAAACTAAATTGGACGGATGGAATATATACTAAACTGATCTTCTAAAACGGATTAAACAATAATTCCTAGTTGAGAGATAGCAACTGAAATCAACTTAATATAGTTCAGGCAACATCAAAAACAGTTATGTGCAGAAGCAAGATACAAGATAATTGACTGGTAAAAACAGAAATTCAACAAAGTAGAATGGATGATAATAAAAATTAAACATCAAAGAAACAATTTAGTTTGCATTTAAATAAGCCTACGGTCAAAAACGAGTGATTCGGTGAATGACAAAACGGAGTAAGTCAAGATTATGATACTGTTTGAAGGTTTATCCTGAGGTGATTTACTGTCAACGATGAAGTTTGGAACAGATTCAACAACTGTTTGGTAAAAATGCTTGACAGGGATTTAACAGCTTACTAAAAAACCAAAGCAAGCGTTACTCTTGAGTATATAAAACCCCATCATATCCAGTCAGTATTAGTCTATATTCAGATGGTTTTCTTTTGCTGATCCTTGAATTATACTCATGCTCATGAACCATATGTACTTGTATTCTGTCATGGTTCACATTGAGATGGTTTATGACTAGTTTATGAATTTTGTGTTCTAGATAATAATAATTGAACTCTAGTTAATACTATAAACATTAGATCTTTTGAGTTACTTGCATGGATTTAGAGCTACAAGATTTTGTCAGTGTCACTACTCACAAAACACTTAAAGCAATTTTTTAGCCATCTTCCAAACGAGACCTTTGATTCTATCAAGTAGATTTGCATATAGATAGATGAAATCACTTTAGAAGATTATCATTTATATATAGTTATGATTATTACAGTATTCCATCTCTATTTAATTTTCCAAAAGACATCTTGCAGCAACACTATTAACGAATCTCCAATACCCAAACCACCATGTCTGTCTCTTTGTAAGTAAAATGAAAAACAGACCCCAGAATCCAACTATAAACCCCAGCACAACAGCAGTACAAAAGAACAACTTCTCTTTTGCATTCTCTTGATCATCTTCTTCAAGTTTATTTGGAGGGATCGTATCTGCAGGATTGATAATTTGATCACCCTCGCAAACTTTCTTCGTAGGTATTCCACACAATAACTTGTTCCCAGCAAATGCAGAACCATCCACACTTAAAGTCTCAAAGTGAGTTCCTCTTGGAATCCTGCCACTCAACTTATTGTAAGATAAATTTAGAAACCCAAGGGAATCGATTGATGTCAAAGACTGTGGGATGTGTCCAGACAGTCTATTGAAACTTAGATCCAAAGACTCCAATGCGGACATGTTTCCGACATTCTCTGGGATATCACCCGAGAGACGGTTATAGGATAAATTAAGCATAGAAAGCCCTTTTAATGAACCGATATCTTTCGGAAGGTTTCCCTCAAGATTGTTGCGAGATATATCAATTCCTGAAGTGTCATAGTACCAACGCTCAAACTGTATCAAGATCCCTTTGATCACCATCTGGAATTGAACATCATTCTCGCGGCCAAGTTCATAAGATTTTCTTAGTAATCCGCTCAAGTTCCCTAGTTCATTAGGAATATGGCCTGAGAAATTGTTTATTGACAGGTCTAGTATTCGAAGTTTCTGCAAATGGAAAATCTCTTTTGGAATTGATCCATTGAACTTGTTTGACCTTAAAGAAAGGAATTTAAGGCTATTGAGTGAACCAAACATTGCAGGTATACTGCCTTCAAAAGTATTATTCCCTAAGTTGAGAACCATCAATTCTTGAAAGTTACTGATGCTGTTAAGAAGAATACCATTTAGATTGTTAGTACTTAACAGAAGATATGTGAGAGTTACTCTTGTCTGTTCAAGCTCATTTGGAACATTTCCAATGAGATTGTTGGTGCCAAGGTTTAGATACACAAGAACACTGCAATACCCTATGCTAGTAGGTATAAGTCCAGATAGTTTGTTGTTGGAGAGATCAAGATACATAGTTCCCGAAGTTCTTGAACATATAGAAAATGGAATTGAACCTGAAAGTTCATTTCCAGATAGATTGATCATGGCAGCATTACATAGTCTCTTTCCGGTTTCCATTGAGATTTCACCGCTGAACTTATTATTTGATACATCAAAGGTGTCTATTAATACTTGAGGTGGAAGAGGCAGAGGACCACAAAACATGTTGTTTGACAGATCTAAGTACTGGAGATTTTTGAGCCCGGAGATGCAAGAGTAGATATCTCCTGTTAGGTTATTATGAGAGACATCCAATCTTCTAAGATGAATTAATTGACAAATGGAAGTTGGAATTGATCCTTTCAGCTTGCATGATTGCAACTCTAAACTCTTTAGTCTAAATTTTGTCAAATTCAGATGTTTATCCATGACTACAGTTAGTCTATTTGAGCTTAAGTCTAGGATCGTTAGGTTTAATTTGTTAATCAATGAGATGAATGAAACCTTTCCCTCAATAGAGTTGCTAGAAACACTAAGGACACTAAGGTCTCGGAGTTTCGTGACACAACTTGGTAAGGTTCCTGATATATTATTATGTCCTAAGGAAAGTTGTCGAAGAGGAAGAAGCTTGCAAACTGATTTTGGTATATGACCTTGGATATTATTGTTAGACAAGTCCAGAAAGTTGAGGTGTTTTAGTTTGGAGATTGAAGGATGGATATGACCACTAATGTCATTAGTAGAGAGGTCTAGAATCTGCAGATGAAAAAGATTGTAGATTGAAGAAGGTAAAGATCCTTGAATTGAACACCATGAAGCAGAAAGTCTGACCAATAGTGGTGCATTCGATATTGAAACTGGTATTGATCCGTTTACTTGAGTATTTGATATTGAAAGGCTTTGCAGTTTAGGGGATTGCTGTTTGAACATCTCAGTTAGATCAAGATGAAGATCCCAGTTGTAACTCACATCAAGTTCTTGAAGTTGGGGAAGACAAGGAAGTAAACCTTGTAGATTACAAAAAGACAAGTCAAGAATAATAAGTGAAGTTAAATTTTCTAGTTGTACAGGGAATGGAGAACTAAGGCGATAATTGCGGCTCATGTTGAGATAAGATAGCTGGGAAAGGTTGTGAAACTCATTGATGGGGAAAACAGGGCCAGATATATTACAAAAACAGAGACTAAGATTCCTAAGATTAGATAGATATGATATATGTCTCCCAAAATTCTCTTGTGGAGATGTAGCCTCATATAGATCAATACCACTCAACCTCAAAACCCTTAAATTCACCAAAGTCCTCACCCATTGTATGGAAGGTGATTGTAAGCAAGATGTTGAAATAGAATAGTATCTACCGCAAGACAAATCGAGGTAACGTAGAGAATGCAGGTTTATAAATTGTGTCGATATTGATTCTGAAAAGTTCGAGTATGAGAGATCAAGATGAGCGAGTTTCCTAAGATCAGAAAACTGCATCTGGATTTGTGATTTTTGAAAATTATTGAAGCTAAGATCAAGGTATTTGAGATGTGTAACGTTAGAAAGGCGCAAAGGAGACTATTTACCTTCTAGTGCTGTATTTGGTGGACTGGAGTTGTCAAACATAGTCTTGCTTCTGAGTTGTTGAATGTAAATTTCAAACTCTGTGTTTCGAAGGTCGATGGAGGTGACATGAAAAGATTTATTGGAACATTGGATTCCAAGCCAATTACAGCAGTTCTCATGTTCTTGCCATGAAAACAAGCGATTTGAAGGGTCGTGCAAAGACGATTTGAAGAGCAAGAGAGCCCTTTTTTCCTCTTCAATGCAGCCATGAGAGACTAGTGATAATTGAGTGATGCTGATAAAAGAAAAAAACAATAAATAGAGAAGACGAAATGATGTTATATGAGTATTCCCATTGAATGAATCCATGGCTAACTGAAAATAACTTAACTTGCTCAACTGTATACTGTTTTTGATTGATCAATGAGTATGCATAATGGCTTAAATATACACTTTCCTTTATAGTTACTGACCATTGTATTGCATTTATTAGAAATCAACTGAAATTTTCGTTCATTGCACTAGCTAGCCTAACCTTGACTTGAAGAAATACTTATAATTATGAGCTTTTGCTGTTGTGTAGGTCTGAGTATAATTACATACCGGTCATTTGGAAGTTGGACCCGCATTGGCCTCGGATACATTCGTCCCTCGTTACAATCTTGGGTAGCTTCTCGCTCTACGAATTTGCATTGGGGAAATAGCTTGCTAGTTCTTTGATTCTATATCGGCAGTTTATTCCACACCCATCTCAAACTGAAAAGTGGTCGCCATCTTCTACATCATTTAGCTCTAAAATTTTATTGAAGTTCAGCTATGATGTCATCAGTGGAAATTGATTAGCCGTCTTTGACCTGAGAGATTGTATTATACTTTATCCGTTTCTAAAAAATAGGCTTGTTTGATTTTGTAAAAAAAATAATCAAACCAATCATTTAAACTTTTTTTTTTATATTTTTCTGTAATTTACCCTTAAGAAAAAAGTGGTCCTTGATATTTTAAAGAGAAAAACAGGAGAGAGAAATGGTCCCATAACTTTTTAAAAGAGAGATATGTGGTCCCTATTGTATCAAAGTAGTAAAATTACGATATTTGACTTTCCATTTAAAAAAATCAGCCTTTTTTTTAACATACCTAAAAAAAACATTACGATATTTGATTTTTCATTTAAAAAAACTAACCTATTTTTAACATACCAAAAAGAAAAATATTACCTATTTTTTTAGAAACGGAGAAAGCACTCGCAAAAGAAAATGAAGAATCATGGAGTCGTCTTGGTAGCATGGAGAGACAATTGATATCCAAAAAATAATGCAGTGACCAGTTATTATCTTTGATGTAGGGATACACGCGCTTTAGATTGAATGCTGATAGAAAAGATGTCAGCTACTAATTATGGACCTTTGAGTTTGATTCAACATCGGCATTATTACTCTAGCTTGACTTGGAGGAATTAAAGATTCATAAAATATTTACGTTGGCTTTTGATTGATAGAATATAAACATCCAATTCAACGCCAATTGGTTTGGAGTGACGGTCAAGATAAAACTATTATCTCCACTATCGATACCATCGACTACCCGAGTATCTGATTATAATAAGATATTACATACCTAATTTTTAGGTCGATGCTTATAGTAAGATATTGCATACCTAACTTTTGGGTCGATGTTTATCTCGACTTGAAGAGTGTTAATATTCAGGCATTGTTGCTGGATTGGGAATCTGGAACTGAAAGGATTTGATGTTTTTTTTTTGCCTTAATGGACTTAAAGCTACTTTTAACTAAGACGTTTTATGTAAAACTTTATATAGTTTATTGATTTAATAACTCATGTTTTCTATTTTCTGGGTGTAGAAGACAAGTAAGCATAGATATTGTTTTAATACCCAAAGATTTAAAAGATACTTTTCTAAAATCCTATTTGGATATTTTACCAAATTATTTATAACTAATTTTTTAGGACAGGACTAAAATACCCTTTTATTTGAAAAATAAGGTTTCTTCGAAACCGTTACGTCTATTATCTTCTATTCGGTCTTTT
>JAJJMC010018784.1:1357214-1376566 GCA_023531435.1 Papaver californicum
TGCTTGATCCTCTTCCATGTGTCGTGATTCTTTAATTTACTAACAATACGTATATGAAGTAGAGAGTGAGAATGAGAGTTTTATTGTTTCTGTTTCTTTAGTTGCTTTTTTTTACAAAACCATCGAGTACCAATCGGCTACATATAGCCTAACTAAGATTACTATACTAAGCCACATGTTGGTATACTTGTTAACATTAAAATTACGTTGTAATCTTAAAGATTAGGCTCCAACTAACTAATCCTTATTAAAAAATGAGATAAGCCTTTCCATTTCTTTCACGTGTACTTAAAAGAAGTCTAGACACATGAAATGGTGGGCCATCCACACAAAATATATCTTATATAACACTCCTTCTTGGATGGTCACCATTTTAAGAACGTTGCCTCGTTAAAACCTTGCCAGTAAAATCCAATGGGACAAAACCTGGACGAAGGAAAAAGAGCATAACAAAATTCTTAGAACAGTGTTGGACACGCATATGTTGCCTCGTTAAAACCTTGGCAAGGAAAACCCTGTGGGACAAAATCTTGACGAAGGAAAAAGAGTACAACGCGTTATAGTCCAAACCCCTCCAACGGCGCCTCCCCCTGAACAAAACTTCCGTCAATTTGTCTGTTTGTACGTATGCCGCATTCTGATTCCATAAACCAGCTTCCGAAAGAATTTTGTTGGCAATGACTTGGTGAATAAATCAACATAATTCTCACATGATTGTATCTTCTGGATATCAATTTCGTTGTTCTTCTGGAGATGGTGAGAATAAAATAACTTTGGTGAAATATGTTTCGTTCTATTACCTTTGATGTAGCCCTCTTTAATTTTTGTTATACACGCAGAGTTGTCGTCACAAATTGTTGTTGGAGCACTGATTATGGAAGTTAGACCCCAAGAGCTTCTGATGTGTTCGATTAATGACCGCAACCTAACGCATTCTCTAATTGCTTCGTGAAGAGTAATTATTTCAGAGTGATTTGAGGAGGTAGATGGTGATAGGGTTTTAAACCTATATCCGTAATCGCACGACAACTACAAAGTAGAAGCGGCAAGTACGGGTTTATCACAGAGATTAATTATAATATTTCTAATTAATACCCTAATTATGTGCCAAAATAAGAATTTTTGTTGTTGATTTTATGAATTTAATTTAAAGAAATTAACTAAGAAAATTGGTTGAGTAACAATTATGAGAAAATTCTAGGGTTTAGGATTCCACTATTTCTGATGGTTGTAAAATTAATTAATCACTACTTTAACTATTAATCTCAAATACTCAAAACAATTTTCGAACCCATCTCATGTTTTGGAAGATCTATCGTTTTAAACTCTAATATTACAACTTTAGTTGTTTTGTCAAAAGTCTAATTCTCTTTCACTTATAAAATATCAATAGCCTAAAGACTATCCCGAACAATTATTTTAAATCTTTTTTAGAATAGAAAATTATTAATCGTTGAAAAACACAAAAATTATGAATGAATCAGTATTAAATAAAGAAGGCGGATCTTTTATGTAACACTCATAGTGATCGACTTTACGAATATCCCATTGTATCCGGAAGCTCGTAGCATTGGTCCTGATAAACCCCAATGTATTGTCTCCTCTCCACCAACAACGCCTACCCCCATCCAGACGATTGATTTTACATCAAAGATATTGAAGATTAGAACCACTAATGAATGCTATAAAGCCCCGTTAGTTCAGCATCTGGTGGAAGAGCCCTCTTTTTTAGAAAGATTAGTGCGTGAGACCGCGATCCACAACATTCACTGACGCATGGGACTCACCCATTAGTGTCAATCAATGGGAAACGACGTAATTTCATAGAGTCATTCGGTCTGAATGCTACATGAAGAACGCAAGCCAGATGATAGAACAGGGGGAATTGACAACCAAATGTATCCCTATTCCAACCACTGCGTAAGTCCCATACATAAGATAGGATGGTTCGCTTGAGGAGAACTTTTACCCATCAAAAATAGTTTCCTCCTACACCCTAGAGAAAATACTTAGCTAGTCATAGCAAAAAGAACGAAATAAAATTGATTAACCATTTGATTTTATTAATGAAAAGGAGATTACAATTTTCTTTTGATTTTTTGTCGATTTAACGACTTTTTGAAGAGTTTTACAGAAAAAGACTGATCTGGAGTGTTGTAGAAGAAAAACTGCTTCAATGTGTGCTAACTCTAGAACTGTTACAGATACTGTAGCAGAAACTTTTACAGAAGCTTCAATTTTGAAGGAATAGGTGACAGAATATAACAACAGTTAGACCAAAAGGCAACGGTTCCTCTTTCTTCTTCTTCGAACTGGTGAGTTGCGGAAAGGTTTTGATTTTTTTTTGGTTGATTCTATATCTCTCTGTTCGCCCTCACAACTTCCCCAACCTCTTCTATTTCTACAACACCCTTAACTTCGCCAAATATCGAGTAAATCCTCTCTTTAATAAAAATTATCTTTGGCAGATCAAAACTTCCCTTTCGGTTATATTCTTCTCCTTTTCCCCGATTTTCTTTCTTCTCTTGATCCTCTTGGTTATCTCCAACAGTTTGGTAATAAAATAAAGAACCAAATCTCGGAAGATTTATTTCCCGAGATAAAACAAGGAAGGGAAAGACACGTGAAAGTGTGATATTCTTTCTCCAAATCGTATATATATTCCCGCATAATTGGAAAGAGAATAATATTTGCCTTAACAAGCTAAAATCTTGCCCAAAATTCGATCCAAAACTTCACTGCTTCACGTAAATAAGAGAGAAAAATTCCCGCCTAATATGAATTTCAAATTGAAATAGGGAGGTGCCCTTATCCACGACCTGGGTGCCTTTTTCAAATCTCCTGTATGCCTTTAGTAATTTCTAAGGGTGCCTTTATCAATTCTTCTGGGTTATTTTCAACACTTTTTAAGCCCATCTTTTCCACAATTGCTAGATCACAAAAATACCTACAAAAGAACAATATTAGTATAAAAATTGGGAAAATTTTTATAAATATGAGACGATTTTAGACACAAAAACGTGTCTATCACATGCTCTACTTACAAGAACGCCATGAAATTGCAGTACCACCGCTAGTAAAAACGTACCATGTCTGAGTGATTTCTTTGTGCGGGTCTGAAAAATATCCAACATATGTATATCCTATTATCTGCGAATAACTTAAAGAATCTTTCGAGTAAAATAAACCCATTTCAGTAGTACCAAGAGAGTAACGAAAAATTTGTTTTACCCCTATCAAATGTCGTTTCGTTGATGCAGAACTATACCTGGCTAGTAAATTTACTGCAAAAGAAATGTCAGGCCTAGTACATTGAGCTAAATATAACAAAGCCCAAATTGCACTCAAGTATGGTACTTCGGGACCATGGAGTGTTTCATCCTCCTATTTAGGGCGAAATTGATCTGTTTAAGGGTCAAGAGATCTAACAACCATTAGGGTGCTAAGTGGATACGCTTCGTCCATATTGAAATGCTTCAAGATTTTCTATATATAAGTGGATTGAAGGACAAGAATTCCACTCTCATAATGCTCAAATTGTAGGCCAAGACAAAAAACTTTTTTACCGAGATCTTTCATCTCGAACTCCTTCCTTAAGCATTCAATTGCTTTGGAGAGTTCATCAGGAGTTCCAATCAAGTTGATGTCATCAACATACACAACTATTATTGTTATTCCATATTCTGTCTTTTTAATAAATACACAAGGGAAAATATGATTGTTCATATATCCCTCTTTTATTAAGTATTCACTGAGGCGATTATACCATATTCGACCGAATTGTCTTAATCCGTATAGAGCTCTATTTAGTTTAAGTGAATACATATGACGTGGTTTCCCTTCAGGTAATCTGAATCCTTCCGGAAGTTTCATGTAAATATCTGTATCTAGCTTGCCATATAGATACGCAGTGACCACGTCCATTAGATGCATGTCAAACCTTTCAGAGACTTCCATACTTATCAAATATCGGAAGGTAATTGCATCCATAACAGGGGAGTATGTCTCTTCATAGTCAATCCCAGGTTTCTGCAGGAAACTTTTTTCCACTAGTCGCGCTTTATAGCGTACGACTTCATTTCTCTCGTTACGCTTCCTTCCAAACACCTATTTGTTATCTACGGGATTCACATTCTGTGGTGTTTGGATTGCGGGCCCAAAAATATTACGTTTAACGAGAGAATCAAATTATCTGGGATTGCCATTTTCTATTTCGTCCAATCGTCTCTTTGTCGATATTCCTCTATAGAGTGTGGTTCAATGTCATTGTTATCTATGGCAATTTTAGTAGCTACTGAGAATGAAAATATATCGTCGATAATTACTGTATTACGATCCCATACTTCTCTGTCGCATGCGTAATTTATGGAAATTTCCTCATTCACAGGTACCTGTGTCTCAATCGAGACTTTATCCTCTTCAGGAAGTTCAACAGAGAAAATAGATCGTTCTTTGATAGTCTCTTCAGGAGCACTATTTATAGCCTCTTCAGGCGTGCTATCTTTAATCAAAACAAATTGGCTCTTCCTCTTTTGAGGGACAAAATCTTTTGATCCAACTGGTCGTCCACGCTTCAGGCGTGGCTTTGATGACTCGTTTTCCGCTGAGCTCCCAACTTGTCATGTCGGTATATCAATCCGAGGTGGAGCATTTCTAGCAAACATATATGATTTCGTGATTTGACCAGTATCAGTAAATGCGTCAGGCATTTGATTTATAATATTTTGCAGATGTATAATCTTTTTCACTTCAATTTCAGATTAATTCGTGCAAGGGTCAAGATGAGACAAACTTGGTGTGTACCAATATATTTCACGTCGTTCTTCTGACGGCTTACCTTCTCCCTTTAACGACGGGAAAACTGTCTCATCAAAATGACAATCTGCAAATCTAGCCGTAAAGACATCACCTGTTAAAGGTTCAAAATACCTTATAATAGATGGTGAATCAAAAACAACATAAATACCAAGGCGGCGTTGTGGACCAAATTTATTTTGTTGTGGCGGTGCAATCGACATATAAACAACACAGCCAAAAACACGTAAATGCGAAATATCTGGTTGCTGCCCCAAAGCAAGTTGTAAAAGGGAATATTGATGGTTAGTAGTTGGTTGAAGCTGGACTAAAGCCACGACATGCAAAATGGCATGTCCACATGCATATAAAGGTGAATTTAGTCCTCATAAGCAGTGGTCGAGAAATTAACTGAATATGCTTTATAAAAGACTCAACTAATACATTATGAGTATGTACATGTGTTACAGGATGCTCGACATCAATACCAACTGAAAGGCAGTAAGCATCAAAATCCTTAGATGTAAATTCACTAGCGTCATCAAGACGAATGAACTTAATAGGAAAGTCTGGAAAATGGGCACGCAACCGAATAATTTGGGCAAGCAGTCTGGCAAACGCAACATTACGTGTTGATAGTAAACAAACATGAGACCATCTAGCAGATGCGTCTATCAATACCATAAATTATTGAAATGGTCCACAATGTGGGTAGACAGGCCCATAAATGTCAGTATGTATCCTCTGGAGGAATGTTGGTGATTCAACAATAAATTTTGTTAAAGATGGTTTTAAAATCAGTTTTCCCAAGGAAAAAGCAACACAATTTATATCCTTTCTTAACAGAAGCTTCTGGTCCTGTAAAGGATATCCATGAGCATTTTGTATTATTCTACTCATCATGGTAGAACCTGGGTGTCCAAGCCGATCATGCCAAAGCTTGAATAATTCAGGGTCATTAAAAATTCTGGTTAATGACAACATTAGATTCGACAGTTCGAATTCTCGTAAGATACAACCCAGAAGAGATAGCCTTAAGCTTCTCTACAACACACTTTTGGCACGAAACAGATGAAGTAATAAACAAATACTCCATATTATGCTCATATGTTGTTTCAAGGTGGTAACCATTACGCCGAATATCTTGAAAACTCGATAGATTCCTCTGGGATCTGGTAGAATATAAGGTGTCTTCAATAATTAATTTTGTACCACCAGGTAGAATGATACACGCTCTTCCGGAACCATCTATAAGACTATTTGAATCCGAAATAGTATTCACATTACCCTTAAACCTTTTTAGGGTTATAAAATATTTATGGGTTCGAAAAATTGTGTTTGTTGTTCCACTGTCAACCAAACAAACATCTCCATCATCTTCCTCAGAGTTGGATAGATTACTTCTGAACATATCTTCAATATAAATAGACGAGAGAAAGTATTAACAAAACATCCACTTGTATTATACACCAAAAAAACGTGGTATACATCAACAAAAACATACATAAAAAAATACAAAAATAAAAACTCACAAAATACAAAAAAATATACTACAAAGCATACGAAAGAAACATTTAGTTCTACAGCTCATCAAAAGAAAACTGGATAGGCTCAACACCTTCAGGGTGGACACGATATTCAAATACATCCATGTGGGTATTTATTAGGAACACTGGCATCTATTAAATTTGTCTCTATATCTTCGGCAGGTCACTTCTGGGATGCATGATAGTGTTTAACAATTTTCTAACGCACGACAGGTACGCTGCCAGTGACCAGTTAATCCACAACGATAGCAAAAATCCTTTTGAGGAGGTTGGCTTGAAAAACCCTTTCCCTTTTTGATGTAATTTTAAAAGTGGTAAATAAAGTGTTCGATTCTCGAACTTGTGAAGGTAATGATTTTAGAAAATAATGGACTTAATCTAATTAAATAAAAATCAGGAAAATAAGCTAGAGATGATTTTTAGAAAATATGGAGAAAACCAGGAATCAAGATTCAGTTATTTCTAACAATTTATGTGATTAATCATGCAATTCTTTTAAATAAATTAAGCTCAAATATTGCCAAAATAGGTCTTTATGCAAACAAGCAGAGGTAAATCACAAGCATGGGACATCAGAGGTTGTCAACCCAGCATGACCCATCAAACAAAAACACCACTACTGAATGAAAACCGTTTTTCTATTTCGAAACTATGCAATTTTAACAAGTAAAGAATTGTAAATAATTAATAAAAAATAGACTTACCACATAAAATTGAGAGAAAAACCTTCTCCATTATCCCAGTAAATATACTTAGCTCATGGTGGAGAAAACTTGCTCAAAAGATCTCTTCATTGCTCAAAATATTGATTACAAGGTGAAATAGATGTAACACATCTGATTTGATACGCGTATATGCGTTACAGGAGAAGGTCCAGCCGTTACAAATAGCTTTAAGCAACAAGAGTGTTTAAAAACAAAGGTAACAGGAGCGAGATGTAACACTGAATATGCAACGAATACAGATGTTGCAAGGTCGTCTTCTTCGGTGATGGTGGATGAAGAACACGGCACCGGAGCAGCAGCAGCAGGTAGTCGGCGGGACGGAGGTGGCCGGAATTTTTCTGAATTGTTCTCCAGGGCTGCGTATGTATTTCTCTTGGCTTCTCTTGGTTTATATAGGCTCTAGGAACCCTTGGGAGAGTCCCAAACCCAATCAAACTCGCAATACTTATCCCAATTTGATGAAACAGTCCCTCTCCTAGCCGGAATCGGAAAATTAGTGTTTCCCGTGATTTCCGGCCAATTTTCCTCTGTTTTTGACGTGTTGAGGCTTGTACTAGACTCTACTTGTGATTGGATTACTTTAAATCCCAAAATAACCTACAAAATCCGTGATTTGGTGCATCCAGTAGTTGTTCCGGTGAAACCAGGAGTATCCCGATGAGTTGGTGACTCGGGCCGATCCAACTCACTGGGTTGACCGAGTTGACCCGCTGTGTTGATTGAGTTGACTCGGGCCGATTCTAGGGTGTCCCTTATCCATTCTTGGGGTGCCAATAACACTTGTTCCAGGTGCATTTATCACCTTTTTGAGCCAATTTTTTCACAAATTTTTATTCTTCTAATGTACCTGCAAAAGCATAAAAACACGTAATAAACGCAAAATCGAATACTAACTCACTAGAAATTACGGTGCAAATTAGACACTAAAATGTGTCTATCAAATACCCCCAAACTTACTATTTTGCTAGTCCTCGAGCAAACTACTCTAAAAAATAAAGTAAAAATCCTAACTCACTTTCGCAGGAATCGCGACTACATTTAGCATATGCAGCAAGCCGTTAAACCCCTAGGTGTCCCTAGTGGACGAGTTTTGTCTCGTGAGGGTTTACAAGAGGTATACCCACAAAACCTGAATCTAGATCTTAGCAACACGTGAACGATTAAGGATAGACACTAAACAAGCTAGTTAGTTGGCTACTCAGATATTCGGCTATAGGGACCATTACCCTTTATGGATCCAATCACTGTACACGAGTGTTAACTCAAGCATACTAAATTAATATCTAAGACAACATAGTTCTACTCAGACAGTTATCTAACCACCCATCACATGAAAAGACTTAGAAGATGGACGTAGACTGTAGAAGATCGCAAATGTTGACCAAGGCGAACGATGTGTCCCATATCTGTCTGAAGGTCAGTACCGAGATGAAACCTAGTGTGTCGAGATACTCCCCATTTATTTTCAACGGTTACTACTAACTAAAATATTTACAAGTTCCCATGGATCCTGCGTTCCACGTTTGCTTAGGCGACGGAGACAGGGAGAACTTTAAAATACCGAATACTATTTTTTTTCAATTTTTTTCTAACTTTTTTCGATTTTTTTTTTTCTTTTTTTCTTTTTTATGACACCTAATACATGTGGATCCTGCATTCCACGCTTGCTTAGGCGACGGAGACAGGGGGACCACACACATAACTCTAAAACACTAACGAATTATTCATGTGGGGTATGATCTCAACACACTAAATGTCATTCCAGCGCTAATTAACATGTCGATGCTAGGACCCACCAATATTCTCATAGAAACACGAAATTGCAAATAATAAAACAGAACGTGATGTGGTGGTGACAACTATCATGTTATTTCTAACACCTGAACTCTGTCTCCTTTATGAATAGACCATCTAGATGGGCACACCAATCCTTATATCAAAATGGCTAAGTTTCCATCTACCTAGAGTGGTTAGTGTCACCCTGAATTGTTCACATGCTTCTAAATTCCAAATCTTATTAATCCTAAAAAGTCTCCCAATACCCCCAAACTTAAAATAAACAGTGTCCTCAATGTTTCTAAACACTGCACGAAAAGGAATTAGGGAAAGATATTACCGTGTCGCATGAGCATAAGTTACCTCTTTAAATCATATAGCAATAATCGGAACAACTGTGGATCATCCGAATCAAATAGTGTTATCCACAATAGAAGGAAACAGCAGCAAGCTACGAAGATAAACAATCTGAACACACTTTGGCAACTAAACTTCTTTCTGAACAGGAGGATCAGTGGATCTAGCTCGAAGATGATCTTCTACAATGGCAGACGTGCATATGTCAGGTCCCAAGCTAGGGACCTTCATAAGAGTTAATGGTATAGCACATGGAGAATGATAGTCAACCCCAAACTTAGAGTTTTCAGTGTCTCTAGATAGACTAATAACAATTTCCCTCATTTCCGGATCATCAGATTCTCGAAAATAGTCAATTGCTTCTTCTAAATTACAATCTGGTGGTGCAGAACCTAACAAAGTGCTCACTTCATTAATAACACTATCATTATCGCCATCAATTCTATAGTTGGCTAGGCATTTCTCTAATGGATCTTCTAATGGGTCGAGCCTACGCTGCATCTCCCTAGACGGTTTGGATTCCTCCTCTGAATGGATCTGGTGCATACAAACTGTTGGGCTAATTCCCTTAATATCTGCTATGGTCCATCCTAAAGCTTTCTTATTGTCCTGAAGCACGGTTACTAGCCTATTCTCTTGGTCACTATCCAAATCTGAAGCTACAATCACAGGTAAGGTTTCTGATGGGCCTAACTCATCAAACTCTAATCCAATGTGGGCTAGACATTTTTCTAACGGGTCTTCTATCAAAGTGTTTGGTAATGACTCCTGAACTGGGGTCTCTATCATGTTGACGGTTTCTAATGTGGGGTCATCTAGCTCAGGTGGTTGATTACTAATGTTGAAGATATTCAGCTCAATAGTCATGTTACCAAAAGACAAGTTCATAACACCATTAAGACAGTTAATGATCGCATTAGATGTTGCTAAGAATGGGCGACCTAGTATAACCGGTATCTGATTTTCTGGATCAGGCACGGGTTTGGTATCAAGCACAACAAAGTCCACTGGATAAATAAATTTATCCACCTCAATCAAAACATCTTCTATGACACCACGAGGAATTTTCACAGACCTATCAGCTAACTGCAAAGTCATTTGGGTAGGTTTCAAATCGCCTAGTCCTAGCTGGAGGTACACATGGTACGGCAGTAAGTTCACACTGGCTCCTAAAAATCGAGTAAGGCTCTTTCTACCCGGTAGTTTCCTATTGTGTAAGCTATGGTTGGGGAACCTGGATCTTTGTACTTAAGTGTTGTACTATCCTGCAAAATGGAACTTACGTGACTAGCTATAAAGTCCTTGTTCTGCACACTATGCTTTCGCTTTCGCGTGCACAAGTCCTTAAGGAATTTGGCATAGGGGGAAATCTGCCTAATTGCATCTAATAATGGAAGGTTGATAGTGACCTGCTTAAACACTTCCATTATTTCATTAAAATTGGATTCCTTCCTAGTAGGTGCTAACAACCTTGGGTATGGGGCTCTTGGCATGAAATCGGTTCTCTGAGGGGTTGCCTCAGGCTCGTCAGAGACTTTATCAGTCTCTTCAACTATTGGGTCAGGGTGAACTACAGTTTGTTCACTATCAGGCCTAGTTACCTTGTTATCCACTACCTTACCATTCCTGAGGGTACTAATTGCATTCACATGACTGGATGATTTCTCACCAGTCGACATTTCATTGACTCCTCTAGGATTGGGTTGGGGTTGACTAGGGAACCTACCAGGTTCTCTCTCTCTCAGAGCCGCAGCAATGTCACTAACTGAGGTTTGTAAACTAGAAATAGCTCTTTTTATGCTCCGGAATCTCTGCTCATACTTATCGTCATTGCTGGGCTGAGTTGGACCAGCCGAATTCTTATAACTGAAGCTTGGAGGACCTTTAGCATTACTAAACTGACCTTGAGCCTGGCCTTTCGACCAGGAAAGGTTCGGGTGGTTTCTCCAGCCAGGGTTATAAGATTCCGAATACGGGTCGAACTTTCTATGGTTATCAAATCTAGTGTTATCATAAAGAGAAAAAGCCTGCTCTTCGAATTGGTTGGGCTCTGAACTACTAGCTTGATTCATTTCGACCAGTTCTAGCCTTATAGATAAGGCTTCTATTTGGGCCTTTGGATCAAAAGATCCTTCTACCCTATTAACATTTCCTCTTCCTAGAAGAATTGTTCTTTTTGGCTCCTTAATGCTCTCCCACTGCTGGGTCTTTTCGGCGATGTCACGTAGAAGTTTTATCGCCTCAGCACGAGTCTTACTGTCGAACGCTCCGGTTGACAAAGACTCGACCAAGGTTATAGATGCGTAGTCCAAACCCTCATAGAGGATATGAACTAGCCTTAACTCCTCTATTCCGTGGTCTGGGCATTGGGACAATAAGTCATTGAACCTTTCTATATACACATACAGAGACTCTCCCTCTAGCTGGGAAAACGTGCATATTTTTTGCCTAACAGACGAAATTTTGTTCCTAGGGAAGAACTTCTGAATAAAAGCTGAAGTAAGTTGGGCATAGGTTTCAATTGACTGAGGAGCCAAGAGGTATAGCCACGACTTGGCTTTGTCTCTTAGTGAAAAGGGAAATAGTCTGAGTTTAATAGACTCGTCATTCAAGTCTCTAATCCTGATTGTGCTACATATTTCCTCGAATTCCCTAACATGAAAATAGGGATTTTCGTTTTCTTTTCCTAAGAATAATGGAAGCATCTGGATGATTCCGGGTTTCAGTTTTTAGCTCGCTTCAGTAGTGGCTAACTTGATGCAAGATGGACGTGAGGTCCTTCAGAGATGTCATTGCTGACACGGTCTCGGGAGTGACTAGTTCACTCTCAGTTGGCTTCTCAAGGTTAAGGTGAACTACCAGTCTTCCACTAATTAACCTACCTTGAGGGTCTCTATCCCAAGTTCGCCTTAAGGGCGTTCTTGGCATGCAAAAATTAAATCCTAACAAGCAATTAATCAAACACAATCGTGCCTTGACTCAACCGAATCAAACCTAAATCTAGCAAACAACAAGCATGATGGCTTACTTAAATTGTTTCTAGACCAGCTTATATTCTTTCAAAAGGCAACTGGTTACAATTTTAGCAAACCTCTTAGAACGATCCGAATTAGATTAAGTCGAAGAGAAACAGGATAAGCTCTAAGGAGCTTTGATAACCCTGTCTCTTTGGCACTTTTCCCTGGGTTACAAGGCGGCTCTAATCAACTTAAAATAATCTTCCTGAACTTCGAGATAGGCTAATAAAGTAACCAGTACAGTCCTTTTGAGCGATTTTCCAATAAGCTCGATACCCTATAGGTCTCTTTCTAGTCAAGATTTTAGGCTTAGGTTCGCGTAGGTTTCGTTTTCCTAAAGCGGGCAAGAAGAAGACGGTGATGAAATCCGAAACTTTATCTTGTATGGCCAGGCCTTGCCCTTTACTATGCAAAAATTAAAGTCCGTATTCAGTCCTCAGCATATATGCATACAAAGGCGTCCAGAAAACCCACTGACAGGAGATTCGTGGGTTGGTCGAAGTTTACCTCCCGTACCAGACGGGCGATGAACCGTTGAAGTCGACTCGGGCCACTAATATCCTTTTCAATAGTGTGCGAACCCGAGGGGACGAGACAATATCGTAATTG
The DNA here is from genome assembly GCA_023531435.1 of Papaver californicum. Classification (NCBI taxonomy): domain Eukaryota; kingdom Viridiplantae; phylum Streptophyta; class Magnoliopsida; order Ranunculales; family Papaveraceae; genus Papaver; species Papaver californicum. The sequence continues at coordinate 1,370,040 of JAJJMC010018784.1, forward strand.
TCGTCCTTCCCTGCACACAGTTTGATATTTAAAACTACCCTTCCGTAGGGTTTAAAAATAATAAAATGTCCAAAAATGTCCAAAAGAAAGTCCAAAAAGTGTCCGAAAATAAAAGAAAAATTACAGAAATAATAAAAACCCTAATACAATTTTCTAAACGAATTAAAACTAATTAAAATAAACTAAAAATCTAATTAAGAAAAATAAAGTCTTCGATCTTCTTTTTCGTTCTTTAAGCTTTTCCCTTTAACTCCAAGTCTTTAGCTTTAATTCCAAAACTTTGGCTTACTCCCTTTCGATCCAAAATTCAACCTGTAGCAAAAAGAGAAATATCAAAAGAAACGTAAAATAGAACAAAGTAAAATAATAAAACTAAAAACAAAACAAAAAATAAATCTAAAACTCTAAACCTAAAAACAAGTCCGCGTCGGCGGCGCCAAAAATTGATGTGTTTTAGAATAGTGGTAAAAAATGTTCGATTCTCGAACTTGTGAAGGTAATGATTTTAGAAAATAATAGACTTAATCTAATTAAATAAAAATCAGGAAAATAAACTAGAGATGATTTTTAGAAAATATGGAGAAAACCAGGAATCAGGAATCAGTTATTTCCAACAATTCATGTGATTAATCATGCAATTCTTTTAAATAAATTAAGCTCAAATATTGCTAAAATAGGTTTTTATGCAAACAAGCAGAGGTAAATCACAAGAATGGGACATCAGAGGTTGTCAACCCAGCATGACCCATCAAACAAAAACACCACTACTGAATGAAAACCGTTTTTCTATTTCGAAACTATGCAATTTTAACAAGTAAAGAATTGTAAATAATTAATTAAAAATAGACTTACCACATAAAATTGAGGGAAAAACCTCCTCCATCATCCCAGTAAGTATATTTAGCTCATGGTGGAGAAAACTTGCTCAAAAGATCTCTTCATTGCTCAAAATATTGATTACAAGGTTGAATAATGGTGCAACAGCTGAACAGAAACGTTTATAAGTGTATCCAGAGATGGTTCCGCTGTTACAGAAAGTTCTAAGCAACAAAGGAAAAGAAAGAATAGGCAACAGAACAGTTTGAATCAGCAACAGATGTAAACGTTGCTGAGTCATCTTCCCCGGTGATGACTGAATGAAGAACACGCCGGCCGGTGCAGCAGCAGATGATCGGACGGTGACGGAGATGGCCGGAATTTCTCTGAATTGATCTCTAGGGCTGCATATCGATTTCTCTTGGCTTCTCTTGGTTTATATAGGGTCTACAAACCCTAGGGAGAGTTCTAAACCTAATAGAACTCTCTCAAACAACTCCCAAATTCGATTCCTAATCAAAACAGGAATCCGGCCAAGTTCATAATTTCTGAGCTAATTCTTCGGGATTCTTTGCTGTTTCTCGACGTTTTATAACTTGTATGAGATTCTACTTGCAATTGGGTCTCTTAATAATCGAAAACAACCACAAAAAATCCGTAAATTCATATCCAGTTCCTTTTCCGGTTTGGAACAGGAAACCCGATGAGCTGTATCGGCGACTCGGCCTGAGTTGACCCGCTGGGTTGACTGAGTTGACTCGGCCGATTCTGGGCTGTCCCTTATCCATTCTTGGCGTGCCAATAACACTTGTCCTTGGGTGCCTTTATCACTTTTTGAGCCAATTTTTCCACAAATCTCTATTCTTCTAATTTACCTACCAAATCATAAAAACACGTAATAAACGCAAAATCGAATACTAACTTACTAGAAATTAAGGTGCAAATTAGACATTAAAATGTGTCTATCAAATACGGTTTGTGAAACCTATTATGCAATGAACTATGTTTAGTTGATTTTGAGTATATGGGGCTCTTATGTTGGAATTTGAATTTAGTTCCTTGGTTATGGTAGTTAGTTAATATGCGAGATTGAAGAACTGTCTATGATCTTTCTTGGTTAGGAATTACTTGTAATAGAATTCATTGATTAGTTGAAAAAAGATATAAAGTTTGAGTGACCAAGTGTAGTTTAATCTAATTGAAGATGTATAAAGGTTATAGAATGAGTCTGATGCTAAAGAGCATATACTGTTTGTACACTTGAGTCATAATATTCAGTGTCTGAGTTGGCGAGAGGTGCAATTGTTATGTGATATTCCTTTGTTGTTAATACCTTTTTGTATGGGACTTAAAATTTCCGTACTAACTACGTACGTTATTTTTGCTTAACACAAACTCGTATATACTTCAAATAGCATATGAAATCCAAGATGGAAAAGGAGTGGCTAAAACTCCTATCTAGTTTTTGTATAACACTTCCATAAGAAAAAGTTGAGAAGAAGAGTCCAAGTGTTATATTTTCTTCTCCTATAACATATAAATATAGGATCAAACACCTGATGTGAGACCCTGCACTTTTATTTGGGTTTAACTAAACCCATTAGTCAAATTTTGGACTTAGAGTACCTAAAACTCTAATACTCAACTGCCTTCAACACTCTTAGGTTGTCCTTTAGTAGTATAATGTGTCTTATTATTAAAATATATGACAAAAAATAAAATAACATAGCATGCATGATATGTGGCTTGCATGAGTATCTAGGGATAATTCAGTAATTTTTCTTATAATGTTAAAAACTATAAACGAAAGAAAAGAAAGAGAGGGAGGCAGGAAATTATTCTTCTTCTTTTTCTCTTCTCCTCCTTCTCGACTTAAAATGGAAAAATGGCTTGATTAAACTTATGTATGAGTGAGCTTCGTGGACTTGTAGTAAATTGAGTTGCAGATGTCGATAAGGTGACTGGTTTCATAGACGAAGTAGAGAAATCCCTTCTACTTATTTTTCATTTGGAAAATGTGTTGAGTTAATCATTGTTCTTAATCAACTGAACTAAGCGATTCATATCAAGATACGGATTTATGCTATTATACATGATGGGTTTTGATCAAGTATTTTGTTACAGTTTCATCATTGAATTGAAATTGTTGTAAGCACGATAAAACTAGGATTCACACCAACTTAGGGATCTTTATTAAAATAAAATTATGATTTAACTTTAAATTCAAGTCTGTGTTACCACGATACAAATACAGTGTCGGTGTTTTATGTCCAATACGCTACTATAACACACCAACTTGAAAAACTATAATACGGAGATACAACATACTCGATATTGATCAGTAGTTTTACATAGATATATTATATATAATATAAGATAGAAACTTAACAAAATACGTACTTGTAGTTTCCTGATTAAAACATATAGATATAGTATATATAATATAAGATAGAAACTTAACAAAATACGTACTCATATCCAACTATCTAAGTTAACAAAGTTAGCAAAATACATGCATACATATGGATGGTTAGTACAAAAAGTCAAAAAGGCATTACATATACTTCAACTGTCAATTTATTTGCTTGGTCACAATGAGATGTAGCTATAGTTGCAGTCCTGTAGCTCAACTGTCCAGTGAGTCACCACATGGTGGAAGAGTGTAACTAGGTGTATTAAGGCCTAAATTTGCTAATTCTTGTTCAGTAGGTGCTCTCAAACTAGATTCATCATCTTGAACATCCCAATACTGAGTTGGCCCTTTGGTATATTTATCTTCTTGTCTAGATAACAATCTGATAGTACTATGACCATAGACCAGATCCTCTTCTCTCTGTGTATCAAGCTTGTAGCACTTTGCATTTTGAATTTGCAAATACGTCGACCAATTTCTCTCAGCACTAGAAGCGGTGCGTGGTTGGTTCATCAACCTATCAGCCAATTTAGCTAGCAAAGTTGCAGATGATCCATAGTTGTTCCACCACGATGCTGGATCATTTGTATTCCTATCTCTTTGAGATATCCAATTTAAAAATCCCCCACTGCATCAACAAAATGCACCATACTGTTCTTAATTACTTTTCTATCTGTCGGGCTCGTAAACAGTCTTTCAAAGCAAGTGTTTCTCCCACTTGATAACTCCTTGTCATGATGTGGAGAAACACTATTCAACCCACCTTCAACCCATTCGTCACTGTAGAATTTTGGATTTAAACAATGAGCCAAACATATTAGCAGATTGTTGCTCTTGCTCTAGGATGAATGGTTTTAAGAGAAAATTTTGAGATAAATAGATTAAGAGAAATAAGATCGGTATAAAGCAAGCTTCTAAGAGAAGATTTGCTAAAATATCTATTTTTTTTATTAAAAAAATAGACATTTTTCGATCCCTTATGAAGTTTATATAACTTTAAAATTTTTAAAATAATAAAACAAGATACTCCCTCCGTTTCAGCAAAAGTGTTACTATCATTTTTTTATTTACACGTTTAAAAAAATTGATGTGTTGTTGCAACACAGATTCAAGTGATACTAAAGTATGTGATAACTGTATTTTGTACCGATTTCAGTGTTATCAATTTGATTTAAATTGATAAACTGGATTTATAATTTTCAGAACTAGGGATTTCATGTTGGAGGTTGTGTTTTTCCCAAATCTGTTTGAAATGAAAAATTTATGATTTTGGCTGAATGGGTTGGTGCAAATAAAATAAATATCTTGGTTCTGTAGTAGCATTGAGTTAAATTTCTCAATAGTTTAAAAACCTAATCAACTAACTGTAGGTGAAATCAAAATGGAGAACAAAGCAAGGTTCCTATTGAAGTCCCGGAACTCATATTTGTCATGACAAGAGAATGATAGCTCCTAACTCCTCTAAAATATCTTACAATAGTCCATTGCTTTCATTAAATCAAATATTTTCTTTAGTTATTGGTTTTACATGTTTCTAGTGGAGGATGTAGGGTTTATAATTATTATGTTATTTGTTAAAGTTTCATTGACTAACCTTGATCCTAAAGTAGAGATGAAGCTTTTTCTGTACCTATGATGTTACAGATGTACTTGGATAGTTGGATATATAAGTTGCTCCTTAATCTTGATGATAAAGTATTAGATTCTATGTAGGATCCAACAAGAAAGAGGAGAGAATAAATACGGAGTTAATAAAAGACTACATTGATAATAATCTGGTGTGTCTTACAAAGATGATAACCAGTGCCTTTTATAGGCATCACAAACCTTAAGCCAATTTCCTAAAACTCTATGAATTCTATATAAGGATACTACTACTAAACTTAAACCTAAGCCTAAACTAGAAAACTAATCATATAATACCAAACTAGGAAACTCATCATATAATGTCAAACTTCTAACAATGTGGGATCAATCTCAACACGCCCCCTCACGTGTAAGGCCAATCATTCGGCCTAACACGTGAACCTATATACGAGTGACCAGTCATTCGATCAACATAAAGAAATGATGTAAGTAGTGAACCAACAAGAATTGGACCTGATTTGGTTATGGTGTTGGTGTTGATTAACATCTTCAGATTTACTAGATAAATGTACAGGCTTAAAGGTGTGGTAAGTCATCAAAATCCTTTATTATTTCTACCTATATTTTAAGATCCGACCATTGGAATATGATAATAATTTCGTATGAAGTACTTCATTAATCCAGCAAGGTAGCATAAAAATTCAAAAGTGGACGCTCAGAGTTAATACTAAGATTATGTTCAGAAATGAATGAAATTAGAAACAGTCCGTTTATGCATGGGGTTTTTTGTTACTCGTTTATTGAAATAAACTAGAAATTTTATATGGTGTGAGGAATGTTGTTGAAAAGGTATGAAAGTTGTGCCTGAATTTTATAGGTCCGTAGTGCAAGCAGTCTGGGTCGAATAGATATCGTTTTTATTAACCATCAGAATATTATGATTTTTGGATATATTTTAGTACCATGAATCATCAGGTTACTGTAAAAATTTCACGACGATCGAATAACGTTAGCTACTGAAAAACATAAATAAATCGGGACTGTTATCTGTAAAAACGAAAATCCTTTACAGCACCACTCATCCATCATCGTCTCATTAGATGGTCATCGTATTGAGTCGAAACTTTCGTAGTTTGTTCTATGTGATGTTATTAATGCATAGTAAAACTCTAAGGGCGATGGTACCTAAGCTACTCAGGTGATCCATAAAAATTAGTAAGGTGAATAGTCCTCGTTTATGGATATGTATTAGTAATTTGCTTTAAAGTACCATGAAATGCTTACCTCTCATGTGAACCTCGTGAATAATTGTTGTTATTATATTTCTTGATTATTTAACTAAGCTTCATGTAAATGGTGGCAATAAAGAGGCACTAAGATTCACTCCTGTAATATGAATTGTCATGTTGTGGTGTTTGTCACGGCTCACCATCTTCACCAAATGACACCACCAACATTTGACTCATGCTCACTTTTATGAGACATTACTACATTATTATATATTGCATTTGCTGCTGGTCTTATGAATGGCTAGTTATCCAAGTTTTATATCTTCTATATGTGTATCAATGATTGTACATTTATATATATATATATATGCTCCATGAGGTAGTTCGGTGTACTATATATATAAAATTGATTCTGGTCGGGTATTCGATCATGTCCTGATAGACACATTTTAGTGTCTAATTTGCACCTTAATTTCTAGTGA
>JAJJMC010018784.1:1381566-1414297 GCA_023531435.1 Papaver californicum
CTGATTCCTGGTATTTTTAAAATTATTCAAAAATCATCTTTAGATTAGTTAGTCTTTTTCTTACTCCTGGAATTTTCTAGAATTAGTTTAAATCATTATTTTCTAAAATCATCACCTTCACAAGTTCGAGAATCGAACCTTTATTTACCACTTTCTAAAATCACATCATGTCCTAAGTGTTGTTTGACTTCCATATGATTATTGTGAGTATATGGTTATATCGTTTTTGGATTTGTACATTTGAAGTTTGTGCTCCATTCCATTCTTTCTTTCTATTATGCACTACAATCACTATGTAGTTAACAACTTTACTATTGTTCATATATTCGAATACAGTGGGAAAAAGTCAGATCTGAATACCTTGATTGTTGAATGGTTCTGTGGTAGGTTAGAGATATTTGTTGCAATGCAATTCATACTATCTGTTATAAGGGGTGATTGCTACGCATGTAGTTCATATCATCTACTTAGAGATAGTTGTTACCATGGCTGGTAGTTCATACTATCCAAACAAAAGATGACGAACTATGGTCGTGCTTGATCCCTTCGAGCAACGAAGAGGTTACGTAGGCAGCCGTTATGCGGTTCAACACAACTGTTTAAGGTTGTTCATATCGTTGGGAAAGGGTTGGTTATTGCCAAGCAGTTCATACCATTTATTTGGAGATGATTGCAATTTTAGAAATTTATATCGTTTGTAAAAGGTAGTTGTAGTTAGCCTAACGGTTGTTCATACTACCTTGAGAGATGATTGTAACCCCTTCAAGGTTGTTCATATTATCTAATAAGAAATTAAGGGTGATTTTTGGATATCAATTCATATCACCAAATGTGACTTGGAGATGATTGTTGTCATTTAGAGGCAATTCATATCATCTGAGAAGAATGGTTGTTGTTTATGATGACAGTTCATACCATCATCGACATATATAAAGATGATTACTAACTCTTTGAGTAGTTTATATCCTATGAGAAAGGCAGTATGTTGAGCTTGAACAAGTACTGTGAGTTTCCAGGCCTACTGGGGCTCCCACCTACGAGTGGTTACCTGGAAGACCGTCGCTGGAACGGTGGTAGACAAAGGGACTGACCATCCCCACCCGTCGCTGGAACGGTGTGTGTTGTCAGGCATGCTAGCTCCCACTTACGAGTGGCAACCCGGAAGACCGTCACTGGAACGGTGGCTAGTATCCGACTACTCTGGCAGAACATATTGTATCTTCACAACAAAACGATGGGAATCATATGTAGGATTTGATAATCCTTGAAATATAAAAGTTATGGTTACGTGCTTATAAAGTAATTTAGAATAAATCAATGAACATTTGTTTGGAAAAATCGAATTGACCAAAAATTTAAAAGCTTGGTTTCTCGATTGGCGCATTGGGATGTTGGAGCTGGTCAAGCGGGCCGAAACCCGACCCGTTGGACGCGTCATGACATGGGATGAAGCTTCCTCCTAATCTTATAAAGCTTACTTAGGAATGCATCAGGGTGTGGATGCATTGGCTTTGAATTATAGTGCTAAGGCACTATTATGCTTGATGCATATTCAAGAATGCATCTCAAGTCCCGGAAAAGGCACAAATGTCCTTGACGCATACCTGAGAATGCATTATAGTGCTAATGCACTATTATGCGGTGATGCATGATTGAAACTGCATCACTAACCCAATGTTGTATACCCGAGAATGCATCACTAGAAAGTGCATTAGATGAATGTCATCTACCCTCCTTATATCAACTTGTAGAAATACGAATAAAACATACATATGGAGGAGTCGTTGGTTGGAATTCGATGAAGCGTACCCGAGGATGCTTACCAGGAAAACATCCCAATTGTTGTGAAGTGTACCCGAGGACGCGTACCCGAGGAAGCTTCACTAATCCGTGATGTGTACCCGAGTATGCTTAATTAAAAAGTGCAGTCAATCGATGTCCCTTACCCTTCTATTCCAAATATATGAAAATGCGATTAAGACATACATAGGGAGAGAGCTTTGGTTGAATGTGCATGACCGATAATGCACATATATGCGATGTGGCCTGTACGTTGGTGCATACTTGATGCTTAAGCATCAATATGCTTGTAGCTTACCCGAGCAAGCTTGAATTATGCGAAAGCATCATTCATCCGTGTTGCGTACTCGAGAATATATTATGCATGCTAAGTAGTGATAGTTATGTAAAAGCCTGTGCATACTTTGCTAAAGTTCATTTGACTTATGCGGACTAGGCTTCGCTTGGCCTTTGGCCTTGCAACGAAGTTAGAATCGATGTTGGCTTTGCCTTAATAGGCTTAAGTTGCTTGTCTCTATCCGGATGAACTACGGTCATGCTTGGTCCCTTCAAGGTACGGGTTGGGTACGTAGGCAGCCGCAATGCATTGAGGTGAAACACCTTGTCTCTCATATCATCTAATTTAGAGGTGATTGCAATATTATGGTAACTCGTATAAACTGGCTCGGCAATGCCAAGTCAAGAGATGATTGTTGCCACACTTGATGAAGTCGTTGCTATTTCATTTGATGGATTGTTCATACTTCCTATCAAATTTTACGACATGGAATGGCATGTGCCTGGATGTTGCACCCTTGGCAAGAGCAAGATCAGTACAGGCTCCAGCGCATGGTCGAAGCAGAGTTGATGAATCAAAAAATAGGCTTGAAATAGCCTAGGTGCTTGTCGAGGGTATGATTAGGCCTAGACAATGCTCGTAAGTATGTGATGCTTTCCAAAGGCATTCACCATTGGCTTTTCTTGTACCCTTTGCAAAAAAAAAGGTGAGTTGAAATGGTATGGAAACTACGTTTCGAGTATCATGCTTGGAAAGACAAATCTGCCTGTATTTTCCAGCGAGAAGTTAAGCTTTAAGGTCCGGTTACCGTTTTTCAAGTCGCGCATCGGGGAGTTCTGGCCTGCCCATCTTACCGCGCCGGAGGTGGAACTTTATAGTCCGTGATATAAAATGTTAAGAATTCACTTATTGGCAATAATATCAATGACATCCAAATCTTCTTGAATGAGAAATGAAGTAGGTTTTCTTAATGTATGGTGTCAAATTGAGGAAGCAGGAATTTAAGAAAATGAGACTTTGCTTTCCATGTTTAGTTTCTTTATTCAAGCTATTGTTACCGGCAGGTTTTCTAAAGAAGCTGGTTGATCACCTTTCAGAACCTGTGAACAACAATGCCTAGGCATATGCTACCAACTGTTGTTGTAGGAAATTGAGAGTACATTTTCATGAGAACAAACTTATATGATCTACCTTCAAAGGAAATAGCCAGAGTTCAATATACTTCTCTACTTTAAAATTTATCATCCATATTCATTTCTTGTATATAATCTGACATTGTGATCGTTAACATCTAGTTTATCATTTTCTATTCCTACAATTTTATAATTTATCTACAAAGTTTGAAATTATTTCTTACATACACATCTAATTACAGGAAAATATTAAAATTCATAATGAGATAATGCTCTTACTTTGTTCATATAAGAGGAAGTAGAGAATTTACATGCATCTTATATATTACAGGTAAAAAATATATATTGAATCAAAGTCATGAGCAACCTGACCTTTGAAAGTAGAGTGTAGGTATCTTGATAGTTTATTAAACCTCCATTGAGGGACCTTGTAGCCAATAAAATGTCAACAATTATAAAAGTGAACTACCGTGGATCGAAGAAGAGCTGACAATAGTGGAACTGGTCAACTGAATGGTAAACAGAATGGTGGTGGTATAAAATGAAAAAAAAAAGTACATAAATATTATACATGATTAGTTTTTAGTCCTTTTACACACATTTACTTATATTACATAAGTAACATGCAAATACAACCAATAATTGAATTCCAAATTTTATAGGCTAAAAAGTAAAAGATCAACAATACCGACAAACTTAATGTAACAAACTTGGACATGCATTATTCATATATCTTCAACATGTGAAGGGTCCAGCTTCTCTACATCAATAATAGCATATCCATGATGAAAAATTTAGTCAATGTTAATCTTTACAGCTTAGATTAAAAGTACTAAAACGTTTGTAGCTTGGTATGGTAGGATATGCATTCGATTACAAGTTTTGAATTCTTGATTGTTGTCAAAAAGGTGCATCAAGAATAAAAAATACCCTAGATAGAAAGATATACACCAAAAGAAGTTTAAGCAAATATTGTAGATGAATTATTTCCCTGTTAGTGCAATATCACAAGTTGCTGAGGCCAAATTATATTCCTGCATCAAAAAATTAATATAAGAAAACATCTCCAACCACAATAATCAATAGGAATGGGTGCACATATCAATATCAAAAGATGATATCCATGTGAAGTTGTTGGATTATCCAATTGCTAAGTAAATTACAATAGCAACAAAACTATCTAACACTTTGTTCTCCTTTAAATATCATTGGAAGTTCTCTCGAAATATGACATTTGTTTTATCAAACAACCATTATTCTTAGCCATATACTGTGATTTATAAATATTACTATATTTATCATATTGTAGACAATCGACAATCGTTACTGTAAGCCAATAGACTCCTTAATAATCTAACTATGGAACAAAAATCAAAGAAAATAGTGGTTATCAGTCTCTTCCTAAAACCTTTACATGGAACCATACCCTCAAGTTGAGCACATCTGAAGTATGCTAGATGTAGGAATATACCTAATTGAATTCTTTAATAGACCTCATGAAAATCGACACTCCATATACAATAGCAATATCCTTAATCAAATTAGAAGCAGAAGAATCAGCCGAATCAATCAAACCATGCTCAATATCAAAAAATTCCAATACTGCGTCTGAATCCAAATGTTATTGCGCCACCACCAGTTAACAGTGCAACACAAATGCCAAAGAAAAGAGTTAATACAAATAATGCAAAAGTGTAGATGGTCGGTTTTTAACAAAGGCATGAATTATAAAAGTTACCTTGCCTAGCTTCCAAAATATAATGAACGAATTCCTAATCCAACATCATAATTATGAATACATACTGCTATCTTACATTCCGCAAGAGAATTGAGAATGTATATTTAGCTTATGATTACATCAACCTTGTGGCTCTTTTGTATATAAATGCTCCCGTAAAATTTCAGGGTTTTACCCGGCTAAACCCTCGACATTTCATGTGCGTCCATGCAAACTATCTGTATTAATCAGAACACAGAATATGCAAAATTACGGACATTCAAAATGGATACTATGCCATTCTTGAATAAATACGCTAATTAGATGCATACCATCTAAATGCAGAGTCGCATCGAACATCATCTCAAAATCGCAAACTTCCATGGTTGAATTCCTTAAATATGTTCTGTATGCACTGCATAAAAGCCAAACATAATGCTAACATCAAATCTCATGCAATTGAAAAACTCTAAACAGGCCATGGCCATGGAGTTAGCAAGTGTCAGCCCTAGCTACGCACCCAACACTATCCCATGACCCAACAAACCAACAAACCAACCTGTCAGCATAACTAGCAATAGGGCTAACACTAGCAACAATATCGACATTAGCGCTTCTAGTACTAGTGCTAGATTTAGCACCGACACCAACGTTGGCGTTGCTAGCAGTAGCGCTAGCGCTACCACCGGCGCCAACGCTAGTTCTAGCACCAACGCCAACGCTAGCCTTGCTATCAACGGTGCTAGCGTCCCATACTTACCTTCCCATTGAGCGCTTCTTCACCCTTGCTCGTGCTAGCATCATCCTTCGCTACTAGCGTCAATACTGGGACATAGCCTATAACACTCACGTGCATTATTATTGCTAGAACAAATTTCATTTTGCAAACATGCCACAAATATGTCGTTACCATGCTAAGTTGGCATAAAACTTGTTGGTAGCACTATTATTCACGTGTTTTCAGTCCATGACTCCACTAACTCCTATGAGAAATCAAAACAATTACATGAGATGATTCTTCATGGGGTTTTTGTTTGGTGGTTACAGCAACATACGTCGTGGCAACAACCCATGATGAGAAAGTTATAAAGTAGTGATCGGTTAAAATAGTTGGGGAGATAGTAGAATAATGGATTCCAGAAACTTCCCAAAGAATTATGGGAGGTTATACCATTATCCTCACAACTTCCATCTCTCTATCTCTTCACTACCTCCACTATTTATAAGGAAACACGTGTGTTCCGAAACTATTATAAATAGGCTACTTAGCCCATTCAGAAAACATAACAAGCTTACCATTCTTTACAAGCTCTGTAATTTTCAATAGTTCAACGTTTCTACACACAATTCATCACATTTATTTCCTTCAACTTTCTTTGCTTCTCTCCCCTAATATCAACCCATTCTCTCCTTGTGACCGAAGCAGGACGGAACGGATACTATCGTGGTTTAGGCTTATCTTGTACGATTTTGATTTCCAAATATAAAGAAAGTACTTCAACAGTATATTGTTTTGCCTAGAAGTAATTTTTAGGTACTAACAAAGAGCTAAAAATAAGCATATCAATTTTTTTCAATAAGTCAGTCATATTTAAGCAGAATACATCAAACTTATCCATGGCTTTACACAGACTTGATGACATTGAAGCTCAAGCTGCTCCTGCAGCTGATTTATTGTGTATTATGATTATAAACACATGGTAATTCATGTAAGTCAAAAAGAATCTCCTTCATCTAAAGACATCAATGAAAGTAACACCATTAAGATAAATATTAATTATCTCCACTACGATGTTAGTCTCATCTTCCACAATTTTAGTTGTTTTGTTCCCCGCATATTACATAGAGTATCATCTGATCTATCCCAGTATTTGATATGTGGTCGTTTGATTCTTAAGGAAAAACTAGCATAAAACAAAATAAAGAAACAAAATCTAATTGATTAATGTATACAAAACAATAACTCAGAATACAAATTTACCCCATGAAATCAAAAAAATTACCTTGAAACAATATCCAAGAACTGTTGTTGCTGCGTTGTAGCTTTTATTTCCAATTTGTGTTGCTGCCGCCACCATGATGAGGTGTATAAGTGAATTTGGTTAGGATATATATGTCTAATCACATAGGCCTATATGGCAGCAAAGATTAAACATATAAAATACTAACTAAATTCAGCCACACATGTCATCCTCCTCTTGCTGTTGCATTTGGTAACTCTTGGTGTTGCATTTGGTAACTCGCAGCAGCAATGCAGGCCAATACGTCAACTAATGCTATAGTCTCAGATCAACTATTAGACACAAAGAGGTTTACCCAAATTAAAGAAGTTGATGCAAGACTCAATTTCTCCAAAGAAAAAAATGTTGACAAAAGTAAATACAAAAAGAAGGACATAAGAAAATGGGAAGTGGTTGAGCAGTTAAGTTTGGGAACCTGGGATATTCTCCTATGCACTTACTTTGATTTGGTTGTATACCTATCTGTGGGCATTTGAGTTTGTCTATATTTAAGGTTAACACCGGTTCCTGTTTATCAAATTGCAGATGCTAGTGCTCTCGTTTGAGTCGGCTTCACACTTTTTTTCCCTAATTCCCCTTTGGTTGCGGCATAAGGAAATTAATTGCAATCAGATGAAAAACAATCAACTATTGGTAATTCCTATGCAGCACAAACAACACAACTAACTATCAAGGTCGATGTCCAACAACAGTCAAAAATAATTGAAGTTTAGAGTTGCTTCTTAGCAATGAACCTAACTTGATCCAAATATCCTTCTTTTATTGGATAACAGATGCTAGTCATTAGTAAGTTTTCGTACCTCAAAAGAGAAACATCATGCGCCTCCTTCATGTCAGGAAGAATTAAGATGAAGTCACTGTGAAAATAAGAAGAGAAATGAGGATCCATAGAAATAACGGTTACTTATGGCTTTTCACGACTACAATTCATCAACTGGATCGGTAAATGAGTTGGACCGGAAATCTACAAATAATTAAGCACAAAAGAGAACCTATCAAAATCAGTTTCCTGGTCGACTTTCCAAAATCATAAAGATTAGAGCATAAAACTAAAGAGGAAAGGTTTGAGATTCGTACATATTCAAATCGGTATATATTATTATCATGAAAAAGAACACGGGCATTTTTGTGATAAAATAAATCAACAATGCGGTTGAGTCTTTTAAATTTTTGCCATTCAATTGCGAGGTCAATGACAGGTATGAAACTCTTATCTGCACTGTTATAATTTCTATGTATTCTTGAGTTTACCTCAAGTTGATTTACAGTCAGTTTAACATAAGAACACATCTGTTTCAACTTCCTCCACCAAACCCACTTGAATAAATTGATCATAAAATCTATTTAGCTATGTTTATCGCAAATAGCTAGCCGTGCAATTAAGTTTCTAGAGATCCATTATGCATCAAGTCGTAAACGATGAACCTCGTCTCAACAAATCCACTTCATTCTGCAATTCAAATTCATTTTAACATCAGAATGGTGATATAATTAAAAAAAAGCATAATATAAATGAATATGTGTACCGTGCAATGTAAAAAGGATGATATAATTATAAATACCTGGAAATGTAAGCATTTGGCCACTGCAAGAATAATAGATACTAAAAAATTCAGATTTTTTTTTAGGGATGTTTAAGTTTCATACTTAAATCAGCTGTTCACCAAAGCCTAAAGTTGTTATCGCGATAACCTTAAAGTCATACCAAAAGCTACAAATATGCATCATCTTTGAGTTATAGGCGACAGATAGGTACCTTTAAGTTAAAAGTATGAGTAGAATCTTCCATTGCTCTCTAAGGAAAAAAAAACAGAAGCCTTGTATTATAATTACAGCCAAGTCAGAAGATATAAGAACAAAGATGGTCAAAGAATGTACTCCCGTCCACTCAAGCAGGTTAAACACATACAACCATAAATATCTACCTGAAATTGGGAGTGAAGGCATTTGGCTAATACTTCTATAATATTTGCCCATTTTACTGTTTAAGTAAATAAAACATCGATGTACACCAAAATTACAACTTTTGAATCCAGAATCCCAAATACCCCCAAAGCATATAAAGAGGTACAAATGAATTTTATTTTCCTATTTTGTGTCCATTCTGATGGTGATGAGGTTCTATGCCTTTTATCTCCCATAGGCTAACATGTAATGGATTACTAATAATTAATAAACTCTATTTCAGTGCAGTCTTGACCATTACAGGCCTATAAAACAATTTCCATGGACTTCATTCAGAAATCAGACTGCTAAGAGCACTCTGTTGAAATTTCTTAGAAAGTTACGGTGAAAAACAAAAGGTAAATACAATTGTTATGAAGGAAAAAACAACTCACAAATAATGGTAACAAATACTAATCAACAACTCTACTTTTCTTTAAAGATTTATGAAATCTAGCAGAGAGTATAAACTGAAGTGATTGATTCCTGGTTTTAAACATTTTGATCCATGCCTCCATTTTCCTTTTTATTGAGAGAAAATTTAGAGGTAATGAGAACTTTGTATTCCAGAAACCGAATTTCAGATTGAGTTATGAAAACCTAGACATAAATATAGAATACTCACAGGGTTGCCAAGGAAAGGTTGCTTTCTAGGTCAGAAGGTACATGTCCTGCAAAAAATTATTGTATCCCAAGTCTAACACCTCCAATTCCTTCAGTTTCTCGATATCTTCAGGGATTGTACCCGTAAAAGAATTATTCCGCAAAATGCTTCACATAACAATAAAAGAATGACTAAAAGCTATCATGTCATCTTTTTGATAAAGGAATGCTTATAGTGGGGTTACGTACATAGTCTTAATGTGAATAAGGATCCCAACTTCTGGTGTAAGAGTTTCTCCAAGACAAAGATCTTTTAAGTTCCTGCAACGTGAATAAATCATGATTTAGAATAAATCAAAAGAACCTCAATGCGAATGTAATACATAGCCTAGTATGGATAAACTGAAACTACAGCTTTATTTTCTGAACATCACAAATATTTTACAAATAGCTCTTAAGATTGTATCTCAGTTATAATTTGACACCATAATTCTACCAAATCCGTTACTTGACGTTAGTTCTTTCTTTTCATGTTCTTTCTATAGGAAACAAAGATCTAGGCTGGTGTTCTCAAGTGCCAAGAACCGCAATCGATAAATAAACATATCAACTACCTCAACAAACAATTATCATGTCTTATAAGGATGTCACTAAAGCACTTGCATTCAATTATATTTTCAACATATATCGATGTCTTTGGAAATGAACTGAAATTTTGTCAGCATACAAATACAAAAAGTGTTATTTTGGAGGCCAAATTTATTCAATGACAATAATTATCTCATGCAAAATCTCCAATTAACTCATAATTACAGAATAAATCAGTTTATGTACCACTTGGAACTCTAATTTGTTAATCTAAAATAGAACCAAATCAAAGAACCCAAAATCCATAAACCAAAATTTCGACCAATATAATTCATAATTTAAGTTATAATAGGGTTTTTACTTACAAAGTCATGATTTTACCATGATGTGAACATCCCACTCCAAACCAAGAACATGGGTTTTGATCTTCCTCATCCTCATTTTGTTTCCAATCCAATAAAGCACCATAGGAATCACTAACAATTCCATATTTAAATCTCAACAGTGCCAAACCTGTAACAAAAACAAAAACTTTAAGCTAAACTTAATCACCAACATAAATAGAAAAAAAAATAAAAAGAAAAAAAATACCTTAATTATTGAGAGAATGAAAAAACTCAAAATTTTGATTCAAGAGGCATAAAAGAAGTATTAAGATAGCTAATCGTAACCCAAAACCATTGAATCTCCAGACTTTTCCCATTCATATAAAAACTTGAAGTGAAAACCCCAACGCGAAAATCCTTAAATTCTCTTTTTCTCAGGTCAATGTGTTGGTGTTTTAGTTGAAAAACTGGTTCCCTGAGTTCACCAATTCTTTTTTTATCTTGTGTCCTTTTCAAACAATTGCTCCTCCAACTTTTACTTTCTAACATCCTAAAGCGTTTCAGTTGAAACCTGAATCAAGCGAAAAGAGGGAGATGGAAGAGTTGCTATTTCTTAGGATTTGTTTATAAGATTCTGCATAGCTAGAGATTAGGGTAACGTAAGAGGAAAAAAAGGGAATAACGAAGGGGTTCAATATGCACATCGCTGGAGAAGGATCAATAAAAGCATAGGGGCCGCATAGATTCAATTAAACCCCTAAGAACGCGAGGAGATAAGGCACTGAAGTACTGAACAGAGCAACCGAAGAAGAAGGGGGAGAATTGTATAGTCGGTTGTTTCAAAAAAGTTGTTAGTGGGTCATAATTTGGTTACTTAAATTATGAATACTTCCTAACTAAATTCTCAAAGAAATTTAACGGTCTAGATTTTTTTTAAAAAAGTATAAATATAATGTAAGAATAATAAATCAAATATCAACCAATCAGGACAAAGGGTTTCGTCGACCCATCAACACATAAGAGGGTGGTCGCTACCATTTAATGTGAAGCCTAGGATAAAAAAGATTAAATAAAATTTCAACGAACACGAAATATAAGGGGGCTAACTTGTTTTTCAACCAATCATAAGTCGGAGTTTCGTTTACCGCCCAATGGGAGGGGAGGTTAGTGCAACTCTCAACGTGGAGTGAAAGATGAATTAGAGTGTTTATGGTGTTGACTTCCCCACCGTCCAAAGATAACAGCTAAGAGCATCTCCAACAGAGAATTTGGTTATCTAAAAATATCATGCCACCTATGATTTTAGAGATTCGTAATAAAAAAAACTTATCACATGGATTCTTCGTGTGTCGATTGTTTTTAGATCGTTTTACGGTGCCGTATCAACAACCCATAACCACTCCACTGTGAAGGTAGGACTAGATCTTACAGCTTGGAAACTGCAAAGGATAAAGCGACAAATGATTATCGTTCTAAACGTGTAATCATTCAACATTTTAGATTGAGTTGTTAGATCTCCAATGCTGAGCCAACAAATCAAACAATCAATGTCGATAAATTTTCAGCACGAAATAGCTAAACACGAGATATATTATTCACAATTTTCTTCCGGAGATGTGAGGAGCTCAGTTGTGAACCCCAACTTTTTTTTGGCGCTTTTGGTCGATGTGAAGACAAGGAGAGGCCATCCTAAATGTAGTCTAATGTGTAAAATGCCTAGCGACCAGCTTTATACTCCCTCCTTCTCACATGTAAAAGTGGAATTGGATAAATCTCTTAGATCATGATTTTTTAATGGTTTTATAAAAACAGGCCGTGGGTTATAAGCCCAAAGTTGTCACTATCCAACAACATAAAACCCAACAAAACAAATTTGTCACAAAAAACCCATTAGAACTCAACTGTCTAAACTACCCTTCATTTACAACACCTCTTCTTCCTCCTTACGATCGTCATCGTCATCATCATCTCCATCACCACCAGTACATTAAAAAACAGAATTATAAAACTGAATTTCTGATTCTCAAACGGTTGTTCATCATCATTAGTAGATATACTAAGTTTCCCAGATCCTCATTCTTCTATTAACTCAGATCTTTCTATTCTATTCTCTAACAGTTTAAACCTAACCCAAAAACCGAAACAAAAATCACCGAACATCATTAAAAATGGTGAAGAAACAAGAGAAAAAAAAAGATAAAAAGATGAACAAAAAACTTAATAAAACAGATCCAAATCCATGGCCTACCGATTTGAGTTGTTAAGTCGCCCAATTCGTCTCCGAATACTGATCCCTCAATAATAGTAGTAGTTTGTTCCATAATCATTTCATCCTGCCCTACCGATTTCAGTAACATTTCAACAGATTCCGAGGATGTAGCTTCAGACCAAACATTTCCGCCTTGAGATTGAGCAAGATTCGGCAGCAGTTGAACTAAAAATGATGAAACCAAATTTGGTTTCAACATAAAATTTGTATTTCACCAACACAACTTCAACGAAGAAACAAAATGCACCAAATTGAAAAAACTAGGAAAAATTTAGTTGAAACCAAATTTGGTTTCAACATAAACGTATTGTTTCACCATTAAACTTTGGTTTCACGATAAAAAGTAGGAATAAATCAGATGAAACCAAATTTGGTTTCTATAAAACTTACTGTTTTCACTAAAACAAAAATTGGTTTCAGCGTTGTTTAGTTTTTCTAAAATTTGATTAAACCAAAAAAGGAACAAATGAGATATAATTCACCAACACAACTTCAATGAAGAAACCAAATGCATCAAATTGAAAAAACTAGGAAAAATTTAGTTGAAACCAAATTTGGTTTTAACATAAACATATTGTTTCACCATTAAACTTTGGTTTCACTGTAAAAAGTGATGAAACCAAATTTGGTTTCTATAAAACTTACTGTTTTCACCAACACAAAAATTGGTTTCAGCGTTGTTTAGTTTTTCTAAAATTTGATTAAACCAAAAAAGGCACAAATCAGAAGAAATTTACCAACACAACTTCAACGAAGAAACCAAATGCATCAAATTGAAAAAACTAGGAAAAATTTAGTTGAAACCAAATTTGGTTTCAACATAAACGTATTGTTTCACCATTAAACTTTGGTTTCACGGTAAAAAGTAGGCACAAATCAGATGAAACCAAATTTGGTTTCTATAAAACTTATTGTTTTCACCAACACAAATTGGTTTCAGCGTTGTTTAGTTTTTCTAAAATATGATGAAACCAAAAAAGGTTTCATCATTTATTTTATTCCAGATGAAAAAAAATGATGAAACCAAAAAAAAATTCATCATTTTTCAGACATTCCACCAACACAAACACTGGTTTCAACGTTATTTTACTTTTTGTAAAATTTGATGAAACCAAATTTGGTTTCATCATTTTTCTGACGTTTCACCAACAAAAAACCATAATTTCGACAATGATGATGTATCATTATTTTTTGATGATGATTTTCGACTACGATGATCTGGAGGTGTTGGTGATGTTTGTAGAGGATAGAAGGAGGAGGAAGAGATGTTGTTGGTGGTGGATATGGACATGTATTGGTGGAGGAGAAAAAATAACAAGGAGGAAGCGATCGGGAAGGAGGAGGTGTTGTTGGTGGTGGATCTGGACATAGAAAGAGAAGGAGGTACTAGTGGTGTTGGTGGAGGAGACGGATAGCTGTTAGTGGTAGATATGGGTGACAAAATTTATTATTGGTGAACATAAAAGCAAAATGAAAAGAGAAAGAGGTGTTGGTGAAGGAGATTAAAGTGTTGTTGTGGCGGAAGAACTACTGTTGCTGCTGGTGATGGTGGCGGAGGAGGTACTGTTGCTGCTGGTGATAGTGGTGGGGAGGAGGAGAAGAAGAAGAAGAAGAAGAAAAAATGAAAAAGAAGAGGAAAAAGGGTAAGGATGACATTTAAAAAAATAATAAAAACTAAATTTAATCAATATTAAAGGAAAATGAGGTTTTAATTTCATTTTTATTTAGAATGGTTTTTGTTTATAAAAGATAATATGGGAGGAGTTTTTGAATGAAAAGTTTGCTCACCTAGATTTTTTATACCAAGTTATGTTATGAAAATTCATCATTTTCCCTGTATTATCCTTTATCTTATTTCCAACACCTGAAACACTTACTAAATTGTTATGATACACATGCATTATAATTAAGGGTATATTGGAAAAATTATTTTGAAATTATATTTTCGTCTGTTTAAATATAACAAAAATGAAAACTCCATTTTTATACATGGGACAAAGGAAGTATCCATTTTTCTTTTTTCTTGTTATGAATCATATTTTATAAAAACTTTTTAATACATTTTTTTGAGTCCGGTCGCGAGGTCTAAAATAAAATAAAAAACGAGAGGCAGACCATATGCTAGTCCAAATGTAAATCAATGCCCTTTCACCACATTATTAACAGAGGATGGACCCTTAAGACATGAATTGGATCCTTTAAGAAACATATGAATCGCTGGATTCATTGGCCACCATTTAGACTATGTTTTTTTTGGTCTACCTCCTCAGTGTTTACCAATAAACAAAAAAGTAAATAAACATAAAAATCGATACTAGGACTAGTTTGAACCAAGAGACTATTTTCAATATTTACAAACTTGTTTGACGCTTGCTCTCTACTACCCTCCGGACCTTCCCCTTTTTTCTATGCTTCTTCTTACTTCTTTACTGTATTTTCAAAGGCTTCCCCTCTCTTCTTGAAGCCTTTCTTTATATTTATCACAAGGAAGAAGAAAGTATTATAACTAACTAAACCCAAACTCAACTCTGCTATTCCCAACAAATTTGCCTCTTTCACTCTCTCAGTCAGTGTCTCTCTTTCTTGAGTAGAGTTTCAAAGATGGATTCAGTCTGTCCTGTAAAAACCCATGTTTTCCATTCGATAAGTCATCATCCAGTTTTTCCTCTATCTCCTCTAAGATTTCAAGTTTCTCGTTTTATTAGGTTTTCATCATCTAAGCTCCCTAGTAATAAACAAAAGAGAGCTCGCTGTGAGTTTGATATCAAAGGAAATGGTGCTCTTTCTGGTGATGCAGACCCACGTTTTATTGACAGGGTAATTTCTCCTTTCCGTTCCAAAAAGTTTCATTTTTTTGATAAGAAATTGAAGAACTTAGTTTGAGATTAAGCCCATGGCTCATTTGGGGCAACTGCCCCATATCTGGCTCCGTCCCTGGTTGCATGTTTATTTCCAGTTATATGAAGGTTTTTAGGTCTTCAGACTTTGATTATTTGATTGTCAAATGTGAAAACCAAACATGTGATTAGTAGTTTAGTTGAAAGGTTTTGAATTTCTACATGGGGTTTAGTTTCAAGGGTTTAACTTGAAGGTTGATAAGTAAATGTCAAATAGTAGATATTCGGCAGTAGTAAGACATACACTTGAGTTTCAGCAGAAACAATTATGTTTGGATTTGAGTTTGACACTATTAAATCATGTTTTATTTTTTTGTTTGCTATTTTAGCAAAAAGCTCTAGAAGCAGCAATGAATGATATAAACAACTCGTTTGGTAAAGGAAGTGTTACAAGATTAGGCAGTGCAGGCGGAGCTCTAGTGTACGTTGTTTTTATTAATGCTGTCCCTTTTTAATCGGTTATTCTTTCTGTTTTACTGGTAGATTTTTCGGAGCTACAAATAACTCATCTAGCTTGAGAACAGATGTGTTTGTTTGATGTAGATATGTAGTATTTTGCACCCAAGTGAGGTGGCAATATCACAATCATCAATTATTAGAATGTCTTTGATTTGATTCTCAAAATGCTGTCAATGTTCAGTGAAACTTTTCCGAGTGGCTGTTTGACGTTAGACTTTGCCCTAGGAGGGGGCCTTCCAAAAGGAAGAATTGTAGAGGTAAGCTGCTGTTTATATTTTAGCCATAATGTTTTGGTACTTGTTGCTATTGTTGATAAGGCCTTCCAGTGGCTGAGAAAGTAATATTCTTTTCTCATTCAGATATATGGTCCAGAGAGTAGTGGAAAGACCACTCTAGCACTCCATGCAATCGCTGAAGTGCAGGTATTGTTTCACTATTCATCTTATTTATCGTAGTTCTAGGTTAAGTGGAAAGTGCTTCATATAATGATATTGTTATCTGTGTCTGAGCTGATCTTCTGCAATTGTATGCTGAATGAGCAGAAGCTAGGAGGCAATGCCATGCTTGTGGATGCAGAGCATGCTTTTGATCCTGCTTATTCAAGGGCTTTGGGAGTGGACATAGAAAATCTAATTGTGTGCCAGCCTGACCATGGGGAGATGGCATTAGAAAGTACTATCTTTTTCCTTTTCTTCTCTTTACATAGTTTTCTAGTTTGGAAATATGGAAGGTTATATAGCAATGATTTCTTTCAAACACTTCTGTTTTAGCATCTGGTGATATGACATGGTTAGTATCCTGTACTTTGATTGTATTCTATGTGCCAGTATACCTAACTGCCTCTGACATATCACATATTGTAAGTTACCAAAATTCTGTAGGTATTGATGCTCACAACCTTAGTATTGTTACTTTAGCTCATTGTGAATGATCTCGCTATTTTGTGGATGAAGATCTAGACTCTAGAAAAGTCATAATTGACTCTGTATATTTCAAGTTTGAAAAGGTTGAATTCTACAGTTCAAATTGGACAGATTGAATTCCAAATCTCTGTATATGAAAACTTACTCGATCATGAATTTGGTGCAAATGAAGTAAAAAAGTTGGAAATTGTCATTTTAGTTTGTGGAAATAGGTGGTATAATTTTGAGCAGAAACTTAGATGAAAGAATTTAATCCTTGCCGATAAAAAAGCAAAAAGCTTCTTGAAAGTCTAGTAGTTGCATTTAACTTATGAGCGTGCAGTCTATCTGAAGATATATATTACATTACTATGTGCTTGTACCTTGCCTGTTTATATTTTGATCAGTAAACTGAGTTACTACAATATGCTATTCATGGTTGTTTATACTCTACAAAATCGTAGATTGTATGATGTGCAGTTGGATGACTATAATTGTTAAAGTGCTCTTCATCACTACGAACAAAAGTGTTCTGTCAGTTCATCGCCATTATTTGCCTAAGTTTAGCATAAGTAAGCAGTAAAAGCAATGTAGTGGGGGGAATGATGTGTGATATATTGTGTTTGTGGCCTATCTTAGCATGTCTTTGTAGTTTGATGATTTATTTAGATGGTTCCCTTAATATGCTTTCATTACAGCCGCTGACCGAATGTGCAGATCTGGTGCCATAGATCTAATATGTATTGATTCTGTCTCAGCCTTAACTCCGAGAGCTGAAATTGAGGTTAGGTCCTTCGTCTGGTGTTTTGCTTGTTGTACAGGGACTGAAGAGAGTGTGAATTCTGTAATATTCTGTTGTGGGTATTTTTGTGCAGGGGGAGATTGGAATGCAGCAGATGGGTTTACAGGCCCGCCTTATGAGCCAAGCACTGCGTAAAATGTCAGGCAACGCCTCCAAAGCCGGATGCACTCTCATTTTCTTGAATCAAATAAGACATAAGGTATGTAAAATATCTTGGATTCCAATGGGACTGGTGATGATAACCATCTTTTCTACTGATCACCTGGGAGATTCAACATTATTTTTTCTTTGTTTTGTGTAAGTTAGGATGGTTATCATCTTCAAGTTTAGTTGATTCTTGATCATATCAATCGCTTACGCTCAAAACCAAGTAACACTGTAACGATGTGCTCATCAGAGAATTGTGGGTTAGGAATAAAGGGACATCCAGCCCCACTCTACCTCATGGACACTCGAATCATGACCTCAAGGGACGTCTCTGTAACATGTAACAACCACTTACTCTAAGAAGTTTGAATTGTTAATAGACAGCATACCAGTGTATTATTAGCAAAGATCTGCTAGTTTAACAAGGAGTAGACACCCATTCGTGAACAGCTGCTAGTCTTTGAATTTTTTTTCCTCAAAAAGGTTACATATACCCCTTTTTCCTGTACAAACTATCGTTCTGTTCTAGCTCTAGCTTTTTTTTTTTAAATAAAAGTTAATTATTTATATGATTCCTTTTGTTTAGGAGTGATAGAAGAGGATGGGGTGAATATGTGGGTGACAAATGATCCTTTTTTGTCCTCTCTTTCAAAGCCTTCATATAGAAATAAATCCTAACCTTGCGTCTGTTAGACAATAATAAAAATAGTCATAAAATAATCCAAGCGTTTTTGATTGTCATTTTTCTGATTATTGCTTTCCACTATGCTCATGTTTGCTGCACATATTTTCTATATGACATCAATTCATTCACTTTATTTATTTGCACTTTCCAAGATTGGCGTGTTTTATGGGAACCCTGAAGTCACAAGTGGGGGAATTGCTCTAAAATTCTTTGCATCTCTTCGACTTGACATACGTGCTACGGGGAAGATAAAGTCTGTAAGCCCATTAACACTTCTTAAACAAGCATTGGATGTGTATGTATTTGAATCATTAAATATTACTCCCTCTGTCCAAGTTATATAGGCGGAGAAAAGATTTTTGCTTGTCCAACTAGATAGGCGGAACTCTAATTTCTAGGTGGTTTTTTCATGTATATTTATATTTATGATGCATGAATATCTCCACAATTAACTTGATGTTTTTAGTATTGGGAATATACAAAGAGTAAAACAAAAAAAGAGATGAATTTTTTTTTATAAAACCTAGAATTTTTCTTAATCTAAGATATTTGGATTTTCCGCCTATATAACTTGGACGGAGGGAGTATATATCTCTAAGTATCTATTACTGATATGCTACATTTACTTAGGTCAAGGGAGATGAAGATATTGGACTTAAGGTTCGAGTGAGGGTGCAGAAAAGCAAGGTAATCTGTCCTATAGGAAAAACTTTTGCAAACTTATTTATGTGCAATTAGTTATCAAGAAAATGTTATTTATGATTTTCAGTAGATTCTTACTGGTTTACCCCACTCATCTTTTAAATCTTCTAAAACATAAAAAAAGAAAACTGATTTACCATTTTTCTTCTAACCTTAAGTGAATATATACTCTTGGTCTTTTAACTACTCATATCTGATTGATAGACATAAGTGGAGAGGCACTAAGTACTCTAAGTTTAAAAAAGTAAAAATATTAGTGAGAGTTGAGAGTTGGGAATAAATAGAAGGAGTACAAGTTACGTTATTAGTGAAATTGAAACACAATTATCATTTATGTATAAAGAAAATTTAATTTCTTTGTACATATTGTTGTAGAAAGTGATGTATAACATAATTTTAATTTCACTAATGACATAAATTGTACTCCTCCTATTTACTCCTAACTCTCATCTTTTCTTGTTTATTTCCAACTCTTACCAACATTTCTACTTTTTTGAACCTAGAGTATTTAATAGCCTTTCCACTTTCTCTTAATTAAAGGAAGACCAAAAGTATATATTCACTCAAGGTTAGAAGAAGAAAGGTAAATCGGTTTTTTATGTTTTAGAAGATTTAAAACATGAGTGGGAAACTGGGGTAGAACGACCCATCATGTTTATCACCGATCTATGCATTGCTTACATCGATTGTAACCATTAAACTTTTACAATGGTTTTTAGTGGTTACAGAGATGAATATAATTGAGCGTTGTTCATGATTTATTCTTTTCACCCCCTAGACATATATTCCTGGTTCCGTCGCTAATAGGTTCACTAAATAATTCAATCGAAGGATCTCAAAATGAGAATCTAATGAAGAAAAAGCTTTATCTCGATGCATAGAATGGGTAACAATCTAATAATTTTGTTAATGTTGAATGTAACATGACATATACTACCTCCGTCTCCGTCTTAGGAAATGTTTTTGCCTAAAAATAGGCCAAATTAAAAAAAAAGTAAAAGTATCACTTTTCTTGGAAAGAAGGGAGTATTAATGTATCGGTCTTTAAGTTGGAAACAATAACTTGTTTATGGCCACCCTTTAGTGATCCCTACTAGGTTTACTTTGCAATACAAAAGTTGCTCAATTGTTTATTATTTTGTCTTTGAAAAGATAATGGTGATCCCATCTCTTAATTTGATTGATGTTTCTCAAGTAAATACGTTTGTTCGTATTTAGGTATCAAGGCCCTACAAGCAAGCTGAATTTGAGATAATATTTGGGGAGGGAGTGAGCAAACTGGTCAGTACGCTGTGACAAAATCATATTTCTCTTGCTTCTTGTTTTATTTTATGTTTTGATTTTAAAACCTCACTGTGCATTATTGATTTCGTTTGCAGGGTTGCGTCTTAGATTGTGCAGAGATGATGGAGGCTGTACTAAAAAAAGGTTCTTGGTATAGCTATGGGGATCATAGGTATGTCCTTCACCTTTTATGTAAAGTGTAAACCTCCATCAGTTTATCATCATTTTTACTCATCAATTCGATATTGTGTTCTACTAAGGCCATGTATATTCAGCATCCCCGTTGGTGTTTGATCTTTGATCATTTTGTAGATTCATATGATCCATGTTAAGTTAATCCTAACTATTGAATCAACTGTTATTTTCTTAATTCTATTGTACAAAATTGTGTACTGTATTTAAAGTTTGTTGCCAGGCTAATAAGGGTTGGTGGATTACCAATCTCTTTTTGAGAGCCTGATCTTAAACGATCATGTTTTCCATGAGTACCCGTACTAAGAACAACTCCTTTCTTATGGGTTAAAATTGTCTCATTACAGGTTGGGACAGGGTAGAGATAAAGCCCTACAGTTCCTGAGAGAGAATCCTCTTCTATGCGATGAAATTGAAAAGGTTTTGACTCGTTCCTTTTTAATCTTTCATACAAAACCCGAGTCTGAATTAATATCAACTATAGTGTTTGACTTCCGTGTTTTTGATGAAAAATTATAATCTGTGACAGGTGGTAAGATCAAAGATGGCTGAGGGAATAGGACAGGCAGGAACTGGTTATCTTGGGCAACTACCTTTTCCAGTACTTCAAGATGGACATGAAATAACGGACGACGATGAGTAGTGACTATAGAGTAGTTAACTAGTTATATTTTCTGAAGCTGAGCTCCATGAAGTCTAAGAAATTCGAGATCAGCATACAGTGGCATTCCAACACCCCGTTACCATTAAAAGGTGAAATGTCTGTAAAATCCGGCAACCGATTTTGTTGTTTTGGGTTAGCCATGCGTCCTACCAAAGAAAGTCATTGTAACATGAAAGAAATATTTTCTTGTGGTAAAATATTTCTGTACTGAGTCAAGTGGATTCTGTACATTTATTACAGATTTGGCTTGGAATCTCTATTCAATCTTTCTACAGTACTAGTTTTTAGTTGATCTTGCTGGAATTCTAAATTTCTGACCTTTTGCAAAGCCTGATGTGTCTGCCCATATCAATGTTGTAAAGTTGGCTGTATTTCTTGGCCGTTTTGATTGAAATGGGCTCGTCTCCAGGTGCTTGAGGAATTTTTTTCTTTCGACATGTATGCCTAATTATTATTTTATTTAGTTTTAAGCTAAACTCACTAAAAAAGAGAGGACATAAACCAAAAAAAAAAAATAAAGAAATGAAAAAAAGCAGACAGTAAAATTAAAGAAAAAGAAAAGACAAAAAAGTACTTGTATGCCTATTCAAATTCATCATCATCACTAAACTCATCATCTGGCTGGCACCGGCCGTACTTCCGTCCCTCATATTCATCTGTAGCTGTTTCTCCGTTGCTGCTGCCTACACCTTGTGAATGTACCTCTGACAGACCGTTCTTGAATGCGTTGCTCAAGCTTTCAAAGTAATACCCAGTGTCGGTAGTCTTTTTCTCAAGCGTGTTACAGAAAATTTTGAAATTTTCTAATGGAGTTTCAGAATCGAGGCATGTTTGTAATTCCTCCTCTGCAAATCGATGAAGTCCTTCTAATCCAGATTCAGCCACACCTTGCACATATTCAAAGAAGTGTATCTTTGCATGTTCATGTTCAGGCAGGTAATATCCAAATGCATAGCTCCACTTAAGCACGCGTCTGCATTCAATGATCTTTTCCCGGGCATCTTTAATGAACTTGAGCTCTTCCTCATCAGCCAGGCTAGAATGAAACAAAGCTCTTCCACTCTAGCACATGTCTGCATATTCTTCACATATTTGACTGCATGATCCATCGACTTATGGTTAGCTGCCCATCTTTGGTAGTAGTGTGTATATTTCCCTAAGTGTTTTCTAGCTGTCTTTCTCTCCGTACTGTCATCTGCTCCACCGTCCTTATACTTATTACAAGAATGATTCTTCAAGGAAACAAGACATATCCAGCAAAAACGAAATCCACAAATTGAGCACTTCATATGGTTACACCCTACACTTTTCTCAATCGGTCGTTTGCATTGCGGACAAGGCTTAGAATGAACTAATATCCATGTCACGTTTTCAGCCTCATCATTGTTCTTCAAAATCCACTTGTCCACGGTGCTACAGTCGACGGGACTATGCGCTTCCTTGCTGCAATTCCAGCAAAAGCTATAAGTGCATTCACAAGTAACATCACAACTGTCACTATCAACATCAAATTTAATGGCTAAACCACAGTCTGGTGCGGGGCACCAATTGAACTCTCTATTATCTTCAATATGCAAAACTCATTGCTGTAATTACTAACATTCCATTTAGAACCAACAATTTCAATAAGATAATTGAGAACAGAACCTTGCTTGTGAAAGATTTTTACAATGTGGGCATGGATAATTTGAGCATCTGACTGAATTTCTGTCAAGACACTCTTGCGGAACAGGAACACAAAGCGCCGAATCCACATTTGATGAAGATATCAGTTAAGAACTCAGGTGCAGCAAGCTTTCAATTCGATGAAGATAATAATATGATAAAATCTGATTTCAAACATTGGAATTTACTTAAACAAAGAATAATGAAGTGTTCAAATAAAAGTCTATAACTTTGAGAGAGAGAGAGAGAGAGAGAGAGAGACCTGGTGATAGTAACTGTGTAATCTCAATCTGCAATCATCTGGATCTCCTAGTTGATTTCCTCGTCTTCGCTTTCAATAAAATCAACGATTTGCTCTTCAAGAAAGGACAGTGACGTCTTGAGATCATAGGGGATAGACTCCTTCATTTTTTTGCAATTCTCTATGACTACTTCCCAAAGAAAAGTCCATAATCTCAAATTCAGTAGAAATGTTAAAACAGGGGAATTCTCCAATACCAACTTATGGAGAGAACTGCTGCTGTTGTGGTTGTTCAGATCTTCATCATCACGAAATTCTTGAAACTCAGAGCAGTAACTCTAAATCAATAAAACCAACATTGTTCTTATCTGTAATGTTTCTTTATCCCTTGATTGTTTTCATCGTAAGTACTATGCCTGAACTCACACTCTTGAGTCAGTCATTGAGCTCAACGTTTCGAGCTTCGGTACTTTCTGCAAGAAACAAAAGATCATATAGATATCAGTTAAGAACTCATATGCAGCAAGCACTCGATTAGGTGAAGATAATACACTGCCCATATAAAACCGTCAAGAAACCTGAGTATTTCAATTTACATTCCAAATTTCCTCAGCAGCACCCTAAAATCAATAAGCGATACTGATGTGTGGCCATAAATGAGACAGTAATTATGTAAAGATTGAAAGAATGTAAACTTAAACAGAGCACTTATGAGTTCACCAATAGTCTTTATTGTTGAACAGATGAATCCAAACTCGATGTGTGACCCATTTCAAATCTTGATTTTTGATATCTGATTTCACCAACAGTCTTCATTGTTGATGCCGATCGTGAAAGAGCATAGATTGATCTGAAAACATATCCTATTGCATTAAGATTTGATGATTTATCAAGCATTTGTAAAAGCATTGAGTTGTAATATTGAAAATCGATCTAAAAAGAAACCCACACAACATAACAACAGAAAATGTCCTCTAATGTATCAATCAGATTGAAATTTCACAAAGAAAAAAAACTTACTTTTTTCTTTTTATCTTTCCACCTGGAAGCTTTTTCACTTCTTCTTTACCAGTTGAACTCTCCTCTACAAAACACCCCCAAAACCAATCAAAAACCCTAAACTCCAATCAATCGCATAAAAGAACAAAAACCCATTGAACCAAAACATCAAAATTACCTTTAGAAGTTGTTAGAACAGCACCTTCAGCACTGCCAGTCACCTTATCAACTTCATTCCCATCTGCATCTGAAGACAAATTAAATCATCAGAAAGGAATGATTTTGGGATGAGGGTTTTGTAGATTTAGGGATTCAATTTACCTTTTGGGATTAGATGAGGGTTTTTATTACTGATTCCACTGTCACCATGTTAATCACGGGCTTATTAAACATCTGTTGGTAAAAACCTAGGTTGGGGTTGCTGTTTGAGGAGATGAACTTGAGGTAAATTTTTTTTTATTGGTTTTGAGAGGGTTTAGCCTTAGCTTTTTGTTTTTGCATGTTTCCGATTTGGGTTGTGGTTGTGATTTAGGATTTAAAATCTGTAAACTCAAACTTTCATGTGTACGATCAAATACAGTTCATTTGTAACCTCAAAGGCATATCAGATTTAAAATTTAAATAATCAAAACAACAACACAGTAGTTTAGACATAGAAACAGCAAAGGAAGGGAAAAACCTTAGAAACCAAAGGACGGTTGCCGATTCACAGGGGAACGGCTGAGCTTCCTAGCGTAAAATTATCGAAGCGAGAGAATGGGAGGGAGAAAGAAATCAAGAAACAAAATGAAATCAGAAAGTGAATGGAAGGAAAAATAAAGGAGGTGAAGGGATAGGTTTTGCAATTAATGTTGAGGAAGGTAACGCATGAAGAGGGATTTCTACAGATATTGACTCGTGGCCGCC
The DNA here is from genome assembly GCA_023531435.1 of Papaver californicum. NCBI lineage: Eukaryota > Viridiplantae > Streptophyta > Magnoliopsida > Ranunculales > Papaveraceae > Papaver > Papaver californicum. The sequence goes on from JAJJMC010018784.1 coordinate 1,406,790, forward strand.
GGATCTTACAAACGGAGATGGAATAGTAATCTGAGAAAGGGGGAAAGGTCCTTGAGAAAGGGGGAAAGGTCCTTGCCACCGTTATTAAGTGGGGAATGTATCATGATCGTTGTGTCTAATAAAATCCATTTATACCTTATAGTATTAATACATCTGGAAAAAACTGATTTATATATAAGAATAGGCCCAAAAAAGTTGTTTGGCGGAAATTAGGTTTTCGATAGCTTAGACTACGCCACAGCTTAGACAAAACTATTTATCAGAACATGAAGACAGTTAGAATGCGGAGAAAATAAGCACCATAATAATTGCTATTCTCCACATTCTATTGATTCAAGCCATAATATGGCTACCACATTGCTTGGTACCAGGAAACTTTAGGATCAGACAATATATATAAAATCTTATAACCTGTTTGAATACCAGAAGCAGAAGTACAAAAGTCAGAAGTAAAATGTTTATACTTCACAATTTCTTTTTTATGGAATCTACCCAAAATAATCAGTGACTTTTCTGCTTCTTGAAGTCAAAAAGTACGGGCGTTTGGATAGATATCGAAAAATATTTTTCAACTTTTAAAAATCAAAAAGCAAGAAATTAGTTTGGATATCAAGTTTTAGAACGATTTTTAGAAATAAAAAAGTCGACTTTTTATGCTTATAATTTCCACTTTTGATATCTAAACGCGCTTCAAAAACCTGGTGGAGCCGCGAAAGTGAAAACGTTCCGAGGAAAACAGTGCCGGGCTATAACCTCTGACCCCCTCCCCACCTTATCTGTGTTCTAAACATGTAAATGAAGTTGCTTTGGAGAAATGAAATGTTGTTCTCTTCTTCTTCTCCTTCACCACCATCTCTTTTCATCTTCTCTCCTCGTCTGAAATCAAACTCAGAGCCTCCATATGAACTTCTTAAAACCCACCCATCTCTTTCACTTCTCTCAAAATGCAAAAACATTCAAACCCTCAAACAAATACATTCTCAAATCATCAAAACTGGTCTTCACAATTTTCAATTCACATTAAGTAGACTCATTGGATTCTGTGCTGTTTCCTCACCTTCATCTGGTGGCGATCTTTCCTATGCTCTTTCCATATTCGAATCCATGGAAGAACAACCAAAATTGCTTATTTGGAACACCATGATTAGAGGTTATTCTTTAAGTTCTTCTCCAGAATTAGCTATCCAGTTTTATATTCGTATGCTTGTTTCTGAAATGGAACCAAATTCATATACATTCCCATTCCTTTTAAAATCTTGTAGTGGTGGTGGTGGTCAGCTTCAAGAAGGCAAACAGATTCATTCACATGTTTTGAAGATGGGTTTGGAAACTGATTTGTTTGTACATACTTCACTTATTAATATGTATGCAAGAAAGGGTGAATTAGTCGATGCTCGATTAGTGTTCGATAAAAGTTGTTATAGAGATGTAGTTTCGTTTACAGCTATGATCACTGGATATGCTTCACGGGGTTACTTGGATGATGCACGTAGACTTTTCGATGAGATTCCTGTGAGAGATGTTGTGTCGTGGAATGCTATTATTGCCGCTTATGTTCAAAGTGGGCAATTTGAAGAAGCATTGAGCTTTTTCAAGGATATGTTGAAAGGGAAAGTGAAACCGAATGAGAGTACGATGATTAGTGTTCTTTCTGCTTGTGCGCATTCAAGTTCTCTGGAGATTGGGAAATGGGTAGGTTCTTGGATTGAGGATAGTGGACTTGGTTCAAATCTTCGGTTAGTTAATGCTCTGCTAAATATGTATACTAAGTGTGGAGATTTGGATAAAGCTCGTCTTTTGTTTGATGGAATTAATAGAAAGGATTGTGTATCATGGAATATAATGATTGGGGGTTACACGCATATGGGTCAGTACAAAGAAGCATTGTATCTCTTTCAACAAATGCAACGTTCAAGCGAAGAACCGAATGAGGTCACTATCTTGAGCATTCTTCCAGCTTGTACGTACTTAGGTGCTCTTGAAACCGGCATATGGATTCATGCATATTTAGATAGGCACTTCAAATGGTCTACTAATACATCTCTTTCTACTAGTCTAATTGACATGTATGCTAAATGTGGAAGTATTCAATCGGCAAAACAAGTATTCGACAGTATAAATCCAAAAAGTTTGGCTTCTTGGAATGCAATAATATCTGGGTTAGCGATGCATGGGCATGTTGATTCCTCCCTTGAACTTTTCTCAAAAATGGTCGATGAAGGAACTGAACCAAATGATATTTCATTTATTGCTGTGCTTTCATCTTGTAGTCATGGGGGTTTGGTAGAAGAGGCCCGCCAATACTTCTATTCCATGGTCAATGATTACAAGATTTCACCAAAGTTGCAACATTATGGATGTATGATAGATCTCCTTGGTCGAGCTGGGTTATTCGATGAAGCAGACAGCCTAATTAAGAGTATGGCGATGAAACCCGATGCTGCCATATTGAGTTCTATGCTTGGAGCTTGTAAGGTTCATGGTAAAGTCGAACTTGCTGAAGTTATTTCTGACAAACTTTTTGAACTGGAACCAGATAATCCCGGAGGTTATGTGCAATTATCAAATATCTACGCAGCGGCTGGTAGATGGGAAGATGTGGCAAGAATAAGAACAAGATTAAATGATAGAGGAATGAAAAAAGTTCCTGGATGTAGCTCTATTGAGGTGAATAGCATTGTTCATGAGTTTCTCGTCGATGACAAAACTCATGCGCGCAGTAAAGAAATATACATTATGTTGGAGGAGGTAGATAAACTGTTGGCGTTAGCTGGGCATAAACCTGATACATCAGAGGTACTTTATGATATTGGCGAGAAGCAGAAGGAGGGTGCATTATGTTATCATAGCGAGAGACTAGCAATTGCTTTCGGTTTGATCAGTACTAGTCCTGGGACAACTATCCGGATAGTGAAAAACCTTCGTGTATGTGGGAATTGTCATTCAGCTACTAAACTCATTTCCAAGATCTTCAATAGGGATATTATAGCTAGAGATCGAAATCGATTCCATCATTTTAAAGATGGTTCTTGCTCATGCATGGATTACTGGTGAAATTTAAGAGGTTAGTTTGCTTTCCAATAGAAAATGGTTGGACACTGTTAACAGTGTGTAGATATTTATACTACTATTTCTGTAGTAGAGAGTTTCCACTCTCTATTGTATTTTTATCGGTCAGACCATGATGACCTTTTTTAGAATTATGTATAATATGGTTTCTCTTCGTTGGAAGACACGGTATATGTCATTAGTAAATGCACTTCAAAAAACATGTCATCTCTTTTAACACAGAATCTATGTAATTTTGTTTCTATGTTGGATACAATGAAATCATGTAACTGTCTAACAGTTTTTTTTCTTACATCAATATGAGGAGTGAATGATTGTATTGGTTTAATGATTTTTTGTGCAAATTTGGTATGCAAGTTAGGTGTATAAGATCAAAATTAAGGTTACATTTCTGTTTCATTTGTCATAACATAATGGGTATCTAAGTTCAACCCAGGAAACGGTGTAGTTAACAGTAGAAAATCTAGAGCAAGAACATGAACATGAGTTGATGTGAACTCTATCTTATATACGTATGTTGTATTACTGTAAGACAGTGTAATCACACTCTCATACTATGCAACAGCCAACAGAATAACCAACATTACACAATCATCTAGGGATGTTCATTGAGGCTGTTTTATAAGGAGCTGCAGTAGACTGCAGATAATTGCTCCCTTGGTCTTTAAAAACATGTACAACAGTGTCGAATTTAATCCTTACTCTCAAAAAGAAAAAAAGAAACAACCATCAAGAAAAGATTTTTAGACCTCATGTCTTATCTCCTTGCTGCAAATTGACAAGTCAACATTGCGGATAAATCAGAATGATAGAAAGCAAAAAAGAATGCACCAGCCGGGAATCGAACCCGGGTCTGTACCGTGGCAGGGTACTATTCTACCACTAGACCACTGGTGCTGAATGTTGTAACCTACCAGTATTTATTTTCATAATCACTGGTCCTACATTAGACATTTCAGCCAAGTCGTGCTACTGTTTCATGGAATTGAGCCAGGAAGGTGGTACTTGCACAAAATATCACTAAGGTTCTCATATTCTATTCATCACAAGATAACATTCCTTGTGCTTTCCATTTATAAACAGCATAGGCCTATTTCTGGAGTGTTACTCTTTTTTAAGAGGAACCCAACAATGATCAAAACCAAACTTTTTGTTTCAATGCTTTCCTTTATAACTGGGATATTTGTTATGTGTTCGTCTGAAGGCTGTTCACTACTCTACTTGTCATTCATCATTTCTCTGACCAAATTCCCTGTCACGATTCTACACATTCTTCTTGAGCTTCTTTACCTTAACATTAAGACAATGGTGTAAATATCTGGTGCACGAGTAATGATAGGTTGGGACCAATGTAAACATTTTACTTGTCAGAGCATCATTTGGCGCATCCATGAAGTTCATCCAGGCCTGAATTTAGTCGCTGAAGATGTCTCATCTGCATAGCAAACTTCTAGAATTTGGTTTCGTTTTGCCTCAGGGATGTCCACTGCAAGTTCTTCTTGACAAGCTTTAGACAGAGGACTACCTTTATAAGCATTGCAGACAGCTTTTATTAAGTTCTTATATTCCTGCAAATAAGAGAAACAAAGACAGCTCTTAAACAAAGTGGTCTATAGAGCAGAGATAACAACGTTAGAACTCATTGCTTCAAACCGAGATCAAGAAACAGGCGAGTGAACTTACATAATAAAGTGGCACTTTATTTAAAGTAACCCATGGAACATATTTATGAGAGGGGATAAGAGTACTGGTTTTATTGGCATTATGTAACTGAAGCTGCAAATGCACGTCAGAAAGAGTCAGATACATGTGCACTTTAAACTTGAGTTGATGACCAGTAAGACCTGATTCAGGCACGTCAAAATTGCAACACAGTAAACCCAAATTGCAACAAAATAAAAGCAGAACACCTGTATGAGCAAAAACGCAACACAGTAACACATTTATACCTTTAGTCCTAATCCACTATTCAGACAATCAAGAACAGGTACCGCGTTAAACTCTGGTTCTTTTAAACAATAGACCCATTCACCTGAGTATCCCTTCAAAACGGCGTTCTCCACACAATAAATGAATCTGAAATGGTTATCCTGCACCACAAATTCATGACTCAAAATAAAAAAGGTAGGGCAATAACTTCGATGTTTATAGGGAACTCGCGAGATACCAGATCAGGCCAGACATGAATGGCACAGGCTTCCAATTTATTCAGATAACACTCTTTCGATCCGTGCTACGTACAAACGTTCAAACAAGAAAAAACATGTTAAGCGGTAACATTATGAATATCTGCAAAGAGAAGAAGTAGAGATAGAGACCTGACAAATAATTGTACTGTTTTTTCCCAAGAAATGCATTTCCATATGGAACGAATTTGAAATCGATTATGTCAGTGAATATGTTTTCGAAGATCTTAGAGAGGTATTGGATAATGTAATCTGAGCATCCACGACATAAAGATTCATAGTAGAGAGCTATAGAAACCTTGTTAGAAGTATGTGCTTTAAGAGCCGAGGAGGATACATTAGCTTGACTAAAAACCAATAGAGATAAAAGAAAGAGAGCAGAAACTGAAGAAGCCATGACTAGAAGCTTATTACACAGATTTCAATATGAACGTTCGGGATGGGAATTAGTTTGTAGTGTTTATAGAATTTGTTAAATTGTGTTTCTGTTTTGGATGATGTTGAAGTGTTTTTCTTTTACTTTTGAACACTTCTTTGCATCTTTTCTACCTCCAGACCCCACTTTGATGTCAGCGCTCGATGTTCCGAAGAAAACAGTGTACACTCAGCGATAGCAACTGAGTTATATGCAGATAGTAGATTCCCTGTCACTCTTTAGTTTCTGAATTGATTCCGCAAAGTACGCTTAAGACTAACATAATGGCGTGTAAGCCGTGTTAGTCCTTACGGTCATATGGTCTTCAGAGTTCAGACTGACTGTGGAGTAGGTGTGCCTATTGATTCAAACTCTTGAGTGCTCCAAGATTATTAGTTTCTTCTCTTTTTGTTGCTTCTTGTCATGGTCGTCAGCTTCAATGTTCAAAAAATGGTTTCTACTGAAGTGTCTAAACTCTAAAGTCGATTTATGGATTGTTTTTGTTGCCGTTTATGGGATTGGTCTATGTGTATGGGACTCACATATGTACCTAATTTCCTTCAATGGGGTTACCTATTCTTGAGAGCAACAGGTTGTTGTTTGTTTTCTTCTGATCCAATTGACTTATCAGTATCCGACTTATTAATAAATAATATACTCTCTCCATTTTAACAAAAATGTTACTATCATTTTTGTTGAAACGGAGGTAATATTTTTTTTTAACCATTTATATATGTGTTTAACGAGTCAGGTACAAAATGATACCTGACTCATTTAGCTCCGAATCAGATATATAAACCGAGTCAGATCTTAAATAAAAATAAAATAAAAATAATAAAATAAACAATCTAACATCCGACCTGGGCCGATTCAAATTCAGATCACGAGTGAGACTTGAACAAACAAGGCGTAACTCATATTCTGGCGGAGTCTTTGTCTGTCTCTCCTCCAAAGTTGGTATCCCATCTATGGTGTGGTTTGGCATTTGATGTTAATTGCCGGTTACCACCTGAACTGATCATAATTCTAGAGGTAAAAAATGACATCATCTAATCAAAATTTGTGAAGGGAATCATATACAAGCACATATATGCGATAGTGATCTTTAGCCACTCATCAAGACCCTTCGATTAGAGATCTTCTGCCGTCCATTTAATTTTGTTCCTTTTTAACCATCCATTTCCTAAACCCTAAAATCATTTTTAGCCCTTGGATCATCTCTCTCTAGATTATCCTCGTAAAACTTCCTCTAAATTTTCCTTTATCCATCACTCTCTTGCTTTTCTTCTGCTACCGCCAATGGGTTCTTCAACAATTTGTTTATGTACGAAGAAGAAGAAGATAAAACCCAAACCCAAACCCAAACCCAGGTTTGGGTTTTGTTAATTGATTCGTCGCATTATGATTTTTCCTCTCAAAACTTAAGTTAGTACTCCAGTTAAGCATAACAATGGTGGTTGACTTTCGGTTGAAATCACTCTATCCTTGTATTCATTTTCATCTTCATCTGATTCTATAGTACCAATTATGAACCCAATCTTAGTAGTAACCTTTTTCTTTTCATGATCAGCAACATTGTTTCCCATATAATCAAAGAAAATATGGATTTTCCCACCTCATAGCCGCTAAAACCTCCCCAACACATTCGGAAACCGCTCACTAGTCTGAGTCATTGGATTTACTTGAAGCTACTAAATGGGCAAGACAGCGCAATTATGAGCTAGTGTTTTCTGAGATAGATCTTACACCAATTGCAAAACTTATGCTGGGTTTTGTTAATTGAATCATCCCATTATGTTTTGCTGTTGTTGATAGGATTTAACAAACTACCTCAGCTG
>JAJJMC010018788.1:522-92565 GCA_023531435.1 Papaver californicum
CAATAAGTGGCCCAACCCATGCAATATGCACATACACCATGCACCAAGTCCTATGTCTACACGAAATAATTTTTTGCAACAGTTTTCTTTAGGAAATTAATTCCAAAAATATTTTCGTTAAGAGTTTTATTTATGGGAAATTCTTTTTTTTCGGTTTTAATTGTTTTACAAGAAACAAAACCTGGTTTTATAAGAAAACCTAAACTTAACTTAGTTTGTAAGTAACTCTCTCCTATAAATACAACTCTTAAAACTGTTTTCAAGATATAGCAGAAGCGGCTACTATCCTGTCTTCTTTTCACCATCTTCTCGCTTTGTTTTGTGCTTTTGAGTGTTTATTTCCCTTCCTTCCCCGTTGCTAAGTTCAAGAGTGGGTAGTTTGTATTGTGCTAATACAAGCTATATCGGGCAGTCTTATCCTGGACACATCTTTGCATGCTGGGGTTTAGCATTGCTCTTCTCAAGTATACCCGGGTACTAATGTGTTAAGGACAACTTGTTAAACCTGTGATTCTACCCTCGTAGTTGTCCGTGGTAGAGTTGTTTTCAATTCAGTTCTTTATATATTTTTTTGATATATCTAACGCTGGTTTTCATTGTTGCATGATTCCAACAGATACTTCTCCATTAACAACTTCACTATTAATCATTAAACCATGAACATCATCATCATCATCACAATTACCGAAAATTGCACCGTCTTGCTGCCCATTTTCTTCAGCACTATTATAATTCAAAAGAGAAGTTTGTTTTGTTAGTAACAAAAGTTTTGAGTGAAGAACAATGTTTCATATGATGTGTTCAATTTATAGGGTCTAAGTTTTAAGGATGCGAACATTAGGTGGGTCATTTAATGTTTTCAACTTCCACCATCAACTCAGCTTTCTTAATTTCTAGCATTACTGAGGAAGTGAGATGAATATGTTAGTGCACTATCATTTTCACTCTGTCACAAGTGATGCATTGGTTGGGTGCAATCAAACGGATATCGGATCCGGTTTAAAGTTTTAACTGTCATTTAACTTGTGTCTGACTAAATGATAGGACGGTATCATCAACCACTGAATCAACCTCTCTATTTACTAAACATTTTTTTTTTACCAGAAAAATAAGCTGCGCCCTTGGCAATCACTAGCTGCTAAAGTTGTATATGAGAAGTGTATGACCACCGCGCGCAATGTCTTTTAATAAGAAAATTAGAATAACTGCTGATGCAAGTTGCACTGGCCAAGACGAACATTTCCTTGACCATTGATCCGTTTTTCTTATAGGTTGCTTGACCATTCACCATTCAGTGTTATGATTTAGACCATGGTACGGCAGTGCTTCATTATAACTTCACTTAAACACAGCTTAGCGGGAGAATACAAAGACGAAATGGATCATACCCTCTCCTGACACAAGAGGTGCCTTTATAAACCAAGTAACCAACCTATTACCAAGCAAATCCATGTCTCCGATATGTCTGATATAATTTGTTATAGGTTTTGCAGATTTCCATGAAAGAAAAGGAAAATTAGGAAGACTTAAACACTGTAGGGTCAAGGGTAGTTGTATTTTTAATTAAGTTTAGTGGACAGGTGGAAGTTACAACATATATTCTCACTCTTATGGGTGTGAGCAGTCCAGCAGCATTTAATCCCAGGTCCATTCTTTATATAATGACAAAGTTTTTTGGAGCGCTTTCAATCACGGAAGCTTATGATTTTTTGGAGTTTCTGGTTGATTCTGATCCCACTAAAATTTTAAAGGATATTTAATTAATATAGACCAGTAGGAAACATGGAAAAAAATCACTGGTCCAATGAGATCTTTTTTTTATAGAAACCAAAATTTTATTTTTCTAAAGCAATATCTTAAATAAATGTTGTTGCCAAAAATACATAAGTGAACGGTGAACCACATATTCACGATTTCAATGATCATAAAAATAGATCAATCATGCATCAATCGCCAAATCAATCACATGATAAAACACATAATTAATAATTAAAAAAAATTATCCAATGTCCAGTGTCCATTTACAGTTATCAAAATCACTTTTTTCTTAGTTATAACTCCATTCTATCAATTAAAACTACAAAATAAACTATTCCCGATGATTACACTTCCAACTAGCAATTAAAAAAATAAAATAATAATTAATTGGATTTGTTGTGAGTACTAACCTTTTGATCCGACGATGAGTTTTCTTTTGCGCGTAACTTTATTGGTGATTCTGTACAACACTTGAGATCTACATAATTGTTAGAATATGGGGGCGGGGGAGAAACAAAGATTATGATCTAGAACAAGTTAATACAAAAACGAGCATGAAAAAAAAATCGAGCAATATCAAAATAATGGACCTTATTTCCATATTACTCTTCATAGTTTTGTTTGTACCATAATTAAAAATAAAATAGTTCTAAAATAAAAAATAGATTAAATAAGGCGAATTCCTAATTTTATTATGTGTTAATATATTCCATATTTTGTGTGCAAAACTTTTTGCAACGACTAATTGCGGTAATATGGGGCTATCCAAAAAAAATTCGTCACTTTTGTGTTATTGTTTCCTATATCAAAGATTTTTTCCCTGTTTCGAGATTTTGTTAGTTGGAAATATTTTTGTTTGGATGCTCTCTATATAAAGGGTTGTAGCAGAGGTAGGTTATCAATGTTTTTACGGTAATATTTTCTGCTAGACTTTTGTTTTTCTTTTTACGTTTTTTATTAATAAATATCGGATTTTGATGTCTAATTCTGTGATTAATGATGATGGTTTTTTTGAAGATGTTGGTGGTTCTTCTTTTTATTGTATTGGCGATGAATACGAGGATGACGTTTATGAATGAGGTGATGAATTTGATATTTTGTTATGTGGTATTTGTCTTTTGTAATTTGTTATTTATATTCATGTAGAATTGGTTCCTATGTATAATTTTTGTTTTGTATATGTTTTTGGCGCTGCCTGTTTTAAGGGTTTGGTTGCATAATTTTTTTTGTCTGATCCTTGGTTGCCACGTCTGTTTGTAGGTATCATAAAAAGAATACAATCAATGGATGCTATTTATCTCCTTCTAAATCAGCTTAGGTGATTTTCTCTCCTCCTTCTTATTGTATTGTAAATATTATATCTGAAAAGATTACTGTAGCAGAAAATCAAGCTTTGTTGAATGTTCAAGTTGCCTTTCTATTGTAATCGTCTCCGTGACAGCTCAAAACGATCGAAATTCTCTTTCCATTGGTACCTATTTCAAGGTAATCAAAATCTTCTTTTGTTAGAAATTTTTATATATTTTTTTTTGAAACATAGAAATTTATATGTTGATTACCTTATTTTTAAATTTTGTCTTTTTATATTTTCGGGTGGTTTTTATTAGAAGGGTTGTTGTTTCTATTGTGAAATTTCAAAAAAAAAGAAAAAATTGTTGATAATCCCGTGATTTAGAAAAAGAAATATTGAATATAGCTTAGGCAATATCTTATGAAAATTTATGTTGTTTTTTTTTATTTGTTTTCTGAATGGGTCAAGTGCAACATAGCTCATTTTATAGGTTGATTAATGTTATTAAGAGGCATGTAACTCAATTTTCTTTTTTCTCTATGAATTAGTACTGGTTTTCATGTTTTTCAATTAGTTTTGGATTTTCATTGTGATTTTTTTTATTCTTTTGGTTTTAAGATCAATATTGAATTTGGGTTTTGATTAGTTTCTGTGTTGAAAAATATTAGAATCATCAACTAAAAAAATTTAATTCCATAAGAGAATCAGAGAAAAGCTGGGAGGTGATGTTTATGACAAGGTACATTCAATTTCAGAAGGTTTAAATCTTTTCTATTGCAATTTTCTGGTAACATGATAAAATTAGGTGTATAAAATAGATATGTTAGTAGCCATCAGACAATTGCATTGCGGTGAGTATGTGGAAAAAATATTCTTAAATGACTGGGTATACCTACTCCTAACAACTGTGCACATGGGATTTTGTAGTTATCTTTTGGTTGCATAAACATCTTTAATGAGCGTGGATTTGTCACCTAGAAAGATTAAGGATACATATGGGATGCTAATCTGATACAATTGGCTTATTTTCCCCAAAAGTTTGTATGATGAAACATTTAGCTTATGTATGCATTTCAATCAACTATTGCAATTTTTTTAGATCAATTCTTTTAAATGGTTCCCCTGCTAATCTGACACATGGGATCTTTTTTTGAAGTTCAATTTCTTTTTCTTATTGTGCGCTATTTTTTAATCTCTCTTTTGGGTGTTGTTTTATATTTACTGTGAAATTTGGTTTTTGTTGATTATGGTTTTATGACAGAGAAGGAAATGCTGAAAATAGCTTGGAGAAGATTAAAAAAACAACTTGCAAACTCGAACTCAGATCCAATTAATCGGGGCAAACTCAGTTTAAGTATACACAATTTTACAAACTTTTTTTTTCCTGAGGAGCTACATCTTTCGGTTGATACCAGAAAGAGAGTTTCTACTGACATCAGCTATTTCGTCCCTCTCTAGAAAGTCATGAAAAAATATCTTGGTTAATAAGAATATGGCAAAATCCTCGACTCCACTAAGCCTTTTTCAAGAGCGCAAAAATAATTTTTTTATTGTATTGATGTTTTTGTTGTCTATCATAAGGGTCTAAATCATTAATTGTCTATCATCATTGAAAAATAACTATCCTTTATTTCTGTTAAACAATGTAGTTGTTACTGCTTGCACACTAGATAATAAGACATGGACTGTTCTAAGAAACACGATGAGAGGTTAACATTGTAGTGTAGCTGTATATGGTGAAATTATGTTGTTATACATGCTTTATTGGGGACTACACTAAACAGTTCAGTTATAAGTCACTTTGTATTGCTGATTGTGATTGAAAAATGGAAAAGAATACTCGAGTCAAATACCCACTTTCTCTTTTGATAAAACATTAGCCACCCTAGAGAAAAAGGTGTTCTTTTATTTTGAATTTGTGATGTTTATATTAGTAACATGTAATATAAGCACATGAGTTGTTTTCAACGATTCTTTTAGTACATTTTAAAAATTTCTGGGGTATTAATGAGATTTTGGAATTCGCTTGGAATTTATTTGAGAAATTTAAGTATGGAATTTCAAGTTCATTTCGTTGGGTTTTATTCTCTTTGGAGGTTCAATTTAGTATTGTTTGCTCAAGTGTCTTAAATCTTTTGGCTCGGCTCTGGAAAAAATTATGCTGATAATATCCTCAAAGAAAGCTTTTTCATGGACTATCTGATGATTAGTTCGATTGACTTCTTTGAATTAGTACAACTCCAATTTTGACTTTACATTTTTGTGATCTTGATAATGTCTCCTTTACTTACGCAGGATGTGAGTTAGAGCCTGACATTGTGATTTGTGACCCATGAGAAGTTGCAGAAAGAGATCTTTGGAGGTCAAAACTTAAGAACTACTCTGCTAGATTGAAAAGGTCTAAAACAACCTTTCTATCCTATTATCACCAAAGGTGAACCAATTAGTTTGTTTTTATACATAATTTTTTTTACTTAGCTGGGTTTAGTGGATCTTACTTTCCGCAATTATGACTGATTAATCTTATTTCAATTATTTCTCAATTTAGCCTATTTTGTATATTGTCGTATGGGATCAAATTTTATAATTCATACAAAACTGTTAATTTTTACATTGATAACATTATTAATTTTTGAAATAATATACCAATCCAAATTAACCTTGCGAATTTGAGGGCGACCAAAAACTAATTAGGGGCGACTTTTTCAAAATCAATCCTATGGATGTGGCTAAGGGGTGACCTAGAGGTATGTAAAAGTACTAAAGTACCCTTTCACTAATCAAATAGTTACCAAAAAACCTTTCACTAATAAAAACTAAACCTAAACCTATTTCACTCCACTTCCTCTCAAACTACCGATTTTGAAAAAAAAAATTCTCTTCTTCTTCCAGTTTTTCAAACTACCGATTGTGGCACAATCGAATTCATCTTCAACCGATTAATCGTAAACCAATTAATCGTCGTTACTATAATCTAAAGATGGTTCGACAAAATCAAACAAATCGTCAACCTCCTAATACAAAGTGGCCGGATTTTTCCACAAGAATAAGATATCGAGAGATTGTTGAAGAACAATACGAAGAACGCGAAGAGGTTGAGTTAGAAACGGAGACCGATTCCGACAATCAGCCTCTCGAGCACTTGATGGATCCAATAAGGTAAGGGGTTTGCCATATTTTGTGTTTATATTGATTGATTCGCATGAATTAGTCACTAGAATATCAAAGGTTTTAGGTTAGATTGCACAATCGGTAGTTTTGTGGTTGTATTAAACTACCGATTGTGCTAGTGTTCTTCAGTGAAAATCATGCACAATCGGTAGTTATGTTTAGGTTATAAACTACCAATTGTATTACTGAATGCAAATATAGTGATAATCGGTAGTTTTGTATAGGGTTAAACTACCGATTGTGCAAGTTAGTGATCCTCAAAAACATTCTTCACAATCGGTAGTTATATTTAGACATAAACTAATGATTGTATTACTGGATACAAATGTAGTGATAATCGGTAGTTTTGTTTAGGGTTAAACTTCCGATTGTGCTAGTTAGTGATCCTCAAAAACATCGATCACAATCGGTAGTTAGATTTATACATAAACTACCGATTGTTTTAATGGATCCAATTTTAGTGATAATCGGTAGTTAAATTTTTTATGTAACTACCGATTGTACGTTTGTCCAAAGACTTTTGGGTTCCATTTTTTTTTTTAACAATCGGTAGATAATGTAGAGCCCGAGCTACCGATTGTACACAATCGGTAGTTACATTGTTTTTTTGACTACCGATTGTTAACAGTATGTTGAGTTCAATGTACTTTGTCTACCGATTATGTACTGAAATAATTGTTCTTTATCTTGTATCAAAGAAGGGAAAGGCGTTCTAAGCAAGGCCACGATACAATTCTATAAGGGCCTCTTCGTGAAGGTGGTAAGAAGGTTACCGCTGGTGCAAGACGACAAACGAGCACTAGGGGAATTGTTATAACCGAAGGAACTCAACCAAGCGTTCCAAGAAGTACAAACGAAGAAGAAGGAGGACCAATTGCTCCACAAGATAGATACTTCGAAGAAGGTGGACCAAGTGGTACACAAGAAGAAGAAAATGCTACAAAGAAGCAAGCTAGGAAGAAAGGAGGACACAAGGTCCCCGACTCTTTCAAGATGAAGGGTCTACAACAAGGTCAAATCCCTGGCCTCCCAATAGATTGAGGAGATCTATTGTTTGGGTACAAGGATTCTTGGGACAAAGAAATCTACTCTACTGAGGTAATAATTATAAACCATCATTCTTAACATATTGTCTTTTTATTCTTTTTATTCGTAGAAGTGTTAATTTTTATTCTAATTGTTTTTTAATTCGTCGTGTATATTAGGACCATTCTAATGCGGTCCGTCTACTCAAACCTACGGCCGCACCAACAAAGATGAATGATTGGCCGTTGGAAGGTGAGTGTCAACGGTTCAAGGAAATTATACTGCAATCGGGGCTATCTACGGCCGCCGAAAACTACATGTTACCTCATGACCGGGTGTCGATATCGGCATTCATGGAGAGGTATTATCCTGGGACCGATACTTTCCACATGCCGTGGGGAGAGATGGCCATCACACCCGATGATGTGTTGCAGATTCTATCTCACCGACCATGATACGACGGTGAAATTTGACCATGTGAAGCAGTTAAGCTGGGACCAGCTTTATGTTTACACTCAGAGGTGCTTTGGTTGGGACCGAGCGACCTCCGATGAAGAGTTTAACCGGTGCGCTAAATACAAATCCAGGCAATTCAGCATGGTGGCACTGATGAATATGTTCAGAGGCACCAAGGCTAAGGAAGCGCTGAACCCAGAGTTTAACGATGACGAGGTCAATGCTTCAGCCACAACATATCTGCTTTGTGTTTTGGGATGTGTGATTTTCCCTAATGCTAGTGGAAACCGGGTAGACGCCAACCTTTTACAACTTTTGCATCCCCTCCACAAAGTTCAAGACTATTCGTGGGGCACCACATATCTTGCGTTCTTGATGGAAGAGATGAGAAAGGCATCCTGGGAGCAGACTAGCCAAATATCTGAGAACGTGAGCTTACTCCAGGTATTTTGGTAACTCCATTGATAGTTTGATTGTTATTTATTTTTTCCTCTTTTAAGAATCAATTTTCTCATACTTGGTTTGATATGTACACTAGACATGGATCTATGATCACTTCTCGTCCCTCGAGTTGCCCAGAGAGAAACCGGTATGGGAGAAAGGTACAATCCGAGGTACAAAATACATCTTTTCGTGCAACCATTCAAGGATCAAGGAGCAGGAGTTGATTACTTTGAGGAGGAAACTAGACTCATAGCATCCAAAGATATATGATTTGATCCTTACAGGGAAGACCTAGCTAATGGCCATATAGCGCGAAGGTCTGAGTTGGCGTTCTACTATGGACCCTTGTGGCATCTAACTGGATATGTAATGTACAATGCCAGAAGGGTGATGCATCAACTAGGTTTTGTCCAAGAACAACCTTGGAGTCGTGTCAGGGGAAGGTTCGAGCTGGACGTGGAGAATTATGTTTGTGGTAAAGACTTGATCACCATTGTTTACTCTGGTACCCCATCGGTTGAACATTGGGACAACAGGATGCAATCTATGATCAACCAGGGGAGACCTGTCACCCGAGATGATGAAGCAGATCCTGGCTATATGGTATGGTACCGGGAGCATTCTCATCTTCACGTGATCCGTGAAGATAAAGGAAAGAGCACCAGGGTTCCCGAATATAGGTGCATCATCAAAGACAAACCCTCGGGCTATGAAAGGAGGGTACATAATGTTATTTCCTTTTAATTTTAGTATTACGGGTCAATATTATAGATAATAATCGTTTGATTGTTATTGCCTAAAAACAGAAAAAAAAGGTTTGCCTTTTTGTCGAATAAGATAGTTGGGTGCATCAATGCAGGAGTGCCTCCAACGAGTGAGCATAAAGACCTCATTAACAACACCGATAATGAAGACTATTCTATCAAGTTTGGAGAGAAATCTGCAAATCGGTCGAAGAGGCTAACATCAAAGCACAGTAAAAGATCTCGGGGATCAACGAGTTTAAGAACGCAAGAATCGGTAGTTTAAGAATTTCCAATTTGGTGTTACCTATTATAATCGGTAGTTTAAGAGTTCTTTAAACTACCGATTGTGGTTGTAGAAAATGTTTCAAATTTTAAAAAAAAAATCGAATTCCAATTTGGGGTTACTTATTATAATCGGTAGTGTAAGAATTTCTTAAACTACCGATTGTGGTTGTACAAAATGTTCAATTTTTTTTTTAAAAATGGAATTCCAATTTGGGGCTACTTATCATAATCGGTAGTTTAAGAATTTCTTAAACTACCGATTGGGTTTGTAGAAAATGTTCAAATTCTTTAAAAAAAATCGATTTCCAATTTGGGGCTACTTATAATCGGTAGTTTAAGAATTTCTTAAACTACCGATTATGGTTGTAGAAAATGTTCAAATTTTAAAAAAAAAATCGAATTCCAATTTGGGGTTACTTATTATAATCGATAGTGTAAGAATTTCTTAAACTACCGATTGTGGTTGTACAAATGTTCAAATTTAAAAAAAAAATGGAATTCCAATTTGGGGCTACTTATCATAATCGGTAGTTTAAGAATTTCTTAAACTACCGATTGTGTTTGTAGAAAATGTTCAAATTCTTAAAAAAAAATCAATTTCCAATTTGGGGCTACTTATTATAATCGGTAGTTTAAGAATTTCTTAAACTACAGATTGTGGTTGTACAAAATGTTGAAATTTTTATAAAAAAATCGAATTCCAATTTGGGGCTACTTATCATAATCGGTAGTTTAAGAATTTCTTAAACTACCGATTGTGTTTGTAGAAAATGTTTAAATTTAAAAAAAAAATCGATTTTCAATTTGGGGCTACATATTATAATCGGTAGTTTAAGAATTTCTTAAACTACTGTTTGTGGTTGTAGAAAATGTTCAAATTTTTTAAAAAAATTCGAATTCCGATTTGGGACTACTTATTATAATCGGTAGTTTAAGAATTTCTTAAACTACCGATTGTTCTTGTTGAAAATGTTGAAATTTTTTAAAAGAATTCGAATTCCAATTTGGGGCTACTTATTATAATCGGTAGTTTAAGAATTCGAATTCCATTTTTGTTAAACTACCGATTGTGCTTGTACAAAATATTCAAATGTTTTAAAAAAATTCGAATTCCATTTTTGTTACCGTTTTGTTACGGTTCTGATTTGTTACCGTTGATCAACGGCTATAATTTGTATTCTGATACACCTATAAATAAATGAATATATATCTCTCATTCCCATTTCAAATCCACACCTTTTACATTTCATAGAAAATTTATAATCTCTCGTTTTCATAATTATGACTTACGAAAATTTTAGGCTTAATGCAAAGAATTTTATTGTATAGGAAGATTTATCCCTATGTCGAAACATAGTATTACATTATCCAGCAAAGGGTCATGAACGTCGGATGAATGGTTCAATGAGCATGGAATGACTTGTCAGGCATAAACCCATACTACAATGAAGCTGGGGAGTACATAGGTCCACTTCAGGTTGATCCTAAGGGGAACGAGAAGAAGAAGAAGAAGCGGGTTGAAACTAGGACCAAGTCGAGAGTAACAAGGAGTGGAAGAATTTCATGAGATCAATGAGATTGATCACTTTCAATTTCTATAATTTGTTTTGTTTCGTTTTTTCGGATGTTTTTATTTTTTTTGAACAAGTTTAATGAACAATATGTAGTAAGTTTATTTGAACAAGTTTTTCTTCAGATGTTGAAATAGTATTACGAAGTTAGATGTTAAGTAAAATCGGCATAATCGGTAGATAATAATGTTTTTAAACTACCGATTACATACAATCGGTAGTTACTAAATTCACGTGCTACCAATTATCCATAATCGGTAGTTATTTATGTTCACTAACTACCGATTGTGGCAAGAAAATTTCTGGACAACAAAACCATTTTAATCGGTAGATAAATTGATCTTTAAACTACCGATTACAAAGTTTAAAATTTTAAAGTTTAATTCATTATATGTTTACAATCGGTAGATATAAATTTTCAATGCCTACCAATTGAGAAAGATGAAGTGTTCGAAATTTTGGAAGTTTTGAGAAATTCAATTTGGGACGACACCTATAATCGGCAGTTTAAGTACTCCATTAAACTACCGATTGTACAATCGGTAGGAATAAAAATCACGAGCCTACCAATTGTACAAAACTATAACTCGAAAAATCAATCTAAAACACTCTTGATTTCTATTCCAAAACTAACTCAAATAATTTTCTAACACTAACTATAACCAAATTAAGTAACTAACTAAATCAAAATTAACACTAATTAAGCAAGAGTAGATTAGCCATTATAGAAATTATATGGATAAGGGATGTATTGAGATTACTTTAAAATGACCTTATTTTGTTTTATTAGTCGCTCCTAATTAGTTTTGGATCGCCCTCAAATTCACAAGGCAAATTAAGACGACAAAAAACTGTTAAATCTCTCTTTTTGTGACTCGCAGAAGTAGAAATAAAAGATGCTAATTGTCCTCAAGATGAGTGTATGTATTGGTAGGTGTTACAATTTGGTAGTGCATTATGGCCTTATCTTTTATTTGTTATAGTTACTGACTTTGCTACATCGCTTATGGACAATGACAACTGCAGAACGTCAATAGCTGACTTTCACAGAAATTGCCCAAACTGCTCTTATGATCTGTCTCACCTGTTGTCATGAGATTCGTGATGGTTCTTTACCAGGAGGTGGAGAGGTATTCAAGGCGAGGTTTGTCGAAAGAGGAAAAGCATACATGCATGCTGAAGAACCTGCGCGTACGAAAGGTACAACAAGGACGAGAGCAAAACCAACTGAATGTGCCAAATCAAGCGATATGAATCCTGAACCTGCTGATAACCTTGAAGGTCATGTTAGGCTAAAATCTGAGTGGAAAGTGATGGATAACAGTAGCATCCGATGTGTGTCTTGCGGTTCTGGTCATATGGAGATCAAACGGGTTTTCCAGAGAATTGGGTAGCAGATTTAGAAGAAAGAGCTGAAAAAATAACAGTAGAATACAATATATTCAATGATCCTGTCGCTCTTACAGAGAGGTGCTCGTGTTACAAATCTGTTGGCAATGCCAAAGATGGCAACAATAATTTTCAGAAAGCTTCTTCGCGAGGTGACTGTGAAGACAACAATTTATATTGTCCAGATTCAAAATGAGGACTTGGAGCACTTCCAAAAGCACTGGATCCGAGGAGAGCCAGTCATTGTTTGTAATGTGTCAGAACTGAAACCATCTAGCTTAAGTTTGGAGCCAGAAATGATGAGCAAGTCCTTGAGGGAGAAAACTATCTCTAAAACGATGAAAGGTTCGGGTCACTTAGAAGTGACGGCTGTCAATTGTATGGACTGGTGCAAGGATAAAGCATCCTAAATTGTCAAACCTTTTTCTATATCTGCTAGCTGGATTTTACAATTTCCTAGCGGATTGAATTAGAAAAAGATTTATTACTAAGCATGTTTTGAGTCTCACCTATGTGTATCGTTTTTCACTTATAGGGCGTTTGGTTCAAGATTTTCAAAACCAAGGAATTAGATTATGGGGTAATTCAATTCCTAGAATTGAATTCCAAGAAATGGATTTCTTAATCAAAAAAATAGTCTTTGGTTTGGGGAATTGAATTACATGCACTACAAGAAAAACGGGTTTAAGCGACAGGTCGTTTTAAGTCGCTTAAAGACCCTTTTAAGTCGCTATAACCGTTACAGCGACTTAAAGTGGCACTCGCTCCTTTGTTTGCCCAAAGCCATCTATCTAAAGGTCTTGAGCGGCCAGGCAGTCGCTCTAGTAATCAACCAACTTACCTAAAGCGAGTACTCTTCTCATTGCTTAAGATCTAGATCAACTACTACGGAGCAAGTAAAATTATGATCGCTTAACATCTAGACCAACCAATGTAGCAAGTAAAATATCAATCGCTTCAGATAGACCAACCATTCTAAAGCAAGTAAAATACCTAGTTGATAGATACATGGAACAACTCGTCCTGAAATTGCTTGGTTAAGTTTTTAGGCGACCAAATAAATTTACTCGCTAAAAGCGATTTCTTATTTTGATTGGCCTGAAGTTGGTTGCTTAAGTTTTTAAGCTACGAAATTTTTTACTCTCTACAAACGACTTGTGACTTAGGAGCTATTAAACTACCTAGTTGGAAGATACATGGAACAACTTAACCTGGAGTTGCTTGGTTAAGGTTTTAAGCGACCAAATGATTTTGCTCGCTAAAAGCGATTTCTGATTTTGATTGGCCTCAAGTTGGTTGCTTAAGATTTTAAGCTATTGAAGGTTTTACTCAAGTTGGTTGCTTGAATTTTTAAGCTTCCAAATTATTTTGGAATTCATATTTTGATTGGCCTGAAGTTGGTTGCTTAAGTTTTTAAGCTATCGAATTTCTTTGCCCGTTTGATTTAGATAATCCCAAAATTTAATTGTAATTAAAAAATTTATAACTAATTAAGATTATATAATTAAAATGACAACTTCTAATTAAGATTAGATAATTACAAATATATATATTGTTACATTTGAGTATCCCATAAAGGGTTAGTCAATCAAATAATAGATAATAAGTGGGTCGGCTTGAAAATAAACGAGTTGCTAAAAACATTTCCTTTCCCACCCATCCCCGACAAGAACCAAAAAACATACAAAATAAAGGGTTCATGTATCATCTTAATGTCTAATTTTCACTTCCCCAAGAACAAAAAACATATAGATCAGACTGTACATCCATTGTTCACCAAAAAAAAGAGCCAGCATTGTACGTGTCTGTTGCTTCAAATATAACTGTACATTCATTGTTCACCAAAATAAAAGGGGCTTTAATCGAGGTTAGTCAGACTCATCCTCCACAGACAAATCATTCGCCTGACCGTTGTGCTTGTGTTGAAACTTTTTGCCTTTTCATGACTGGGTGTTTGTAATGGATTTTCTATAACTGGCTTTGTTTTCTTTAATGGCCTTTGAGGAGTTGTTAAACCTGTAGCAGATTGCTTTCTGGACTTTAATACATTTATAGAAGTACCACCCTTCTCTGCAGTAACCCATAAACAAAACAGTAAAAACAAATGAAATGAGAAAATAAACAAAATAAGGGAGAAACTAGGATAAAGGGGGAGGAATATTGTTACCATTTACATATTTCATGTGAACCGGCCCCCTTTGTCGAGTGGTCATCGGATCACTCATGTGAATCGGCGCCCTTTATCGAGTGGTCATCGGATCACTCCGAGGAACTTGCTTTATAAGAAAGCCTCTCATTCTAGGCATTTCTGAAAAGAGAGACCTGAACTGTTAAGTATGATTTGAGATAATATAGAAAACGATAAATTTTATGGTTCTCAAAATCAAATAGAAAAAGTAAGATTCAGATTATAAGATTAGGTTTGAATAGAAAGTCATAATCTTGTGAGAAAACAAAAATGAGAAATAGGATTCAAAAAATGAGACATTAATCAAATATAGTGGAAGGTCTATCAGTTTGACTGTTCAGGCACTATGTGTAGAGTGAATTTATAATACTTGCAGAAATGGGGGTAAAATATGTTGGTTCTACGAGTAGGTAAAAAATTCTTACTTTAGGATGATAAACTAACAATAGAATAAAAACTCAGTTCAAGTAAGTTGTCCATAGAATAAAAAATTCTTAATTGATAGATATGATTAAATTGATAAGAGTGAAAATAACAATCTTAATCTACAAGAGGAATGCAAGAACTCCAGACACTTCTAACACTAAGTTAACAAATGTATGGATTAAGGTAGTCACAACTGTGAAAACACTCAACATGTAGACAACCTGCGGACAAGCTTGGAAAACTTCACAAAGACCTGTAGACATCAGGGGAGGAAAAAGTCAGACCTTACTAAGAAGCAATAAGAATTAGAAGACTCATTATATGGAAAAAATAGTTAGTCATGAGCTACAGAATGAAGAGATATGAGTGCCAGGCCTTATTAGCTATTCAAAGGAGACTGTATGGTGATCAATGGCGTTTCAAAGTTAGATCAAAACAGGATGGCGGCGAAATACTTCAAAAAATCTATAAAAACGTGCAAAGGAAGTGTGGAAGCATCTACACGAAATTATAATAACGAAGTACAGCACATAAAGCTTGAAGAGTTGCAGAAAATTTGTAACTATCGCAACATGTCCAGCAATAACAGAAAGATTGAATGTGAGGGGAGCATACAGTGAACGACAAGAGAGGCATAAGTTACTTTGCAATCGTCGTGAGTCTGATGCGCTAAACGGCGGCAACCTGTGGACAAGCTTGGACAACTTCACAAAGACCTGTAGACATCAAGGGAGGAAAAAGTCAGACCTTACTAAGAAGCAATGAGAATTAAAAGACTCATTATATTGAAAAAATAGTTACTAGGCGGCACACTAATTGCAGGCTAAGAGTAACAACCTCATGCTTAGATAAATTTGGTTGGAACTATATCACAGGAGCATCAGAAAAAAAAAACAAAGTTTTGTCCCATCTAAAACCCTCACTCAGAATGTAGCCACTCTATTTCATACAAAATCACTAGATTCGATCTAAATTCTGCTAGTCTGCTTTATTAGTAGATTCAGATCAACCATACAAAAACTAATATTAAAAAATCTTAGATGTTATTATAAGTGAAATAATCAGTATCAATTAGTAAAATTAAAACACAATCCATTAAACCCTTTAAGCATACAGAAAAGGAAGATGTAATTATGTTCCGTACATACCTTTAACCAACCAATGATTTCACTTAAAATCTGGTGTCTGTGATCGAAATAGAGATGAAGATGGAAATAATTGCAGACTAAAAAAAGATGATTTGGAGATTTTTGTGTTGTTAGTATCTTTAAAACAAACAATGAGAAACAAAAATTTTAATTTTTTTTTCTAAAATAGGAATAAAAAAAAGATTGAATGTGAGGTGGTTTACAATGAACGAAAAGAGACCTTACTAAGTTACTTTGCAATCGTCGTGAGTCTGATGCGCTAAACGGCGGCAACCTGCGTACAAGCTTGAATGATCCAGATTCGGTGGATGGTGATGAAGGTATCGATGGAACCCTAGTTTTTCTTCTAAGGCGGTTGTTCTGGAAGAGAGACAAAGAGAGAGAAAAACAAATAACGAAAATGAAGGGAAAAAAAGTTTAGGGTTTTGAAAACAAAATTTGAACGGTGGATAAGCCACCTCATACGGATCATGGAAAGTTTTGGATGGTCCATATTCGATGTTGGATTCTCATACGGATTGAGTCAAGTGTGTTAGTTAACTGTGTGGTTCTCATTCTGTTAAAACGAAAATTTGAACGGTGGATAAGGCACCTCATACTGATCATGGAAATTTTTGGATGGTCCAGATTCCGTTTTGGATTCTCATACGGATTGAGACTAGTGTGTGAGTAGCATGTGTGGTAAAACATCGATAAGTTTAGGGTACCAGTGAAGATTTCGACTTAGAGGAAGAAACACTATGAGGAATACATGACGAACATCGATAGGTTTATGGTACCGGTGAAGATTTCGACTTAGGGGAAGAGTTTATTAAGGATAATATGACGAACATCGATGGGTTTAGGGTACCGGTGAAGATTCTGACTCAGGGGAAGAGGTTATTAAGGATAATATGACGAACATCGATAGGTTTAGGGTACCTGTAAAGATTTCGACTTAGAGGAAGAGGTTATTAAGGATAATATGACGAACATTGATGGGTTTAGGGTACCGGTGAAGATTCCGAATTAGGGGAAGAAACACTATGAGGAATACATGATGAACATCGATAGGTTTATGGTACCGGTTAAGATTCCGACTTAAGGGAAGAGGTTATTAAGGATAATATGACGAACATCGATATGTTTAGGGAACCGGTGAAGATTTAGACTTAAGGGAAGAGGTTATTAAGGATAATACGACGAACATCGATTGGTTTAGGGTACCGGTGAAGATTCCTACTTAAGGGAAGAGGTTATTAAGGATACTATGACGAACATCAATGGGTTTAGGGTACGGGTGAAGATTCCGACTTCGGGGAAGAGGTTATTAAGGATAATATGACGAACATCGATGGGTTTAGGGTACTGGTGAAGATTTTGACTTAGGGAAAAAGTTTATTAAAGATAATATGACGAATATCGATGGGTAAAGGGTACCAGTGAAGATTCCGACTCAGGGGAGGAGATTACTAAGGATAATATGACGAACATCGATAGGTTTCGGGCACCGATGAAGAATTCGACTTAGGGGAAGAGGTTATTAAGGATAATACGACGAACATTGATGGGTTTAGGGTACCGGTGAAGATTCCGACTTAGGGAAAGAGGTTATTAAGGATAATATGCCGAACATCAATGGGTTTAGGGTACCGATGAAGATTCTGAATTAGGGTAAGAAACACTATGAGGAATATAATACGAACATCGATAGGTTTAGGGTACCGATGAAGATTCCGACTCAGGGAAAGAGGTTACTACGGATAATATGACGAACATCGACAAGTTTAGGGTACCTGTAAATATTTTGACCTAGGGGAAGAGGTTATTAAGGATAATATGACGAACATCGATAGGTTTAGGGTTCAGATTTTACAATTAACTCAAAAAAAATCTCGTTTTATAAAATATGCATGTCAACCCATATTACCCGACTATTCTGACCAATCAAAAATCGTATTTTATGGTTTATTACGAAAAAATAATTATATTTATTATGGTTGCGAAATTATCAGGAAATAATTACATTATTTTTTTCATCTTACTGAGTTGTGTCCACGTAATAGTCAAATAATTAAACTTCTATGTTTAAAAAAAAAAAATTAAACTTCCCACGTGTAAATTTTTTTTTTTTTTGATGAATTTTTTTCAAATATACAATACACTGTACCCGTCAAACGAAATAAATGGTGGACCTCACTTAATTTGTAATGGATTACATCGGTTTTTCCAGTTTATCCATCACTTTAACCTAATATTCATCGATCTTAGTCAATTTCACCAGTTATATAGCAATCTTACTCAATATCATTCGACCTCGCCCGATTTCTCTTGGATCGCCACCTCATTATCAAAAAATTTAAATCTCAACCATAAAACACCACATGCGGGACAATTGTTAAAAATCTAAAGCTAAACTTCTAGGCGGGAATATAGTAGCGCACTTTTATTGAAGCCAATACAACTTCACTTAATTTCACATGGATTCCATGGATTTAAGGTTACCTATCAATTCAAACCGAAAATTCATCAACTTTACTTAATTTGACATGTTATCGATATCTTACCGGATATCGATCGGTCTCACTCAATTTCTCTCGGATTCCATCAGATTCTCCAATTAATATCAATTTAACCAAATTAATGTCTATTGGTATTAATCATTTTCATCTGTTGTCTATCTATCTAACTCGATATCGCTTGACTTCGCCCAATTTCACCAACTATCTAACAATCTTATCCAATATCGCTTATCTTGCTCGATTTCACTTGGATTTCGTGGGTTTATATAGTTACCTATTATTGTAAAACCGATTTTTCATCAACTTCACTTAATTTTGCTTGTTATCCATAAATCTTACTAAATACCGGTTGGCTTCATTTAATTTTTATCGAACTCCATCGGTTTCTCTAGTTATCCATCATTTTAAACGAATATCCATCGACGTTAGTCAATTTCACCAGTTATCTAAAAAGTCAAGACCGTTAGATCACCTAATTTAACCTAAAACCACCATATATATTACCCGACTATTAATCCTCACCGTTGACGAAAACCAATAAATAATTCACCAAAGTAGTCAAGGACCATGATCTTTAAAGTTGTTATCCAGACAATAAAAAACTAAGAATATATAATCCAACGATTACAAATTTAAATTTACATAGTCATGTGGATTGTCACCGCATACAAGTTGCAACAGAGAGGAAATTACCGCCTTAATTTCGTGTGGCGCCAAAACATATTGGGTGGAAAGAGTTGGCGGAAATCTTGGCGCGCTTGTTTTGGGTTTGCGCCAAAAACTTGTCCAATTTTCGGTGTAAATCTAATCCCTCATTTCTCTCCCCCAGAAACTGAGATACCAAAACTCCCCCAAAATTGCTATACCAACACTCGCTGATAACCCAAGAAAACTCTCCCATGCTCTCTCTGAAACTCTTAACTCTCTAAAATATAACTCCCCCAAAATTGCTACCAACACTGATAACCCAATTCCAGAAATACTCTCTCTCTTTCACTTCTGACTTATTTGTGAGAAAGCTATCTTCAACGATTCCTGATTTCTCTCTGTTTGAAATCGAAGTTCCAATAGAGAGAAATTAGGGTTTTTAAATTTCTTTCAGGTTTGTAAAGTGGGTTTTCAAAATGTTATAATTAGGGCTTTTTTTAATTTCAATGTGGATTTTGATTTAATAAGGGAAATCACATCTACCAAACTTTTGTTGAATTATAAGAACAAAATTACTTTTTTACAAATTGCATTTTCATTTTGTTGTAATTAAGGTTGAGCTTTCGATTCGGGTGTTGATGTAATTGGGTGTAATTTGAGTTCTTTTTATGTGGGTTTTGAAGATAGAGAAGGGTTTTGATATTTGGGTTTTGTTGCTGCTTCTCCCACATGCCTTCTTTAAGTCATTGATAATTAGCCCTTGTTCGTTGAGTGATAACAATCTTTAGGATATGTTTTATCAGGAAAAATGACAAACATGAAGCTGCACGACGTAAATCTAAAGGTATTTCACCTTTTATCTTCTCTGTTCTAATGTTTTAACTCTCGATTATATGTTGAATTGTATGTTCAGTACCCGGTAATGTCTTTGGGCTCTTAACTACAACACTACTAAAGAACTCAAATTACACCCAATTACATCAAGTTAACATATGGTTTTATTTTCAAATGGTTTTAATGTCGTTGGTTTGATCATTTGCAGGAAATGAGTAGAAGAAATCTAATATGGGTTGTTGCGAAGATGCAAGTTATTGTGGATCAATATCCTTCTTGGTAAGCCAGTTCTTGCATATTTTCCCTGCCTGCATTATCAATTATTCGCCATATCAAGTCTGTGGAAAAATACCGTTCAAGTCTAAGTATTGTACCATGGTAATGCAGTTTGTGGATTTTGATGAATAAAAAAAATAAGAAAACTGTCTAAAATCCCAGAGGAAGTTAGAGGAGAACTGGAACCTTTTCAAGTTAACTGAACTTCTGTGTGAGTCTTCATTTTACTTTGATTAGGCAAATACATTAATGCATCCGAGAGTAATAAAAGAAAATATAATTTATATGCTTAATACTGAAGTATACAACTTAGGAGTTGCGATGAAATGTTGTCTTGCAGGTCGTGACTCTGATGGGAGATTTCATAGGCAAAGTTGTGATTATGGTGGATGATATGGTACATACTGATGGTAAGCCAAGTCTCAACCTTCAAATGTGAGTGAATAGAATAAAAAAAAATGTCGCAACCATATATCGTGTTTTTTGGGGTTGAGTGTTTGTTCAGACATAACAGCCGTCAGAATAATTTGTTTAGTTTGTCTATTCCTATTTGCATTGTTCATGAAGATAACTATTAAGACAGAATTATTGACTGCAGATTAGTATATT
Organism: Papaver californicum; assembly: GCA_023531435.1. Lineage (NCBI taxonomy): Eukaryota > Viridiplantae > Streptophyta > Magnoliopsida > Ranunculales > Papaveraceae > Papaver > Papaver californicum. The sequence continues at coordinate 21,290 of JAJJMC010018788.1, forward strand.
GCAAAGCTACTTATTTGGATTCAGTTTATGGGTGAGATTGCTCTTCAAGATGCATTTTTATCATGGGAGCAAACTACTACTAGACTATACGATTGGTGTACTTAGTACATTAGTGAGACCAATCCCTTTCTACTGCTGATTTTTTTATTCTCTGTCCATGTTGCCTAATATCCAGTGTATAGTTATTATTTTGTCTCGAAGTCAAGCATGTCCACCTTAATGTTCGCCTGTCAGTCTTCTCTTCTCTGCATGGAAATGGAGGGTTTGGTGAATTTTTGGTACAAGTAGTTTAAGTACGGTTTTGTTGCTTTAAATGATGAGGTGCGGTTTTGGTAGTTTGTTGATGATTTTGTTTGGTGATTGGTAACAGGAATTTAACATTGTGAATTTACAATTAGTTGAAGCTGAGAAGAAGAAGATCATACAAGAGTATGAGCGGTAGGAGAAGCAAGTTGAAGTTCGACAACAGATGTTGTACAACATTTCTAAATAATGCGAGGTTAAACTTGCTGGTATTCTTCTTCTTCCTCAAATTTTCATTGGTGTGAGCATGTCTTCTCATGGCATTATTGCTAGTATCTTCTATTACTGGTCAGTTATACTCCATGGAGATTTTTAGTTTAAACAGCTTCTTACTCATGGTCAGCGACGACAGACTTACCACTCCTCCCTTATGGTGTGTTTTCTGCTGCAATTATTCTAACTGTCAGTGGTGATAATCGTTGTTCATTTCTGGAGAAGCAATTTCACTCTTCATCAGCCTTCCTCTTGTGGTGTTATGGTATGGAATAGTGGTGCTGAGTTAAGGACAATCTCAAGGTGTCTTCTCCATCCCCCTTGAGCTTGAGGGAGGGTAATGGTGTGTAATAGTGGTGTTAAGTATCTAAGGGCTCTAGTGTGTGCAGGTTCTGTAAGTGGGCTAAGGGCACGATTCCTAGTTATACTAGTCAATATTATACTAGTTAATTTTATAAATACCAATGACAATCATTGTAATAGCTATTTAGTTCAATTCAATAACAAGAGAATTTAAAATGTAGATTTATATTTCACTAAACTTCAAAATTAATTTTCTTTTTTTTTTGTTAAACCATAGGATAAGAAATGGTTCCAATTCTTTGGAAGTGTTTGTGCCTTCTTATACAATAATATTTAGAATATTTATGCACATAGGTATGATCTTTTTTTTCTAGTAATATTTGGAGTAGTTACAGCTGGTTACATTAAGTTTAAGGAAGCATCTAATCTTTTTTTTATTGAAAAAAACATTCTGATCATTTATTCAATTAGAAGATCATGCTTTAATTTGGGAAACTAATATTAATGACTATTACGAACTCTATTGTGATAAAAATGAATAACCATAATATTCTTTCATGCCTTTTAAGCTTTAATTTGCTTAATTATAGTCAATTTAGTTGACTGGAATGATATGGGTTGTGGGATTCGTAAAAGAGTTTGTTTAATTATAGTCAATTTAGTCGACTCATGTTAAAAAAACACAATTTGTGCATCCAAACATTTGCTCATAGTGAATCAAAACAATGATTTGAACAAGTTTTCATGTTTCCATTAAACAAATCCTAATAAGATTGTTGGATTAATACTAAGTTCTCAAATGTCTACTTCAAAAACTGACTTCTATTTTGAAATGGTGGTGGCGGCTTAAACTTAGTTGCTGAGAGAGGTTTTACCAAGTAATTCATTTTTTGGTTGCTACGAGTATGTGCCTCAAAGTAAACAGCTACATGAGCACTTTCTTAGATGCTATATAGATTACTTGAAAAAATGATATAGCGACCAAACACATATGGCCATGGCTAAAAATGAGTTGACACAACTTTAAAGCAACCCAACTATTTTGCAGTTGCAAGTTTTGTAGCTTAAACCCTTAAAGCGACTAAAATATTGGGCTCTTGCTAACATTTAGAGCAACGATTTAATTTTCCGTTGCTACGAGTATGTGCCTCAAAGTAAAGAGCTACATGAGCACTTTTTTAGATGCTATATAGATTACTTAGAAAAAGGATATAACGACCAAACACATCTGACTAAAAATTAGTTGACACAGACTTAAAACAACCAAATTATTTGGCAGTTGCAAGTTTTGTAGCTTAAACTATTAAAGCGACTAAAATATTGGGCTCTTGCTAACATTTAGAGCAACCAATTTATTTTGTTGTTGCTATGAGTCTGTGCCTCAAAGTAAATAGCTACATGATCAACTTTTTAGTTGCTATAAATTACTTGAACAAAGATCTAGCGATTAAATATATTTTTTCGTTGCTAAATAATAGTGGACACAGGTTTATAGCCACCAAAATTTCTGGCAGTTGCAGTTTTAAATGCTTAAACTATTAAAGCGACTAAATTTCTGAGTTCTTGCTAAGATTTTGGTCGCTTAAACCCGTTTTTCTTGTAGTGATGGTAATCCAAATATATAATATCTCATAAATACCCTTACTTTTTAAAATTCTAATACCTATACTTAATTAATTCAAAATTAGACACTTCTCAAGATATATACAAACACCAACCAAAGTTGAACACTGTAAATTTTCACCAAAAACTTCTACACGATGGTGATAATTATTACATATGTCTACAAATCCAATGTTATCATTACTCCTTTACTACCACAGGAAGTAACAACAACAAAGAAAACAGACCAAGGGCGCCAAGCTTGCTGTCACTCTCCCTCTTTCTGGCATCCCCATCTTCACCCACTTCCTCTACTACCTTCTGTGCCAAATCCCCAAACACCGCAACAGGGACATCTCTTTGTGTGATTTTCAACTTCTTTATATCCCTCTTCATCATCATCTTCAGGTAATTCAATCGCGTCCTGATCTGCAACAACCTTCCTCCCACCATCTGGTGTATGGATGACACTAGATTGTGATTCAACTCATGCGCTTACAAATCCCAGTCTTCTAGTACTATTATCTTGCGCTGCAGGTGCTAACTATCTCTCCAAGTTAGTCATTTCATCTTCGGGGACTCCAGCACATTTGAGTGTGTCCACAGTTTCCTCAAGGTTTAACCTTGAATCCTTATGTATTATATTCTCTAGGAGAATGAAATGAGTCTGCAGGTGAAAGAAAAAAGTCAGAAGACTAAGTACACAAAACTGAAGAGAAACAATAGATAGACCAACATCGAAAGAAAAGAAACGAAGCCAAGACATGTGCCACAAAAACCTACATATGGATGGAAGAAGCCACAAGACTCACAGCCATTCAATATTATTTCATTAATGTGGATGCAGTACTAACCTGGGTGTAACCAGCAAAACCACTCCTCTTTATTCGAAGCATTTCTGGAAGTATCCTCATTCCCATGTTGCACCTCAAAATCATGCCATTTACTCCAGAAATCATTGTCTGATCGTGGAACAACAAACTCTAATGAGAAAATATATATAGCACGAGCGCGATCAATTTCTCCCAAACTCTTCTCAAGGTCTGCATATTTCATGCACATAGTCTTGACATCCTCACTTGGCAACCCAGATTCTATGCCTTGCTGCAAATTTCAAGCGTAACCAAATGACAGAAACATATATGATGAAATTTCAAGCGAAGTGGTCTGTATATATAAGATGGGTCCAACGCTAAAGAATTAAAACTATATAAGTTGTCAAACAGTGAAACAAATGAAATCAATAAACACAAACAAACTGGGTACTATATAGTTCAGATGCCTCATTTGAGCATGATTGGAAAAGGGGTTTTTTGATTCAATTCTAGCTTGAACTGTGGCTAGTGCGTTTTCCTACATTACATATAGTCCCACATAAGTTATTCACATACCATAAAAGGCTGAGCCACGCCGGAACCAATCAATCTATTTACCTCTCCAAGGACCAAGTGGAAGCTTTTGTGAATTATCACAGAAACATACATAGAAAAAAATATTATGTTGATAACCTCAAGAAGATGTTGCGAAAAGAAACACCATCTGGCAGGAACAAAAATGGAAAAATAACAACAAAAACGGACAACAAAGTTCAGTTACGATACTCACTGACAAATGCTTACAATTCATGGCCAGGCCTTCTTGGCTGATCATCATCGTTGTTGTTATTGGGTCTATTTCTTCCCCTTGGTCGAGAATAAACATCATACCGACCCTTTTTAGCATCCATGTCTCTGCCTCTTCCCTCCCTGGAAATTCTTCTTTCTTCTTCTTCATCTCTTCCACGTCTTCCACTTTCACGATCGTCATTCACCGCGCTTCCACTAAATGACCCAACCCGGTATGAGGTCTCCCCCGGATAAACCTACATGTTTTTTCTACGTAAGCTCATTTTTACAGAATCCCATGAAATTCACGACAACAAAACCTAAACAACATAAAGAACGATGAATTGCTAGCCACATGATCCAAACACTTTACAAGTCTTAAATCTGTATATCTAATTATATTAAAAGCACCGTAAACAGCAATAGCCCTAAACTATGTAACCAAATAGCACTGAAGTTCTTATAATTAGATATCAGACTTGACTGAGAACACTACAACAACCAAGCCTTTTTTTAGTCCCAAACAAGTTGGGGTAGGCTAGAAATGAAACCCATGTCGAAATTTCCAAAACCAGAAGCAGAAAAATAAAAGAACACTGATATTAATAAAATATACGATAAACTTAACATAATTATATTAAAGTAGCTATGCTCTTTTCTTAACAGGAACAAGATGCCGCATTAATACTACTACCATGTTTCCAATAAATGGAGAATTAGGAACATAATGGCTATGTACGGGATCATATCAAATATATCAGGTCAAGTATCTATTCAGAAAATTAAATAGAGCATGTTATTTTGGAAATGCCTATCCTCCTTCACTTAAACCGCACCCAAGTGTCAGTTCAGGAGTTATAAGAGGGACGCATTGTGGTACTGACGCAGGACTTTCAAGTTCAATAAGGGTGCATAGTCTAACCACTCTTAACATAGATGATAACTTTCAAATGGAAATACAAAATCTGACTTTGACATGGATGAAGGGCACCTCAACACTATCCAACCCCATATAGTCTACTGCTAACTGCTGAAACACAATCTTAAATATCCTAAAAAATAAGTCAGACTACTACAGTAAGTTGTTAATAGTTGTTCAACCAGACAACTTGTAATTCGTAAACTTATCGAACCAGTTTTCTTACTGCTGTGAACTTCAATTAAAAGGTTAGCCCATAAAAGGGACAAACCTTATTAAGATACAAATGGTTAGCATCTATAGAACTTTTCCTAAATCAAAGCGACATACACTTCATTAATCTCAACGGTTAGACTAAGGAGATAAATTCATAGTAAAACCCAAAACAAGTGACCACTTTGACAAATTTTAATTGAAATTCATCGGCCATATATTTGTATCGATTAACACACAACAAATCAATCCACCAAAACTATATACACTTCTTCTCAATATCATACTAAACCTAATTAGTCAAGAAGCAACAAAAGATAGACTGTGATTTTCTTATCCCATTTCCACCAACACTGAGCAAGCGAGGGGTTAAAATCTTGCACACTCAATCCACTTTTTTACCCACAGCTGGTCCAAGCGCTGGTGACATAGCATTTTCAAGAATAAATCTAATTTGTTATCAAATATGTTCTAAATTAAAAATTCTTAACTAGTAAAACCCTAAATAGAAGGAGAGAGGGAGAGATAAATACTTGGATGTTGTTTCCTGGGTTCCAAGGATTTTGTTTTTTGAGATTCCTCTTCGAATGATTTTCTTGCTTCATCAATCTTCTGAGAAATCTCATCATCATAATAACCTTGGTCAATCAATTTATCTTCCAAAACAACCAATTTGATATGAATCTGACGTTTTCTATCATGTTCGAGGATATCTTTGTTTGCCCTTTTAATACCACTAGTTCCTTGATCACCTTCAAATGCTTTTGTTTCTACTTTCCCAAGTCTTTGGTCTTACACAGAATTTTTTTGTTTGTACGTAACCATTTGTTCCTGAACCTCTTGTTGTCTGCAACCCAATTCCGTTGTACATTTTCTTCTGATTTTTACTCAAATTCTTCTAGAAAAAAAATAACAACAGATCTGTCATAATAAAAAACAAAATTGAAACCCTAACGAGATTTCAGATAAGAACATATAAAGAGAAGTAAGCACAAATAGATGATGACAAGATAAATCGGAATTAGGGGTTACTAGTCACGATAAGGGATGAGCGAGAGAGATAGAACTTTACCGTGAAAATACAATTTGATTCCAAGATGATAGTTTAGTCATTTTACTGATAATTCCATGTTTTCTTTCAGAATTGGATTACATTCTATTCACTTCAATTCAAGGGAATTGGATTCTAACTTTGGATAGACTGTTTGGTTAGAGGGAATTAGGCCAATTCCCTTGGAATCCAATTCTTGGGTTCCCAATTACCCGAACCAAACACCCTATTTACATCGTATCATATCAAATGTGGATGTTTTTTTTATGACTTATAGGTTGAGGTTAAAATAGTGGATTTTTTTCAGATGCTATTCGGAAAGTCTTATGCACCGTAATTTGTGGCCACATCTGATATGTTTGAGAAGCAGTTTACAAGCCATTGTGATGAGTTTGTTAGTTCCTTGCCTTACAAGGACTACACAAATCCTAGGTTTGGATTTCTTAATCTTGCAACTAAGCTACCACCCAAATCCTTAAAACCGGATATGGGTCCAAAAATGTACATTGACCTATGGGTATGCTCAAGAGCATTCGTGGTGACTCTGTCACCAAACTACATTGTGACATGTCTGACGCGGTATGGTTAGTTTAAATCACATTTACGAAGCTTAAGCATATTCTTTTCTGACCCGTTACATAACATTATTAATTTTTGAAAGCAATATAAGAATCCAAATTAAAATGACATTTCAGACATGTGAATTGGTACCTAATTGTTGACACCCTTATTCATAAGCTTTTAGTATTCACACATAAGTTTATGATTTTCTACTCTCGACAGATTGGGAACCGATAAAAAGATTATATCACCATCTTACTTTGATTTAGCTTTTGGGTCACCTTATTTTATGACAACCCTTAAAACAACCGGAATCATATTATAGATGTTATTTCTCCAAAACTGAACCATATCTCAGCCTAATTGTTACTATTCTTAAATTGGGTCACCTAGATGGATTTAGTTTTTGCTGACTTATTCAATTTTGAGGTTCCCTTGGTCAGATAAAAATGCTTAGTTGGATTTTCAAGTACCCAATGTTGACATGTATTATGCGGATATGGAGAGCACTAGAGAGAAGTTTTTCCATGCCCTACATTGCTAGTTTGCACTTCATTCTACTTAACTACAATATAGTTTATAAACCCTGGCCTATGTTTTGTTAGCGTATCTTTTGGTAATTTATTTTTAGTTCTTTTTTTTTATCCCCATTTGGCCTATGTGCTGTTAGCATATCTTTTGGTAATTTATTATAGTTCTTCTTTTTGATCCTCATTTTGATAATGACAGATGTTGATAATGAATTGAATTTCTTGACCATTTTTGAGATTGTCTGTGATCTATAATGCAAGATGAAAAACAACGGTTTTAAATGGGGACAACGGTGATGATAACGTTGTTGGTGTTTCTAACACCGTTGTTTAACGACACTCTTATGGTAGTACTCTCCTCGATTATATTATCAGCAATGTTAGGGTTGATCACTTGGTCTGATAAAAGAAACATATGAATAAAAGAGAATTTGTTGCAATCTGCAATCTAACTTCTTACTTAACACAATAGAGGTACGACTCTATTATATAGCCTTTTACATAATCGTTGCAACTATAGTTTCCTAATAGGATAAGAACAACTCTATGACTAATTCAACTAAGAAGACACGTTCAAAGAATCCTAACTTGAAAGAATTTAGGAAACAGAAATTGACTAAAGCTCATTAACTATTTCTTCCTAACACAGCCTTTCCTAAACTAAAACAGTCTGTTTTAGTTTATATGTGGAACCTCATATACTCCAAGCATATGACGCAGCTTCTCATAAGAGTCCAGTTTAAGAGGTTTTGTCATAATATCTGCAATCTGTCTTTGTGTGCTGTGATGAACCAATTTCACAACTCCATCATTAGTAAGATCCCTAAGGAAATGAAATCTTATATTTATATGCTTGCTTCTCTTGTGCATGACTGGATTCTTTGACAACTTGATCGTAGACATGTTACCACAATATATTATTGTACTTTCCCCTTCCTTTTGAGCAACCCCAATACTCTCTAAAATTCTCCTCAACCATATGACTTGGCACGCACAGGTAGCCGCCACAAACTCAGCTTCCATCGTAGACAGTGTCACCACTGGCTGTCTCTTAGATGACCACGATATAGCTGCGTTTCTTAAGAAAAACACATAACCTGAGGTGATCCTTCTGTTGTCTAAGTCTCCAGCATAGTCACTGTCTCAGTATGCTTCAAGTGTGTTGCTACCATTCTTCTTATAATGCACGCCTAGATTGATAGTGCCTTTCACATACCGGAGAATCCTTTTTACAGCCCCCATGTGCATCTGAGTAGGATTTTCCATGTACCTGCTGATTAAACTTATCACATACATCATATCTGGTCTTGAGGCTGCCAAGTACATCAAACAACCCACCATCTGCTCGTATAAATTGGTATCATCCTTTCCACTTGAATCCTCTTTCACCAATTTTTTTCCTGGAACAATTGGATTTCTAACTGGATTGCACTCCTCCATCTTGAACCTCTCTAGTATCTCACGAGCATATTTTCTTTGGAATATGTATATCCCCGTGTCGTCTTGAATTACCTCTACTCCAAGAAAATATCTCATTTCTCCCAGATCAGACATGTCAAATTTTATCTTCATCGAAGCTTTAAATTCTTCCACCATGCTTGTTTTATTTCCTGTCACAATCATATCATCTACGTATAGAGATACAATTAGCAGATTACCTTCATTATCAACCTTGAAAAATAACGTTGGTTCATGAGGATATTTTTCCAACCTTTTCTTTGTGAAGTATCTTTTAATGCGACTGTACCAGGCTCTAGGCACTTGTTTGAGCCCATACAACGCCTTCTTGAGCTTGTAAAATTTGGTTTATTGTCCCTTCTTCTCATACCCTTGCGGCTGGTCAACATACACTGTCTCAGTAAGTTCTCCATGTAGAAACGCACTTTTCACGTCGAGTTGATAAACCTTCAAACCCTTTCGTGCCGCCACAGCCAAGATTACTCTAATGGTGTCCCATCTTGCCACTGGAGCAAACACTTCAGTGTAGTCTATACCATATTTTTGAGCATAACCTTTAGCAACTAACCTGGCTTTGCATTTTTCAACCTCTCCAGTTTCATTCAGTTTTGTTATGAAGATCCACTTAACTCCAATGGTATAAGCTCCGTGTGGCAGACTGCATAGTTCCCAAGTTCCATTTTTTTCAGTGGACTCTATTTCTCTGTCCATAGCTTCTCTTTATTTAGTTTCTTTTGCTGCATCTTCAAAACTAGATGGATCTGTTGAAACATGAAAAAATTCTCCATGAACATAGCAAAGTTTTCGAGCCCTTCCTCTCCTCCTTCTGACAAACCTTCTCCACTTACATAATCTTTCATCCAAGTTGGAATGTTTCTAGGCCTTCCCTGCTGATCGGTTTGACTAGCTGCTACAGTTGGAATTACCTCGTCACCTCCATCTTGTGTTACTGCTTTTGTTTTTTTTCGGAATCAGCATCCTCGTTCCAGCAAAAAACATTTGATCCTTTACTTGATTCATTTCTCCAGTCCCATCCAGCATCTTCATCAAACACAACGTGTCTACTAGTGATTATTTTGTTTTCTACTGGATCATACAATCTGTATGCTTTGGATTCCTCATTCATACCAAATAGAACACACTTAACGCTTTTTTCATCAAGATTCTTCCGTTTTTCTTTTGGTATGTGTACATAAGCAATACATCCAAAGAGTTTGAAGTGACCTACAGAAGGAGGTTGATCACTCCAAGCTTCCTCAGGAGTCATACCTTCCACTGCAGTAGTAGGACTTCTATTTAAGATGTGCACGCTCAAATTCGTTGCTTCTGTCGAGAACTTCTTTGGCACCTTTTTACCAATCAGTATGCTGCAAACCATATTGAGAATGGTTTTGTTCTTTCTCTCAGCTACACCGTTTTGCTGTGGTGTGTATGTTGTTGTAAGTTGACGTCGAATGCCATAATCCACGCACAGTTCCTTGAACTCGTTTGAGTTATACTCACCACCTCTTTCTGTCGTTAAACATTGAATTAACAACCTTGTTTGTCGTTCTACTACTTCCTTGAACCTTTTAAATGCTTCAATGCCTTCAGATTTTTCCAAAAGGAAGTAAACCCAATATTTTCTTAAGTAATCATCAATAAACGTGATTAAGTGCCTCTTTTGACTGCTGGACTCCGGTGTAATTGGTCCATATAAATCAGAGTGGATCAATTGCAGTTTCTGGGTGGCTCTCCAACTACTTTTCTTGGGAATGATATCCCTCTGTTGCTTTCCTGTTATGCAGTCTTCACACAGCTTGCTTGGAGCCTGAATATCTGGTAAGCCTCTCACCATATTCCCATCCTTCAAAATCCTTAATCCTTTGTAGCTCAGATGCCCATAACGACAATGCCATAAGTATGAAGTGTCCTTAGTTGATGTCTCGAAGCATGTTGATTCTTGGGGCATCATCTTGGCTGTAACTACAAACATCCTATTGGCGGTCATGAGTGTTTCCATGATTAGACCCTTAGAAGGATGGTATAGCCGGCATGCTCCTTCTTGCATTAAGACATGTATTCCCTTTTCTAGTAATTGTCCAATGCTAATCAGGTTGTTCTTCAACTCAGTTATGTAATACACACTAGATATAATGTGTGAAACACTTTCTATTTTCATTCGAACGTTGCCTCTCCCCATGACCTCCATCTTTAAATTATTTCCGAGTTTAGCATGATGTTTGTATTCTTCATCTAGGTCACTGAACCATTCTTTCTCTCCACACATGTGGTTGCTGCATCCAGAGTCAAGAAACCAAAACTGCTCTTTCTTTTCAACCTCAGCATATGCCATCAATACCATCTCTTCTGATTCATCAAATTCTGCATAGTTGGCACATTTCTCCCAGTTTGGACACTCGTATTGAAAGTGTCTTAGCTTGTGACACTTGTAGCACTTAATTAGCGCTTTGTTGAATGAGCCTCTACTTGATCTTCGTCCTATGCCTCTGTAAGCTCCTCGAAATCCTCCTCTACCCCGAGTCCACTGATCTCATTTTCTTTGACCCTGTTGTTCCCCTCTTCTTGTTTCCTCAGTAATTTTTAGAACATGCTCCTCACTTCCTTTCTTTTTGAACTTCGATTCATGCACCAACAGAGAGCTATGAAGCTCATCTATTGAAAGTTTTCTGATATCTTTTGATTCTTCGATTGCACACACTGCGTATGTGAATCGATCAGACAAGGTTCTCAAAACCTTTTCAACCACTTTAGCATCTGGCATGTCTTCTCCAAGATTTCTCATGTCATTGGCCACGACCATAACCCTTGAGAAATAATCATTCACACTCTCTCCATTCTTCATCTCAAGAATTTCAAAATCTCTACGCATTCTTTGAAGTTGTGCACTCTACACACGTTCATTTCCTTGAAATTTTACTTTCATGGAATCCCATAATTCTTTGGAATTCTTCTTCTGCAGAATCTGTTTTAGAATCTTCTTGTCGATAGCAGCAAAAAGATAGTTTTTAACTTTGAGGTCTTTTAGCCTCAAATCCGCCAACTCAGATTTTTGTTGCCTATTGAGTACCGTCTCTCGAGGCGGCTCTGTGATTCCATCTTCAATAAGATTCCACCACTCCTTCGATCGCAGCAAATTCTCCATCAGCATAGCCCAGTGTTCATAATCTCCATCAAACTTTGGAATGCTCAACAAGCTATATTTCTCTGTAGCCATGGTGTTTCTCTCTCTCTCTTTATGTAAGGCTCTGATACCAAATGATAAAAGAAATATAGGAATAAAAGAGAATTTGTTGCGATCTGCAATCTAACTTCTTACTTAACACAATAGAGGTACGGCTCTATATATATAGCCTTTTACATAATCGTTGCAACTGATAGTTTCCTAATAGGATAGGAACAACTCTATGACTAATTCAACTAAGAAGACACGTTCAAAGAATCCTAACTTGAAAGAATTTAGGAAACAGAATTGACTAAAGCTCATTAACTATTTCTTCCTAACATGGTCGACATCTGAGGAAGTTTTTTTGTAGCTTGGTATTGTAGGGAAACCTTCAATTTGTAAGGTAATATGTATAGATATTTTTTCTTCGCTTTAATTAAAATTATTAGTCTGTGTTTTTCATTATACTCATGTTTTAAAGCATACCATCATTAACATCCACCTGAAAATTCTACAAAGTGTGATATCCGCTGTTAAACTCCCCTGCAGATGATATGAGTTTTACTTGTGCTGCAATGAGTGAAAATCCGTATTGATGACGTGATATTACAACATGGTTTTATTTTTTGAGATTGTGGCATGTTGTAAAACCATGTCATCAATCATACTCACCTGAAGAGTCTATGACATTTGATGCACCCAGTTTCTCATATTTTATTTATTGGCAGGACTTGCTCGAAGCATTTCACATTCCTTAGAAGTGATCTCGTTGATTTTCCAAATGGCAATCAATATGGAAAAAGATTAGAAAAATTTGTTTTAAAAGGGAGATTAGAATAGAAGAGACAAGAGTACTGTCTCCTGGACGTTCAAGACTTTATGGTAGCGGAAGTTGCTCATTATATGGGACATGAAATAGACGTGCACCGAAGGAAGTTCTTACGAGTTACTAGCTAACTGCCTCTGAAATTAATTTTTGTAAGCAAACTTTACATATGTCTCTTTGCCATCTTTAACAGTTTAATATTATAATTCAAAGTTGCTTCCGTGGCATAATACTGAGGTCAAGGATTCTACCTACGATTTTAGGATATTAATAAAGCATGTCTTACTCGAATAAGTAGTCTTTCATGTTTTTGATTTAGGCTTTATCATGTTAAGTAAAAATTAGGGGTTCTACACTATTAGATTGGCCTATATTAAGGTTTTGAAGGTTGTTAATACGTAGGCCATACTATATTTGTTTCTTCCCTTGGTTCTTTGAATCTACTTATTTATAGTCTTACAATCTAATCAAGCAAATATTATATTGGTTGGTGTGAATGGTGGTTATATGGTCTCATATGCACTTCACATAGAATGCATGTGTTGGTACAACTGGTAGCCCTTTGGATGAAGATGGTGTGATAAAATTTATAGAACTAGCAAACACTTGGCATACGATGGAAGATTTAGTTTCAAAGGGCTTAGTTCGCAGTTTAAATGGAAAATAAAGGTAATTTCATTTCTTGCCAAATGCGAACCCTGATCTATGTTTGGTTTGCCTGGTTTGCCTGGTTTGCCAATAAATATCTGTCTCGACTCTTTGTTGGATATCTTGAGATACATATTGTTACTTAAAATAAAGTTGTTGCCTGATATTTTGTTTGGCTATTTGTTTAGGTGAATTAGATCCATTGAACGTGCATAACGGAATTGGCGCAGGCGGTTCAAGATTGTGTGATCCAAGAGTTGTTCTTTATTTACATGGTGATTCTCAATTTCAAACTTTCTATCAGTCGGGATACGTAAGCTAGTAATATATTATTGGATACATTTGTTGTACTAGCCTAAATTTCTATTTGTTCCATAATTAACTCTATTGAAATAAACCTTGAGGCAATATAAAGATGGACACAGGTGAATTCAAGATTTTAATTAGATTTCGGCATGGGTAGGCTTTCCTTAATGTAGATTTCAACATGATTTGGATTTCTTTAATGTAAATAACTCATGCAATTGCAAATAAATTAGTGACTAACGTACAAAGTATACATTTTTAATCATTCCACGATTTGTCCATGGTAAATTTAAACACACGGCAAGTGTTTTCTCCTCTTCCATAGTTTGCACTTCACTTTTGCAATATATAGATCAAATAGGAGTCTTAAAACAAAATTGATGAAGATGGTGGATTTGCATGTTCTATTGTGGGTAGCATAACTTGGAAAAATAATAAGTAACACATAGACATTTTAAGGGGGATAAATGTAAATTAATCCATGTAATATTTCATTAATGGATCAAGGATACAAAAAAAACACAAAAGTGTAATATTTAGGAGGTAATATTCCATTAATGGATCAAGGACACAAAAAAAAATACATATTTAAGAAAAATGCACTTATGTTATTATTGTGATCATACGTATTTATAGTGCAGAGTGGTAAAAATTATTGAATTTTGTAAATATTGATTAGGACAACACACTACTGGAAGAACAAAAAACATGTAAAATTCTCTAATATAATACGTGTACTAATATTTATAGGGTAAATTATATACATATACATGTACATTCACTCAACTGACTAGGGATGAAGGCAATATTATTTTAATGAAAGGTGGCCTTCAATAGTTTATAAGCAAAGCGAGTGATATGGGGGAGAGATATCGTATTTTTTGTTTACTGTATAACTTAGTGCAAGCTCTTTTGGTAGTCTGATTAGTATCCATTAATTGCTTATAGTAATCTTTACGAGTATCAATATTGTTGGTGGAAACGCCACTGAGACTTCATTATTTCTAAGGTACAAATTAGGAAAAAGAAAATCAGGGTGGTAATAAAATTTATCTATTATTTTAAAGGTATAAATTTATTTATTTTTGGCAAAAGTTGTGTGTACGAACAAATGCATGTAGTAAAATTTATCCACAATTGCCTTACTGCTAATTCATTCTTCATCTCCCATGGTTTGTATGCCTCTTTGTGTTATGTGAATGGATAACTGGGGTCCGTAGCAAAATGTTTCTACTTAAAATTTTGAATATGCGTTGATAGTTATTGAAAACTAATGGAAAGAGATAAAAAAGAATTTCTGATTTGGTATCTCTTTTTCGTCAACACATGGTCACATTCAATGGTAACAAGAAAAACTGATGCTTTAGACAATTTTTTGTAGGCGATTTTGTTGTTGATTTTTGTAGGCGCTTTTGTTGATGGACAATATAGAGTTTTAACTCTTTTCTGTCAGGGGAATTAGAGTTGTACATCAGACCGTAGATATTCCAAGATTCAAGGAAATTGAGACTTTGGTTTGTAGTTCACTCTTGAAGAAAAACAATCATCACCGAAGTTGTGTCATACAATTGTAAGATATTTACAATCTAAAAGACAACTCAAACTGGCAACAAAACAGGCGTCTTTGAAATCTTTGCACCAAAATGCAAATATTTCTGATGATTTGTTTCTTCTTATTGCTGATTTTGGAGTTAATTTGCTGAATTTTTATTCAGAGTTCGAGGGCCGTTGCTAAAAGCATACCTTCTGAGAATACGTAGCATCCCTTCCATATAAAGACCTAGAGCCAGATGTTTACCGTTCCCAGTGACGGGGGGAGGGAAGGCAGGAAGCTCCATTCCCTCGCTTGGTCATCCTCCCTACCGAAAGACAGAACGGGTGTTATATAGGATCAATGGATCAAAGTGAGGGTTGGAAAAATTAGTATGTGGAAAGGCATATATCTAGCTTGGAATGAGCACGGGGCATTCTTTGTCCAACTACCACCTGCTCTATAAGAGGTTTGTAACTGTTGTCCATATAAAACTTTTACTTTAAAAGTCAATATGCTAGCTTTGTATCAGTTTTCTCATTTTTAATATCTAACCCAGTATCAGTCAGTTGTACAAAATATAACTTTTCAAATAAACAAAAAGAAAAATAGGAAAAGCATTTATAGTATTTTCCATTTCCTCCTTTAGTTATTAGCCACTCTTTGTTCTGGGTTTGGTTAAAGCAAAACTAGCATATATGCTCACGATGCGCATGGGTGAATGCATCGAGAATTAATCATAGTTTCTACTGCCAACCCACAATATTGCAGCAGAAAAACCAATGCCATGTTGAGGGCATTAGATGGTCCATATGGAGCACCGGAGGACAACTGATGCAAGATTTTGGATGACTTACGATGAAAACTTTCACCAATTTTTTAATAACAATATGGATGATGTATTCATAATTTTATTGGTTGTATTATTATTTGAAGTTTAGTTATTTGAAGCAAATTTATTAGTGTCATCATTGTTGGTATGATTATTAGTTGTCTCTTAAAATCTCTCTACTATATCACTTTTGGGAGACGTTTGAAACATGCCATAAATCATTCTTTCGGATAAACATTGGTTTGATTACATGATAATGTCCAGACTCTCAATTGTGTTACTGAGAATCATGTATATAAATTTTGCCGTATATTTTTACTAATATAATCCTGGATTAGGTTTGTGAAAAATGAAGAACAAGGAACCAGTTAGATTAAACAATTGATGATAGGTGAAAAAAGTTTGTTTGTTTTGATATGGTCCTAACGATATATATGTTGTCTCTCACTCTTATTTTATCCTTTGACATATGTACGGGAATTTTATTGCAAAATGATTTCATAGGAAGTTGGAAAAGAAGATCTAGGAATGACGTGCAAGGTTTTCCTATATTACATAGTTAAGTGACTCCTAGCCGAGTTCATCTCTTTCTGTACATAGGTAAGGGGAAGAAATGTTTATTGATTACCTTTCTGCGACATGATTATTATGAACAAAACGTAAATCCATTGAAAATATTCCAAGAAGAATTAAATTCATTGATGGTAGGGTAGAGATTGATAGCAGAATAATCGAAAGAAATTGGATGGTAGGTTAAAGATCGATCTTCTGATTTTAAGTATCAGTTATCAAAATCCAATTTTAATGTGTTTCCATCATTCGTTTTCATTCTTCAGTAGCTTAAATACATTTTGATTGTCAATATCAAGCTTTTTTGCATCAATTTTTGTTGTTAATGTAATGTGCGGTACTGTATTATGTTACTGACAATTTTGGGAGTTGTTGGATTATAATTAAATTACATTACCATTTTAGCCAATATCAAGGCCGATACCAAATTTTGCAGCAGGGTTTGCATCAAAATCAAGGTAAAAACCAGAAAGTACACTAGCTATAAGCTAAGCCAAATTTGATATTAAGTTGTATTAGGATTTCTCAGCGGGAAAAACTATATTATGGCAGTGATTGTCATCAGTTAAGGTTTATATTTCAAGTTTTGAGGATTTATATACCATAAAGTCACAGAGGTGGATGATGCATGGACTAAACTTCCAAGAACATGTGCTTTGTATGTCCAAAGCGGCATAACTATTTGTTAGATTGTTAGATAACTACTGTGAGATTCCCTTTGAGGGCGTCTCACATTCATGCAACCAATTTTACCTGTCATAGATGATTACTTTTTGATGTCATTAGTTCATAAGCTTATTTTTTATTTTTAAATTTGAGGAAACTTGGAATATATATGTTAACAGGATAAACAAATTTTATTACTCGACACTCTCTCAAGTGTTTTAGACTTGAATTCTCATTTCCCTTATTATCTTTGAGTTTTAGAGTCTTTTATCAATTTATAAGTTCAACAATTTTATGTATCTGGTATAGTAGTTTCAGTTGCGATCCTTCAGTATTACATGTGTTCTTTCAAAAGAAAACATGTCCAGACTAGCTTGACGTCTGATAATTATTTCACCCTATGTCAGGGTTGTTCATTATTCGGTTTCCAACTCCTAAAAGTTTCTTAAGTAGTAAATGTTGTAAGAAGTTTGTGAAAATTTGATATTATTGGTGCGTATATGTTAAGCTTTTATTTTATATAACAACTCTACCAAAATCAAGATTGTTTCATGATCAAGAGGGGCCAACATATAGTCACGTCAGCTCCCATACCAGGCATGTTGTACATGGTGAGTTACTTTGACCCAATGATGACCAGTGAGCACCACACACAGTTTATGTCATTAGCTATGGGTACGAAGATAAAACTAAATAGGGTTTTGGATGTAATTGATTGACATGCTCACAAAAGGAGACTTCTCGATATGCATGCAAACTTTTAGAATTGAATTTTAAATTCTACATATATCTAAATCCAAAATTCACTTTATACGAATTCGTTATTGGTTTGGATTTAAAAGTATATCATGGAAGATATTCTAACGGGTTTCAAGATGCATTAAGCGAGGTTGGAGATCAATATACTTTAATCCGAGGTTTCATACATTTAAGGGATCATCACCCATAGATATCCCAAATTATCTTAACCATGTTCATTGTTAGGCTCTTGGTTCAATTGAGATCTTCCTCAGTCGACATAACCCTCTTTTGTATAGCCATAAGAAGGGACTCCTTATATGGCTCAAGCGTTAGATTATATAAAAACAACTGTTTACCCTTTCACTTCCTTACCTCTGCGTGCCAAGTGTACTCTTCCATCAATTTGCTTATTCACAAGAAAATTTATCGACCGCGCTAGGCACCACGCTAAATAATCGTTATTTGCTCGCACTCCAAAGTGGCAGTAATTGTGGCGTTTTGAGTCATCTTTATTTAATACACGTTAACAGTCAAATACTACCTAAGAATAGGAGAGAGTAATTAATTAAACCAAATCTCAACTATTCGTATATTTCCACAGCAGAGAACTTAAAAAACATAAAAAGGAAGAAAAACTGGGGAAATTATCGTCATCAGCAGTGAAAAAAAAAAGATATTGGCTTAGTGATGTGTTTCGTATCACATTAAAATTATATTCACTTTCTCACTTTAATAAAATATGGATTAAGTACAATATTAAGAAGGATTCGTTCCCGGGAGGCTATTGTTGTTATTCGAATTCAATTTCTTAAGTAAAAAGGAGGGTTTTGGTTTTAGAATTGTCTAAAATAAATAAAACTAAGTAAAAAATAGCAAAGTAAATTTGCTGAAAGCAATAAAGATGATGAAGATATTGGGTAAGGAATTTTGTCATTCATAAACATGTATTTGTATCAATAACTAGAACTGGTATTTAATCTCTCATTATAAAAAAAACCCTAGAATACCTCGATCGCAAGAGTATCCCGTTTATTTCCAAATTCATCATAAACACAATAAAAAGATGCTAGCATGAATTCTACCTAGAGAACAATCCAACGTGTAAAAAGCACTAATCAAGTTTAATTCCCATGAACATTAAGTTTTGTGAAATAAGGTTAATCAATACAATTGAACGTGGAAAACGCACTATTCACTTTAACAAAGGTTATGATTCATATGTGTTTGCTAGGATGTATCACTACAAACACCAACCACACTTCTACTACTTGAAATCAGAATTCGTCAACTTTTTCGTATTGAAAACCTTAATTTAGCTTTAGAGATGAAAAAAGTTAAATTGATTCCGGACTCAACCAACGAAGTGTTCAAATCATGCAAAAGTTATAAACAATGAATCACAAACGACAAATATTAAGACAAAACTAATGTATTAATCAAATATCATGTTTGAGAAATCAAATTCTATCCTTAACCAATAATATGTATTTAACTACTCATAACTACGGAGTTCATACACATATTAAATAAAGAAGAAGATAAAATATTACAAACCCTAGACGCGTGAGAAAGAATGGCGGTTCTTCCTTATTCCTCCCAAAAATCAGTTGTAAAAGTAAAAGTGTTGTAGAGGACTCTCCCTTTTATAGCTCTTATTGTTTCCAAAACTAGATCAAACTCTTCAAATTCCAAATATAAACCCAAGTCTAATAAGTCCATCTACTAGCCCATATATGAAAAATAATCCACTAAAATTTCTGTCAAAAAATGGTCGCTGGAGGTTTAGAAAAATGGCCGAAAAACTCATAGGAAAATAATTCAGGTGACCAGAAACTGTCACCGACTACCTGAGTCAACTAACGGTCAGTCGTTATACATAGCAGTCAACTGTTGGTCCTGGGGGTAAAGGTCAAGTTGGAGAAATGTGAGTTAGCTACCGAGTTAGCTGGTCTGACTCTGCTGATTGGTTTCACTCAACTGAGTTGGATCAGACTCAGTGAGTTAACTCGCTGGATTAAAAATTCGGCAGAGTTCTGTCTGTTTTCTGGTGGATTGCCGGCCAATTTCAGGCCATTTAGAGCTCCTTCCCTTCAACCTAACATTCATTTAAATCAATTCAAAGCAAACTCATTCATTCAGCCTTTAAAGACTTTCCAACCATTCTAGCTTCATGCCATATCCAACTCCAACTAATTGAATTCACAGATGCTAAAGCACAACTCAAATCCCAGATCTAACACTCATCTCATACATCTGCAGCTCAATTCTTACCCATTCAAACACATCCAATTCCTGCCTGCAATCTTCTAACCCAACAACCATTTAATTCCTTTATGAGTTCTTGTTCATCTTCTTTTCACTGCAACTCCAAAATCTACTCAGATTCAAACCATCTTCACTGCCATCACATACCATCACCATCTCTTCTTTCAATTACTTCCAATAGCTCAAACCACCAGTTCGAAACTTCATTAGCAGCCATAACTCCTAACATTCCACTCAATCTCTTGATTCCCCTTTTCTGTTGCTTCAATAACAACTACTCCTCCACAGAAACCATGAACCCATGTATTATCACAGAAACACTTAAATTCAACAACAAATCAACCCAAATCTTTCAATCCCACCAAACCCTTGTATATCAACATCTCCAACACCTAATGTTGCAATTTCATCTAACCCTGAACCCTAACAGTGACCACCATCTCTACCTGATTCATTCTCTGCCACAAACCCTAGATTCCACAATCCATCTTGAAATCACAATTGAACCCCATCTTCTCATCTGCATCTTCACTTTCGAATCAAATCAAAACCCCTTTCATCTCCCCTATGTTCTTCAATCTCGAACTCAGATCGAACCTATTTCTCCAATTTAGTTTTTATTCAATCCAAACAACCCATTTCTTCTTCCTTATTCCTTGGCTAGAACTTATGGCAACATAACCACCATTCACGACCCAAAATCCATCTTCTTCTCTTCTCGATCTCAACCCAATACAGCCACCATCTCCTCCATTTCACACCCTAAAGAAATAGATAGATAAAGAAATGAAGAACGAGAAATGAGCTTTTGGTTAGGTGAATTAGAAAACCAGTGTAATACACATAATTCTCAAGATAAATAGCAAAGAAATCGTAAACAATATATGTTAATAAAGGTGTTTTAGACACCTATCACTTAGATTTTAGTTGGCTTAGCGTGGAAATTGCTTTCAAATCATATCTTGAATCCTTGATGAAGTTCTTGAAACGATGGATAAATCTGATCTATCTCATGATCTTGATCAGTGTAGTCCATACCGGCCGGTTTTACCGGTTTCGGCCGAAAAGCGAGACGAAATCCGGTATACCTGTAAACGGTATTTGACCGAAAATATCGGCCGGTATGGACTGTACCGGTTTGGCCGGTATTGACCGGTATTGACCGGTACAATCGTTTTTTTTATTTTTTTTATTTAAAAAATAAATAATTTATTCTTTTTTTAGGGTTTCAATTGTTACTCATATTTTTTATGATATTTTAGAATTATATATGCATATGATAATATCTATAATTAATCTAATGATCTTAAAATTGTAATATCTTTGTTTAATTAGTATTTTAGACGATAAACTTTAAAGTTGTTCTTGTTTCTTTTGTATTTCCAGTTTGAACTTTGTATGAAATCTATGGATCTATATATTTTGGATGAATACTAGTTTATCTTTTTAAACTTTGTGAAAAAATGTTTGTTATAACGTGTTAAAATATATTTATAATTATAAAATGTGAACTAGTATTTTTTTATAAAATTATAGGTATAAAATATATGCACCGGTATTCCACCGATATTTAAACCAAAATTTCCCCGGTATACCGGCGTACCAGTGTATCGCTCTCGACCGGTACGAACCGAAATCCGATATGGTACAACCTTGATCTTGATCAAGAAGAATAAGACAAAAAAGATCCCTAAATCACTCTAATAATGAAAAGAAGAAGATATTGCATCTGAACTTAGTGACCTCAAATATTTCATTTTCCGGCTTATTATTATTAGTCGTTTTTTATAGAAGTTGTTGTATTGTTCATTTCAGGATTTTTCAATTGTGAAATTAATATGTATTTAAATGTAAATCAATTATTACCTATGTAAAGGGGTTACGTTTCTCAAAGAAAGAAAGGTTCGTATCCTTGAGCATTTGATGTAAATTTGTTCCTCCATCTTTATGAAGCCTATTTACAAAGTTGGAAAATTAAGGATTCATAAGTATGTTTGTTATTGTGATAAAATTCAATTCAATAATAAATTATACTTTTTCTCTCACAACCAAAATCAAATTTTCGTTATTAGAATTGATGGAATCGTATAATTTAGAAATAAATTTTCTATTCCTAACATCACATTATAACTTTGATTTAGATTGTTGTGCTGCAAACAATAAGAGTCGAAAAATGTTGAAGTTTTAAGTTGAAATATATGAAAATAATCTTTAATTTTAGATATAATCCTTCTTCACTATCAATTGATTTTGTTACAGTATTGTTGTTGTTAAGGTCTTGGAAAGATAGAACGACGAGTACGGTGGGAAAAATCAAAGAATGGTGGGAAGAACCAAGGGAATGGTATGAACTAAGTGAAAAGAGTTGTAGTGGTTCAACTTTTTAGATCTGAATTGCAGCCGATGAAATATTGTTGGACTACTAACTGTGGAAACCCAATAATCCACATCTCTCTGCCACATCATTATTCTAACTCAACCCACGAGGAAGGGGCGAGCATTTAGCGTGGTATGTATCATTTTCAAAAATTTATCATGCCAGTGGTAATAACATACACATTAAAATCATAATCACATTTTTTTTTACTTATCGATTACGTTATACTGGTGTATGTTTTCTGTGATTCAGCTAAGTACTTTCACGAGTTTATTTTTTGTTGTTTCATCTATCTACACCTTTGCTACGAGCATACTAAATCCATCGAGTTGGAGTGGAGTAAGCATAGAAAAGGGCGGATAAGTGAACAGTTTTTGGTCACCGAATCATTGGTGTGTATCGGTACATTTATTTCATGTGGTGCAAGGACTTCTTAAAGAGTTACGTGGAACAGATACTAACTTCACAGTCATATCTAAGGCTTAAGAGGATAGAATATAACCAATGCACTTCACCGTTCAACCTAAGGTATTTGCTAAAAAGGTTGAGAAAGATTTTTTTAAATTTATATCGTGATCTCGATGACACTTCTGCCGATAAATAAAAAATACAATGATTGGGTTCACCAAAAGGACGATAAAATTTATTAGTTTATTGAATGTTTTATTAGTTTTCAGGATCATACATTTATTGAGTATTTATTAATCTTTTAATAATATATTTTGTTTTTAATAAAATAAATTTAAAACATGGATCTGATATTTCATAAGCGAAAATAAGGCTTGTGCGTAGATTTTTTGATGTTAATTGTAACTGACAAATTGACATCTGAGTTTTTCCTTAAAACTAACTCTATGAACATGTATTGATCGACAACTTGCATGTAGGATGATAGAGGGTTTTTCTTAACATTATTCACCACTGAGAATTGTTCCACTAGAGGCACAAACAAAACCTGGGTTACTATCTTCTTGATCTTCTAATTTTTGGTTCTTCTGACTTCTTTCTTTCTGATGCATAGTTCATTTGCAATTAAACTTTGTCCTCTTATAGTTCCTTGAACCAAAGACACCACTGTTTCAAAACATTTTAAACATGGTATATGACAATAACAAATATTTTCGGGTTGTTAATGAAGCATATATTCATTGGTTAATGGTGCATGTAATTATCACCGAAATAATTGATACAGTGGTTTAAGTGGAAATAAATGATGTCGTGGTGCATTATCCACTTATATCATGGCCAGAATCTAAGTTCTCTAGTCCTAAATTTAGTAAGTTTAATTTAAAATTATCATCAAAAAAGAAAAAAAAGACGTAGATGATATTTGTATGTTTAGAAGTTTTTATTTGGTCATTTACCAAATCTACAATCCTCACTATTAATATAGGCTAATGAAATATATACTTGCTTTAGTGTATATATATATATTATATACCTAAAATACGGATTTGAAGCCATGTGGGATATTATTTGTACTAATTCCAAATTTAGGGAACCTCTGAAAATATACATGGTTTATTGTTTTGCTAACATCAGAGTTCTGCTAAGGTAGGAAAAACGTGTAAATAGAAATTTAGACAAATCATTATATAATCGTCTGCATCATTTTGAGAAACAAACATATGACCCCTAAACAACGTAGATACTTATCATTCATATCAGATACAAATTCCTATTTAGATGTATCTGGATCTTTTAAGATTAGCCATATATAATCGCTGCTAGAAAATTATATATGGAGAGGAAATAACCAACACATTACAAGCATGTAAGTTCCTTGTGAAGCATACAATATTGTTTTCGTTCTTAGAGTGCAACACAAAGTTAGTAATCTTCTAAGATTTATCTTCCTTTGGTGTGATTTAATCATATTAGTAGCATAAAATCCATTGTTATATGATGAATATATTGTGTTTTAAATTTAGTATTAGTATGTACTGTTTATTGAACCACACTATGGCAGAAAATCAGAATGCAACACAAGGTCAAGTTATATTTTACGATTTATCTTCCTTAGATGTGATTTAGACATGTGGATGCATAGGTCATATGATGAACATATTGTATTTTTAATTTCGTAGTAATATGTACTATTTATTGAACCACATATATGTTGAATAATCAGAATTTGAAAAATCTTTTATCATATATTAATGGAGAAGCTCATGCAACAACTGTTACTAAGACAAAGATCCATATATTACTATCAACTGAGAATGAGTTTCTCAGTGCAATAATCACTGTCTCATATAGAAATTTCCTAAGAAACATATTCGAAAAATCATATACTTTGCTCATACTATATTTTAACATGAAGTTGATAAAGTTAATGAAATAATTAGGCGCATGGCATCCCTATTTTCTGGAGAAGAACATATATTTCTAAGCAAGGATCATATATATTTTGCGACTCATAATTACAACGAAGCAGTGTTGTTGTATCTTAAAGAATTTCTGAATAAGGTTAAAAATACGTACCTGTCGATTCATGAACTACGATTGAAAGTTGGTATGCCTATTATTCTCTAAAATACCTTAAACAGGGGACAACATATTATTGAGGGCACAAGGTTAATCATAACACAACTAGGAGAACATGAAATTGATGCAGAAGTACTAACTGGGGATGATGTTAGGAAGAAGGTAATAATAGGACGGAAATTAATAAAATGAAGGGACATAATACAAATTACTATATTTCGATTTTCAGTGAAAAATTTCTTTGCTATGCAAATAGGCGAGAGAGGGACACATGATTTACACAATGCAAGGTTATACTTAAGATCAGGAGCTTTCGAAGAAAATGAAAATCCGATGTAAATTGGCATTTCAAATACATCATATGGACCATCAAGATTAAATATTATGGTCATGAAGAAGAATGATTTACCAGATGTTTATACCAAAACCATTGTGCGTCAACTCATTTCTGACAATTATAGATTTATAGACCGTATTGTTCTCAAAACAGAGTTTTTCTTTTATTATTCTGTCGCAACGTAGGTTGTTTTTTTTTATGAATAGATTTGTTTGATTTTTTTTATGAAATAAATTTAATTTATATTCGAGTTTTTGTAATTTTTGTTCCATGTTTTAACAGTATATTCGATTTTGGAGCAAAGGTGCACACCCAAGAAAAATTTTGAGTCAAAATTTATGTATATCTAAATTTTATCCGCATCAATATACTATTGTATTCAAAACTTAGTACAAATACATATTCTTTCCAAATAAGATAACAAAATAAATAAATTTCTAAAATTATATTTTGTCCTTAGCCGAGATTTTTTCCACAATTATAAGAAACAGACCCGTACATTGCACGGGTGATGGACTAGTTTTATAAATTTTGAACTTTTAGATTCTATTTCCAAATTTGGGTAGATATCCTAAATATGAAAAACCAACAGTGTCGTATCTACTGCTGTTCTGCTATCGGTTTTGCATAAATGCATACGTGAGCTGTAAATCAAAACAGTGATTCTTTTTTTTTTTTTTTTGATGTTCTTTACTTATGTTGTAATAGTCGGTTTCCAGACAAAAATGATGCGAGCAGCTCGACAAGTTTAAGATGACCGTGAGCATGCTCGTGGCTTATAGGATGTACAGCTGCAATTCTGAGAGGAATAAGAGGACGAACCCCCTTGATCCGGAGCATTCAATTCTATCTTTCTTATGCTAAATCGCAGGCCAGATTCCCTCGTCTGGTCTAACTTGAGCTGCCGTCTCTATGTTGGCAAACTCACCTTTGTATCGGTCATCCACGTGACGAGATATAATTGTTATTTACAAGTAAGATCATAGGCATGTCACAACGGTACTCCACATTCATAGCTGTTGGAGAAAACTCCTGTAACAATGAGCAAACCAAACAGAAGCTTGAAAATAGTTAAGGGTTAGAAGAAACAGCAGCAGACTTCAGACAAACACACACACAGGAAGATGGAATCGCCTGTTCAACAGACTGCCCTTAACTCGATATTTGTCGGGTACACCTCTAGAAAGAGTGTTGCTATACCACTAGTGAGGACAAATCGAATCCAGGATAAAACCACCTGATACCAACCCAGCTAGCAAAAATTCGTTGGCCCGTTGCGAACTTAACATCAGAATAAGAAAGAAAAATAAAACTACGTGCACAAACAAAGCGAGAAGAGGGGAAAAGTCATCAGGATAGTAGCTGCGACTGGGGTGAGTTGAAAATGAAATTTTCTTTTTCTTTTATAGGCAAATTTTAGAGAAGAGAATTAAATTGTATTTATAAAAAATCTTTTTATTTAATTCCCATAAATTCTCATAAATAATAAAACGGTTTTATTTATTTATTATAGGAATTTAAAATAAAAAACCATTAAGTCTTGATAGGCACATGCTGGGCACACGCCGACTCACGCCAAGCATACGACGGCTCACGCCAGCTCACGCAAAAACACAAGCAAGCACACACTAGCTCCGCAAGCCCGCGGCCCGCGTGCGTGCTTCGGTGCAAAGCACCGCACATGTATGAATTTGCCCACTAGCCCATTCCCTTAGTCTATATCCAATCCACAAGTATTTTCCCTTAGAAGGAACTTTAGTGGTAATATAGATAGACTTCATCCTTGGTTTATCCCATGTGGGAAAAACCAAAGGTTTCTCATTCACATAGAAGTGAAAAGTGGATTTGTTATTTCCACCCCCAATATAGGCTAGTGACCATTTGGTCCCATCAAGATAAATTAGGTAACAAAACAATTTTTGGTAATAAATCACTTTTTAATTCTGACAATCCTCCACATGAATGAAGAAAGCGATAAATCAGAAAACCGGAAAACGAGAAATACCTCTTAAGCAATAGGTGACCATATGGAATTGAACCTTTGCTTAGTGAGAAGTACCGGAACTACTTGATGGACAGTGAACACGATGTCTTGAACTGCCATCGTTTGGTGTAATTCATCAATAGCTCCTTACGCGAGATATCTCTCAAGAGTGCTGTTAAGTTCACGCCGTTGTGTGCGTTTTGGCCCTGGACGTATCCCGTTTCTCAGAATGCTCTAGAGAATCAGCTCAGTTCTCATTGGAAGCGACCCACTTCCTCATTCAGATAGGTGAGTTCTATCAAGAGTGTTAACTGCTACACCCCATTTCAATCTTAAATTGAAACTATAGAACTCATTAAGACTATACTATAAGTCATCCTCACATGCAGTCACACTATCACGTCTACACCATAGGGAAGGGACAGAGAAAATAATTTTCTGATAGTGTTTAATTTTTACCCGCCACAAATTAGTTGTCTCATTCAAAACCTTGATCTTGGGATCTCCAGTCAGCAAGGTTGAGTATCCTTCATGGCAAGTTTTAATTGATGAACTTAAGTCCCATCCCCCTTGATGCATTACTAACTATCTCCTTGGACAAGCCTTTCGTCAAAGGGTCCGCGATATTCTCCTTAGACCTCACAAAGTCAACAGAAATAACGCCATTCGAGATTAGTTGTTTTAGAGAATTGTGTCTTCTCCGAATATGAATGGATTTTCCATTATAATTGCTATTTTTTAGCATTAGTTATTGCAGCTTGACAATCGCAATGTATAGATATAGCTAGCACAGGCCTATGCCAGAGAGGAATGTCTTCTAAAAAGCATCTTAGCCACGCGGCTTCCTCTCCTGCTTTATCTAACGCAATAAACTCGGATTCCATAGTGGACCGAGCGATACAGGTCTGTTTGGAACTCTTCCAAGACACTGATCCACATCTTAGAGTGAAAACGTATCCACTCGTAGATTTAGACTCCTTTGAGTATGCTATCCAGTTTGCATTACAATGTCCTTCAAGGACTGCAGAGTATCTTTTATAACTCAAACAAAGTTTAAAGTGTATTTTTGATACCTTAACACTCTAAAAAGTGCATCCCAATGCTCCTATCAAACTGGTTATATTTTCCTAGTACAGATTCAATATAATGAGATTGACTAAGACTATATCTATTAGACTCTCTTCTAATTTTCATCCCTAAGATTACATCTGAGGGACCTAAGTCTTTCATGTCAAGGTATCATTCAACATATTCTTAGTGGAATAAATTACATCTATGGTTGTATCCAGTATAAGCATATCATCAACATACAAACATACAATCACACAGGCATCATTGACAATTTTAGTGTAAACACACTTGTCAGATTCATTTATTTTAAAATCCACTAGAGAACATTACATGATCAAAATTTTCATGCTCTAAAAGATTTTTTCTGTTCTAAATCTTTTGCCTCTTCTAGGCTCAACTTCATCTTCCTATAGAAGTATTGTCTGACAAGTAGAAAGGACATCTAGGGGATCAATACATATCATGCGAGATTCAGATTTCAAAGGAAAATAATTTTTCCAATGAACATAACATCCCTAGATTCCATATTGGTATTCAGACCAATTTCTAAAATATCAGAACTCACAACCCTAACCTTATGTAGTGTGTTCAGGATATCCTATGAAGACACGATCAACAGTTTTGGGGTCATATCTATGTCCTCTTAGGTGGAGGGATAGAAGCCTTAGTCAAGCACCCCCACATTTTTGAAGTATGCAAAATAGGGTTGTCTGCCTTTCTATAATTCATTTGGAGATATATCTGATTCTTTAATAAGTTCTTTGTTGAGGACATGGCAAGCTGAGAGGACGGCCTCCCCCCACAAGTTCGCAGGTAGTCCTGAACTAATTCATGTTTTTATCATCTCCTTAAGGGATTATAATTTCACCTCTAGTTTGAACTGAGTTCAAGTCAACTAGGTCTGAGGAATTAATTCCAAGGGTTTAGAATTTTTCCTGAAAACATTTTTCTTATAAGACATTTTAACATATTTTAATTTATGCATATTTAACCTTTATGTTTACTTTCCAAATTAAATTAAGGAATGCATCCTATGCTCGCCAGATTAATCATTGAAAAACATGACCAAGTCTGTCATGTCAAACATTCAATAACACCCAACCATAAAAGGAATCAATTTTATTTATTTAAATTGAGGTTACATTTAATTTGTAAAAAATCCTCTGTCTTATATCTCTTTTCTACGTAGTCTTTACACTGAGTTACACTATTTTTCCCAGATTCATGAAAACCCTTATCATGTAATATACTACAAGATACAAGAATTTTACAGATGCCCGGAACATGAACAATTTCTTCAATGTGAGAGATTTGCCAAAAATGAGCTTCAGCCCAACTTTGTCTTTTTCCGCAACCTGTGCTGCGGTCGAGTTACCCATATAGAGCTTTTCTCCTTCCCCTACCTTCTGATAGGAGGTGAACACATCTTTGTTTCCGCGAACATGCTTGGTAGCACCAGAGTCTACTCACCAGTCTCTCACATTGGTTACCAGATTGACTTCTGACACTGTACCAAAAAACTTGTTCTTGTTGTTTTTCATAACAATTAGCATCATTTTATTTTATTTCTCTATAAATAAAATCCTTACGATCTTTTATAAAATATTGCCTAATTATAATATGAATGTGATTTATTTATAATCAAATAATCAACACCCTACGCATGCTCCATGTAAAATCATTTTAGTGCATGATAACTACGTTTTATTATGCGTATAATAATTGTCTTGATTTTATGCATTAAATTTAGTGCATAAATTTTAGTGCACAATTACGTTTCATCAAACGTGACCTACGGTTATTAATTTGAGTGTATTAACCGTTTTAATAATTTCAAGACATCATGCATACGATTTATATATTAAAATATATTATGATTATAATTAAAAAATCATACCTGCATATTATGATTATCGTTGCAGTCACTACCACCATTTGAGCAACAATAGTTGCCCTTTTAGCCATGGGCTCTCCATCAAATCCCTGCCGAAGAATGCAATTGGCCCAAACCCATATCATCAGCTAGAATGCACCCAAAACCACCAGAAGCAGATAACCCAGATTCACAATCAAACACGAATTGAACAGTAGCTATATATAGAGGTTCAGCTTAGTAGGGCTAGGAATAAGTTACAAGCCCAAACACCCAATTAGAAGTCCATATTCAAAAGAAAGTCTGACTCTTGACCTGATTAACTGAATTGACCAAGTCAACTCCTTCTCAATTCCGGTCACCACTAGGTCTACGTCCTGTCCGGCCATTCTTTTAGGAACTTCATCGACCACCTCATGTGCAAATCTCTTGTAGTAATTGGGCATGTCTTGATGGTGTTATAACCATTCACTCCTTCCCTTCAACGTTTCAAGCATTCAATCAACACATTAAACAATCACCAACAATCACTTCCATTCTTTCCCCGATCCTGTTTGATTCACAACCACATATTGTGCCGTCCCTTGACCGGCTCACCATTCTTGCTGCGTGTTAGCACAATTTCTGCCAAGTTAGAAAATTGGTGTAGGCAGTTTTTCGAACACGTTGTGGGCGTGACTTGAGAAGGGGAAGAATAAGCAATGCTTGTTTGTATAACTTCTCGAAAATCTTCTTCCCTGCAATTTTGGCTCACATTACAACCATTTACACATTCGTAACCCACGGGAACACAAACTTTCTTAGTTTCACGACCATCATCTCAAAACAGACTTGCTTCTCCCTGTTTTTTGGGGAAGAACACAAAACCCAAACTCTTCCATTCTTCACTAAGACAGCCCCAAAACATCAATTCAATCATAACCCACTCGTTCTCCATCCCTTAATGGTCTAATACACACTTCAATTTTCATTCAAACTCAAATTTAATTGAAGCCCTAATTTTCTATTTCACCTCAGAGAAAATCAACTTCTTCAATTTCGTTGAATCTGTAACATCACAAATGTGAAGTAAGCCCAGAACTTGAATGCATTTGATGTTGGAGAAGAACCCAAATCATGGGCAGTAACAGCTGGATTTGGATTTGGAGATGATGAAGATGTATTGTTACTTGCTGAAGAATCATGAACGGCTTTGTATGTAGAATCGGAAATAACTGTTGCCCAAAACACCAATTGGTTCCGCAGCAGGAGAGAAACATTATAAGAAAAAAAATGGCAACAAATCATTTCAAACACCAATACTGTATCAGTTGGTTCAGCAGCTACGTGCATCATCCAATATGAATTGAATCCATTAAATAGAAATAGAGACCCATTGAGTAAGAACTGAGTATCTTTTGTTGTAACAAAACCCCAAACACGGTGATGATCAGCTTAAGAAACTTGGCAAATTACAAGAATGAAGAAGGAAAAGAAAAAGAATAAGACTCCTTCCATCCACTCTTCTATTTTCTTAGAAACCCAATTCTCGTAACCCATTCTCAATTCCCAGAAGTGCAATATTGGAAAATCCATTTACAATCCTCTTGACGTGAAATGCTCTCTTGACTCACGTGAAATGCTGAATGTGTTGAACTTGAAGTACTTGTCTTTCTGCTTCTTGATCTCGGAATATAAAACATTCATCCATCAAATTCATTTTTTATCCATTGAGACAGAAAAATTAGCTATCGAGTTAAGATTGTTGGAGAAAATTCCTGTAACAATGAGCAAACCAAACAGAAGCTTGAAAATAGTTAAGGGTTAGAAGAAACAGCAGCAGACTTCAGACAAACACACACATAGGAAAATGGAGTCGCATGTTCAACAGACTGCCCTTAACTCGATATTTGTCGGGTACACATCTAGAAAGAGTGTTGCTATACCACTAGTGAGGACAAATCGAATCCAGGATAAAACCACCTGATACCAACCCAGCTAGCAAAAACTCGTTGGCCCGTTGCGAACTTAACATCAGAATAAGAAAGAAAAATAAAACTACGTGCGCAAACAAAGCGAGAAGAGGGGAAAAGTCGTCAGGATAGTAGCTGCGACTGGGGTGAGTTGAAAATGAAATTTTCTTTTTCTTTTATAGGCAAATTTTAGAGAAGAGAATTAAATTGTATTTATGAAAAATCTTTTTATTTAATTCCCATAAATTCTCATAAATAATAAAACGGTTTTTTTTAGTTATTATAGGAATTTAAAATAAAAAACCATTAAGTCTTGATAGGCACATGCTGGGCACACGCCGACTCACGCCGACTCACGCCAAGCATACGACGGCTCACGCCAGCTCACGCAAAAACACATGCAAGCACACACTAGCTCCGCAAGCCCGCGGCCCGCGTGCGTGCTTCGGTGCGAAGCACCTCACATGTGTGAATTTGCCCACTAGCCCATTCCCTTAGTCTATATCCAATCCACAAGTATTTTACCTTAGAAGCAACTTTAGTTGTAATATAGATAGACTTCATCCTTGGTTTATCCCATGTGGGAAAAACCAAAGGTTTCTCATTCACATAGAAGTGAAAAGTGGATTTGTTATTTCCACCCCCAATATAGGCTAGTGACCATTTGGTCCCATCAAGATAAATTAGGTAATAAAACAATTTTTGGTAATAAATCACTTTTTAATTCTAACAATAGCTACTTAGCTTTTTACCCAGACCGAAAGAAGATCACTGACCTATGACCATTCCCGTCCGTGAAATAAGTCTTGCAAACAATTGATCCAGGGAAATTGACAAAATATATAGAGTAGAGAGATCCAAAAGTTCGAAGAGAGATGACAAATGACAACATTTACGCGTCTAAAATGTAGAGTAGAGAAGTTTAAAAGCATTGAATCCATCTAATGATTGTCCACATCTCCTTGAGATCTCAGACAAATCAATATTCAAAACCCCCACACCACTAAAAGCAAAATGGCAGTCCAAGAAAAAGAAAAATCCGAGTTTTCCTTTCCTCCGACGAACCCCAAAAGAGTTATTACAGTGTCAACAATAACCAACTGAATAATGGCCGTAAGCATTCTCACTCATTCCTGTTTCTCTTTCTTTTACTTAATGAACATCGATAGGCATTGCACTAAGCTTGTTTGTTCTAGCTGGTTTTGAGATGATTTTGTAGCGAATTCACGGAACACTCAACTTTTTCGCTTCGCTCTTGTTTTCTTTAACTTCGTACTTGCATTTTGTCCATCTTGTATAAATTAAGAGCATATTTATTAAGTGTAAAGATTTCGGACTAATACCGTGTTTCAGTGTCACTTCATAGACTGTTCTTACATATGATGATAATACATTAATGCTTGCTCTTCTTGGTTTATCCAGCAAGGATCCCATGTTCCAAAGTTCGGTGATTGGGACAGTGACAATATACCTTACACTGCATATTTTGAAACTTCACGCATAGAGAAAGGCTCGATGGCGAAGAGAATAAACCCAAATGATCCTGAAGAGAATCCCAATGCATTCTTCAGAACAATGGGCAATGAAAACGATAGATATTATAACGCAAAGCCATTAACACGAAACAGCTCAGGAAGAAAGACGATTGATGAAGAGAAATCTTATGGGGAATATCCAGAGAGAGAAGGACAAGTTCAGTTAAAGAGTCGAGACCATAAGAGCGTTCGCTCTGAATCCAGCAACGAGAAGAGCAATTCTGACTTTTCCCTTCTACAACAAAAAAATCGGTCATCAAAGTCCATTGAAAAGAAAAGTCAGGGGGAATTTAGTGGGATCCCTCCGCTGTCACCACCACCTAATCGAATAAGAAATGGGATGACTATACCAAATGACACTGTAAGTTGCTTCTTGGGCTTTATTGCACTATATCTACATCCAAAAGATATTTTCAACTGACAAGTGTCACTACAAGAAAAACGGGTTTAAGCGACCGAAATCTTAGCAAGAGCTAGGAATTTTAGTCGCTTTAATAGTTAGAGATCCAAAATTACAACTGTCAGAAATTTTGGCGGCTATAAACTTGTGTCCACTATTATTTAGTCACGAAAAAATATCTTTAATCGCTAGATCCATTGTTCAAGTAATTTATAGCAGCTAAAAAAGTGATCATGTAGCTATTTACTTTGAGGCACAGACTCGTAGCAACAACAAAATAAATTGGTTGCTCTAAATGTTAGCAAGAGCCCAATATTTTGGTCGCTTTAATAGTTTAAGCTACAAAACTTGCGACTGCCAAATAGTTTGGCTGCTTTAAATCTGTGTCAACTAATTTTTAGCCATGGCCAGATGTGTTTAATCGCTATATCCTTTTTTCAAGTAATCTTATATAGCATCAAGAAAAGTGCTCATGTAGCTCTTTACTTTGAGGAACATACTCGTAGCAACAGAAAATTAATTGGTTGCTTTAAATGTTAGCAAGAGCCCAATATTTTAGTCGCTTTAAGGTTTAAGCTACAAAACTTGCAACTGCCAAATAGTTGGGCTGCTTTAAAGTTGTGTCAACTAATTTTTAGCCATGGCCAGATGTGTTTGATCGCTGGATCATTTTTTCAAGTAATGTATATAGCATCTAGAAAAGTGCTCGTGTAGCTCTTTACTTGGCACATACTCGTAGCAACCAAAAAATGAATTACTTGGTAAAACCTCTCACAGCAACTAAGTTTAAGCCGCCACCACCATTTCAAAAGTGAAGTTAGTTTTTGAAGTAGACATTTGAGAACTTAGTATTAATCCAACAATCTTATTAGGATTTGTTTAATGGAAACATGAAAACTTGTTCAAATCATTGTTTTGATTCACTATGAGCAAATGTTTGGATGTACAAATTGAAAAAAAAAATTAACATGAGTCGACTAAATTGACTATAATTTGGTTACAACTTTTTTTTTGTTTCAGTGTGTTTATCAGTTCTATTTTATCTTTTAATACAACTTTTTTCGACGTTTTGTTCCCTGGACTTAACCCATGAATGACTTCTATAAATTGAACACTGATGGCTCTTGTATGGATGGTTATGCAGGAATTAGAGGAGGTCATTCGTGAATCATGGTCTTAATTCCGACTGCTCTTGTTTGGAGCATAAGCATAATTTGCGCTCCCCTGTTGTTCATTGACTTGTTTATGCAATCACTTGAAATTGAGGATTTCAAAATGCTCGAAAATAAGATCAAGCATGACAAATACAGAGCTCTTTGAAACTTGTACGACCTAAAAGCTGGATTGCAGTAAAGTTTTACATGAAACTTGAATATTTATAAGAATCACATGAGGATGGCAGTTTCACAAAAAATCCTTAATTCGGATGAGGGTTTACACAGCTCAAAATGCTCACTATGAGGTGGTGAATTTTTCAAATGAATTAAAGGATGAATTTTTCATGTCTAGCCTACTATTGCCGTCCGCCAGATGAGATTTGAGATAAACTGGGAGATTAAGCAAAGCCGGCCCACAAATAGAGAGATAGTGACAAGAGCTAAGTGTTCATTTGTTTTTGGATTTCGATTATTTTCTTGTGATTGCTGAATTTGAGCTTTTTTAAGTCCAGGATGAAGAAATCTTGATGATTTGACTCTAGCTGACACCTAAAAGACCAAAAAGTATAGGAAACTGAGACAATCAAGGAACAAACAAACTTTGATTTTTCATTTACGGAGACCCTGTTTTCTAATTGATAAAAGAAGGAAAATAAAAGAAAAATGTACAGAAAACTCTAATCTCTCTGTGCCAAGCACAACACTTCCCAGTATATTTTTTGGGGATACAGAAAATAGGAAACAACAATCAGATTTAACAAAAAAAAAGCAACACATCATTTACATAATGTTCAAGCTGCTTCAAGGAAAAACTGTGTCCATATTAGAATTGTACGTATCCGATGTAGGACCTAAACTCTTCAGGAGAAACAACCTCCGCAAGGATGTGCCTGGATTTTTTTTTTTATGTTTCAAAGTGTTCATCTTCACTACAGTAGATCCTTCTTCTAACAAACTAGGAACTTCCGATATGGCGATATCTATAGAATGTCAACAATGGTTACTGTGTAGATTATATGAAAAAAAAACACGAATTAGAAAAACACACACCAAGGTGGTTAGATGTAATCACAGCATACATTATATATGTCAAAACTATTAAATAAGAAACTTAAAACTTTCATCTATTTACTCTTCAATGGTTGTTCCCCAGGAGTTTCCAGTTACTTCATCTCCAAAAAGATAGGAGACATAAATATCTCCTTAAACCTGGTTTTAGTGCACAAGTTGAACATAAATAGGTCGAGTGTGAACAACTACAACAATCACCAACTAATCAAAGTCTCTCATTAAGCTATACCAATTTCCAAAGTGGACATAGTGGAACTGATCAGAAATCAAAGCCTTTCCTGAGTAATATGTTGTTAATATGAGTGTTTTTGTGCTTCTAAAGTGGGAACTCTTTAAAAGAAATTATGAGCAATGCAGGTACACTACATGTACGTAGTAGGAAGAAGAGGCGCGGTATCTAAAATCAAGAAAGCATATCAAAGTATCTTATGCCAGAAGAAGGTAGCATACATCTATCCACAGGTTATGAAAACCAAAACAAAAACAAAGTAAACCTTCCAGATTTTAACTTACCAAACTTCTAAAACGAAAGTACCTCATGAAATTAGAATTCTTTTATTGTCAAAGATTTCAGAGTTAACAGCCCATATTTCACATTAATTGACCTACCAGTAAGGGAAGGAGCAAATGACACGATAAAGTCTAAACTAATCAATTATCTGTTTGTTGTCTTTCTCATACAAACAAGGCAATCAAATCTCTATTGCAGAACAACCAACCATGTCCCCAATTGCAATCGAGCACCCAACAAAACTTACGGATATTAGACTTATTGAAAGAGCAGGTATATATCCTATCAACCTGATTCCCAACGAGCATTATACACAAGCTGGATCAGTGCAATATAACTACACATCCTTCGCCCATGAGTCTGACAAGTTTGTAAATGTTTCCTGCTTTATCACATCATAAACTAATTAAACAAAAAGAAGTATATGAATATAAGTTAACCCCTTCCGCACAATGAACAACTACTACACCAGAAATACAATAAAATTTATCCTTAGTTCCATTGCTCCAAAATGTTCACAAAATGTCACCAAACTTAAAGTGTTTTTTCTTGTTGTATGTAGACGAAGAAGGCTTATTTGAAGCAACTTAAGGTGTTCAACACTTTGTAGGATAAATTCATGATGTTGATCCTTGAACTCTAGTTGTTTAGCAATCCAGTGTTTCTTTCATTCTACATTTCATTATAAATTTTTAAGCATGTTTGTATAGATTGGTTATCCTGAGCTTGTCCTGTATATGTAGTCCATTTTCCTGTTATATAGGTTAAAGGTTTTCTTGTTTTGAGAATTGTGCTGTTAATGTCTATTTCTAGTTGTGAGTTTGCTGCTATGGTTAACTACAGTGCAGTCTCTCAAGTATTGTTGTATCTGACCTATGAGTCGAAAGCACACCTATCTTTAAGTTCCACTATTCTCATTACGAATCTCCAATGTGATACATGTGCATTAGTCAACCTTAGTTTGTTTTCCTACATGGGTGTTAAGCTCTCAACTTAGAGTTGGTTAGAAGTTTTGATCTACTTAGGTTTAGTAAGTTGGTTCTAAAATGCATTTATGTGAAAGTAGGAACTATTTTTAGAATGCTTTGCCAGATGTTTTTAAAGTCTTGAATTTGTTATAAACTAATATTGAGAAATTTCTGGTGTTCTTTATTCAGGAACATACATTGACAAAAAAATACCCCTTCACTGGCAACGTTTCTATCAGGGGCTGTATCCTGGATGGTACTTGTCATAGTGCAAAGATGGTGAGAAACTTGTTAGGAGAAACTTGTGAACCATGATTTAGAAGATGAATCCCTAGATGAACATGAAGTTGAAGATAGACGTACTGGTGGTGATTTGCAAGAAGATGAGAGCAACGATGTTGGCGATGTAATTGGTGGGGATACTGAATAACACATCAGTACATGTATAATTGTAGAATTTTAATTAAAAGTTAATTAAGATGTTTTGGTTACTTTTATCTCAATAAAAAGTGGATAATTATAATTGTAGAATCTTAATTAAAAGTTGTCATTTATAATTATATAATCTTAATTAGTGATAACATCCAATATCATTTTTTAATTATAATTATATTTTAGGATTGTCTAAATCAGAATTTACTTTTAACGAGCAAAGAAATTTGGTAGTTTAAAAATTTAAGCAACCAACTTCAGGCCAATCAAAATCAGAGTTCCAAAATAATTTGGTAGCTTAAAAATCTAAGCAACCAACTTGAGTAAAAAAAAATCGGTAGCTTAAAAACTTAAGCAACCAACTTCAGGCCAATCAAAATCATAATTCCAAAATAACTTGGTAGCTTAAAAACCTAAACAACCAACTTGAGTAAAAAAATTCGGTAGCTTAAAAACTTAAGCAACCAACTTCAGGCCAATCAAAATCAGAATTCCAAAATAATTTGGAAGCTTAAAAATTTAAGCAACCAACTTGAGTAAAAAATTCGGTAGCTTAAAAGCTTAAGCAAACAACTTCAGGCCAATCAAAATCAGAAATCGCTTTTAGCGAGCAAAATCATTTGGTCGCTTAAAACCTTAATCAAGCAACTTCAGGATAAGTTGTTCCATGTATCTTCCAACTAGGTAGTTTAATAGCTCCTAAGTCACAAATCGCTTTTAGAGAGTAAAAAATTTTGTAGCTTAAAAACTTAAGCAACCAACTTCAGGCCAATCAAAATAAGAAATCGCTTTTAGCGAGAAAAATTACTTGGTCGCCTAAAACCTTAACTAAGTAATTTCAGGCCAACTTGTTCCATGTATTTATCAACTGGGTATTTTACTTGCTTGAGAATGGTTGGTCTATCTGAAGCGATTGGTATTTTACTTGCTATATTGGTTGGTCTAGATATTAAGCGATAACAATTTTACTTGCTCCCTGGTAGTTGGTCTAACTCTGAAGCAATGAGAAGAGTACTCGCTTTAGGTAAGTTGGTTGATTACTAGAGCGACTGCCTGGCCGCTCCAGACCTTTACAAAGCTGGCTTTTTGCAACAACGGGAGCGAGTGCCACTTTAAGTCGCTATAACGGTTATAGCGACTTAAAAGGGACTTTAAGCAACTTAAAACGACTTGTCTCTTAAACCCGTTTTTCTTGTAGTGTGTTGTATGTTCTGCAAGTCTCCGTCCCAGAAAAAGCGATATTTTTATATTTTTTATTTTGTCTAAAAATAGGTTAAACTGAAAAAGCTAAAAGTATCAGTTTTTTTGAAACAGAGGGAGTATATATTAGTGAAACATAAAGCGTTAGAAATTTTCTAGCCTGACCAATTTAAAGGCTACTTAAAACCAATTTATGGCTACTTATTAAACTCAACTAAGGGCAAAGGATAAAAGGTGTCTAAAAATTATAAATGACTAAGTTACCCTCACTATTTCAGTTTAAGTTTCCACCATTTAATCCTTGAACTATTTTTTCTAATTTAATTTAAATTTCTTTTATTATCAATTTTTTTAATCCAAAAATAAATAAATAAATTCAATAATAAATAAATTAAAAATTAAAAATGTAAACTATAAGTGAATAAATAAATAAATAAATAAAGTTGTACTTTTTATGAAAAATTATATTTATCTTTTTTTTAAAAAAAAAACGAGCATTGAATATGAAGTTCAAACTCTCCGTGGAGTTCAAATGGATAAAATAAATGTAAGCTTCTATCAATTTTAGGGATTGGATTGTTTAAAATCAACAAATTAATCAAAATTTTATCTAGGATTTAAGATTACAAGACATAATCGATAGGGATAACTTAGATTTTATCTACCGATTATGTATGATGTTCTTCATTTCAGAAGAATATCAACCATAATCGGTAGGTCAAATTAATTATTATATACTGATTATATCCTCTAACTTCTTTTTTGTTCCTAATTTTTGACATGATCGGTAGATATTTTTTAATTGCTAGCAATTATAATTCATTATTAAGACCAATGTGATGCAATCGGTAGGACGAGATTTTAATTTTCTATCGATTGTCGTCCTACCGATTATAACACAAATACTATTCAAGTTTTCTGGACATGAAAATTTAAAATAATCGGCAAACAATTGTAGTTCCTTACCGTTGATTGTATAATTCAAATATTTTAAATTTTGATTTTTTTTTAATTCGGGGTTATTTTTATAATCGGTAGTTTCGAACTTGACGAACCTATCGATTATAGGAATTCTATTTTTTAAAAGAAATTTAAATTTGGGACCATTTTCATAATAGGTAGGTTTTGGACTTGACAAACCTGTCGATTATAGGACTTTAAAATTGGAAAAAAAATAATAATTTGTGGCTACTTATTTTAACTACCTACTGGTTTTTTTCTTTTAAATAAAAATTTATTGAAAAAAAATGAAAAAAAATCAATTAATTAATTATAATTAAACTAATTTAATAACTAGTATAAATTAATTAACAATAATTAAATTAGGTGGATAAGGATTCTTGAAATTACTTCAAAATGTTCCTATTTTGTTTTATTATGTAGCTCCAAATTATTTAGAAGTAGCCCTCAAATTGACTAGGTTTTCTAGGTACTCTAAGCGTGTGTGTTTTAAGCAATCAGCTTGTCTGCATGTATATAAATAATTGACTTGTGTAAATATGCATGTGATAGCGACATCACAAAAAAACATCAGTGCCAAAGTTTGGTGCTTGCGATGAAACAAACCCTAAATCAGGGGATGGGTTTACAATCATCTTTAACAAAGTAAAAGAAGAGAAGCAAATTTCAGCAAACAACTTTCCGCCTATTCGCCCACCACCAACAAATTACTTCAAAGAAAGTTCATTAAAAGCACCAAGTGTACACATTCTATACTTCATTATTTCTTCTAATTTTTAAGTTGCTTTCCTTTGGTGAATTGAGATAGATAAACTAATTTACTGGTTCTGCAGAGATGGTGCTGTCTATTTTAAGAAGAGGAGACCTATAGGCTTTTTGGTGGAAGTGACTGTTTGGCGACGATTATTAAAGGTGACTTTTAGGCTCTTTTTTATGTTAATTTGTTATTTTGTTTCACTATGTAACTTACAGAAACAATCTATTTATGTATTCTTTAGGGATGAGATGTTCTTTTCCTTCAATGAATTACCTATTTATATAGCTAGTACTTGCTTATGTGTCATCATTTTCTCCGTTTGTATTTTACGTGTATTGAGTGCATTGCCCCCCGTATTGTATACAACATTCGAACACTTTAGCTTCCATTGATACATGTATTGTGCTATCTCAAATCCTAAATTGTGTTGTTCCGAAAGATGTCCAAGACTAACAAATATGAAAAATTCATCTACGATTAAAGCTTTTTCCGTGTTTTTGTTTTTTAAAACCACTACGGCATTACCATATACATTCAATATATTAACTTGCCATTTATCCATGATTAAGAGACTGAGTCTCATTCATAGTTTTGGCATTGTGATAGGAAAAAGGTTTGATTGCAGGAATCCATATAAATCCAAAAAAAGTCGAATTGAAGAAGTTGTACGTAATAAGTAAGATAATAAAGGATTTATGGTGTGAGAATGTAAGTATGTACAACACATATATGTATGTTTGTAGTCTGTAAGTGTGTGCAACACACATGTGTCTGTCTATAATATAAGTTTGGTATTACATCCTGCACAATTGTTAACGGAATTCACTATCTGTTAACAACTTATTCCTTTGCTTATTTTTTTAGTTTTTGCCTTTATAAGGCTTTGTTTTCTGTATTGTATCCTTATCAAAAACTATTAATAAAGCTACAACTTTACCTTTAATAATTCTATCATGGTATCAAACTTCTAACGAAGATTCTTGATTCTTTCATCATTTTTCGATCCTTTTTTCGCTACAATTACCATCTCTCAAAAATTTTAATACTATTGTTGTAATCTTTCAATATCACTACTAAATTGATTCTTGGAATTCTCAAAATTGCTTCTTTAGTCAGAAATTGATCAAGAACTTCAAATTTTCTTGATTTTCTTGATTCCTTATCTCTAAAAATCTTTGAAATCGTTTGATTTCATCATCAATTATCATGAAGTCTACTTTACCTTTTCAAAGCATCACCAACTTTGTATCATTAAAGGTGAGAGAAGATGGCTCGAATTATCTTATTTGGAAAAATCATTTTGGATCGATTATAATGACTACATATCTAGATGATCTTGTTGATGGAACTGGTGAAATTCCATCAAAAATGGTGGATCTTAATGGTGAAGCAGTAACAAATTCATTATTCTTGCATTGGCGCAAAACAAGTCGATTTATTATTTCTAGCATGAATGCTACTTTTGATGAACCAATTTCAGGGGGGTGGGTGGGAGGAGGGGGGGGGGGGGGTAATTGGTTTCACAACAACTAGGCAGATTTGGGTATATTTAGAGAAGGAATTTTTATAAAAGTTTTCTACAAAGAAATCTCTTATTCGAAGTCAACTGCATAGCATCAAGAAATTAAGGTACCAAAACCATATATATATATATATGCTTATTTTGATGGTCATAAAAAAATATAATAGATTCTCTTACTGCTATTGGAGAAAGAGTAGATGAATCTGATATGGTTATGTATGCTTTAATGGGTCTTAAAGACAATTTGTGATATCTGCACAAAATAGAGAGACTGAGTTCACCTTCAGTGATGTTAAGTCCAGATTATTGCATCATGAGTAGTGGCTCAGGGAAAAAGATGTTGAAACTATTTCAGTTCTCGATAGTCATAATTCTGTTTTTTTCTCTAAGAATGCTTCTAATGCCTATATTTCAAGATTTACTTCTCAAAAGTATAACAAAGGTAAAACAAATGTAATTGACTTTATCCAAGTAGAGTGTCATATTTGTAAGAAACTTGGTCATACAACAAATAGGTGTCCTTTTAGATACATACCAAATAAGAGTTCTTCTAGTTACAAGATTCATCTAGTAGTGGTGGTGGTGCATCTAATTACACTCTTCAACAATCTTTTTCTTCTATTTAAGCTAATTATGTACTTTATATTTCAGACCTTAATGTGGCATCAATATGGCTACCTGATTCAGGTACAACTAGTCATTTAACTAAAGATTTGAGCATTCTTGGTGCATTAAAAGTTTATGATGATTCTGATAAAATTATAGTAGGTGATGGCACTATGTTTTCTATTGAACAAACTGGGAATGTCATTCTTCATACTAATACAAGCCAATTTCACCTAGATGATGTTTTGTATGTTCTTAGTATTAAGTATAATATGTTGTCTATTACAAAGTTCATCAAAGACAATAAAGTGTCTGTAGAATTCTTTGAGTGGGGTTATGAGATTAAGTTTGTTAAAATTAGAAAGATTCTTGTCGAAGGAAAAATTAAGAATAATTTATATCCTATGGAGGGACTTACATCTTTTTCTTTAAACAACATAGTCTAAGAGTTCACTTTGGTACAAAATATTAAGACATACTTCATCTTTAGTGCTCAATAAGATTGCTTCTACAACATCTATTCAGTTGGAATCTAGTACTTCTTGTCTTTGTGAAGATTTTCAGATGGGTAAAAATCACAAACTGCCTTTTCATGATTCCAAGAGAGTTACTGCTTCTCCTCTATATCTGGTTTATTGTGATATTTGGGGGCCAACACCTGTTACTTCAACACTTGGGTTCAGATACTATATTTTTTTCATTGGTGATTATTCTAGGTATCACTGGATTTACCCTATGAAAAGCAGAACAAAAAGTTTAGCATGTTTTCAACATTTTAGAACTACTCCTAAAAATGTGCTGTCAGCTTCCATCAAATTTTTTCAATGTGATAATGCTTTTGAACTAGTAAAGAGATAGTTTAAATCATTTAATAATGAGTGTGGAATTTTGTATAGAGTGTCTTGTCCCATTTTCATCAACAAAATGGCTTGGCAGAGCGCAAGCACAAACATATTACAGAAATGGGCAACACTCTTAGTTTTCAGGTATCTCAACCAAAGCATTTTTGGTATGATTTTTTCTTATCTGCTACATTCATCAACAGATTGCCAACCAAGGTATTACACTTCAAATCTCCTTATGAAATTTTGTTCAATACCTTGCCAAACTATTTTTTTCTTAAAGTGTATGGTTGTTGTTGCTATCATAACTTGGAAGCTTATAGAAGTGATAAACTTAGTCCTAAATCATCAAAATGTGTTTTTCTAGGATATAGTCATCTCATATACACAAGGGCTACAAATTTTATGATTTAACAACTAGGAAAACTTATATTTCTGTACATATGAATTTTGATAAGGATAATTTTCCTTTTGGAGAATTTTCAAGTAGTTTAAGTACTTTTAAAGAGTTAGATAGTCACA
Organism: Papaver californicum; assembly: GCA_023531435.1. Classification (NCBI taxonomy): domain Eukaryota; kingdom Viridiplantae; phylum Streptophyta; class Magnoliopsida; order Ranunculales; family Papaveraceae; genus Papaver; species Papaver californicum. Next base: position 66,162 of record JAJJMC010018788.1, read on the forward strand.
TTGAATCTATACAAGATGCTCTAACATATACTTCTAATACTTCTCTTGCTGCTGGTGATACTTCTGATAATATGTGTACTTCACATAAGTCTACTTATGATACTTATGATGTTGAAGTTTTACCTATTACTACAAGATCAAAGAATGGGATCACAAGGCCAAAGAAGCTTCCTTCATACTTTGTGTCTTACTGCATGGTCATATATCCTATGCACTCATCCTTTACTGCCAATATAGTTTATACTACAAAACCAAAATCCTTCAAGACATCAAAACAAAGATCCAGAATGGAAGGTTGCAATGAAGGATGAGATAAAATCTTTAAAAGATAATGAAACATGGTTTTATGTACCTAATGATCCTAGTTTTAATGTATTAGACTGCAAATGGGTATACAAAGTCAAATTGAAGGTTGATGGGTATGTAGAAAAATACAAGGAAAGGCGTGTAGAAAACGGGTATGATCAGGTAGAAGGCATAAATTTTAGTGAAACCTTCAGTCCTATGGTAAAAGCAACTAGTGTAAGAGTAGTTCTCACAATTGCTATTTCTATAAATTGGTCAATAAGGAAATTGGATGTGAGCAATGCATTCTTGCATGGCTTTATGACTAAAGATGTGTATATGCATCAACCACATGGGTTTGTAGATCCAACAAGACCAGATCATGTTTGTAAGCTTAAGGGAAGTTTGTATAGACTCAGGCAAGCTCCAAGAGCCTGGTTTGAGAGGTTATGTGGTTCTTTATATGATTTTGGCTTTTTCAGGTCTTCTGGTGACCATTCCATGTTTGTATATCAACATGAGATATTAAATGGCAGTTCTACTTCAATATGTAGATGACATCATTTTATCTTGTTCTACTGATGGTCTTTGTACAACAATAATTTCTTATCTGCAGAATATCTATCCAATGAAAGATCTTGGGGTGTTACATTATTTTTTAGGAATTGAAGCTACATTTCAGAATAACAATCAAACATTATTTCTAACAAAAAGAAGTATACATTGGATATGTTAAAAAAGTTTGATATGTTGGATTGTAAACCCTCAAGAACTCCAGTATTTCAAGGTCCAAGATAGTCTATCTCAACTAGTGACCTATTGACAAATGTTACAACTTATACGAGTATGGTTGGTGGTCTACAATATCTGACAATGACCAGGCCAAATATTTGTTATGCTATGAATTATGTTACACAGTTAATACATGCACCAACATCTGAGCATCTCTTGTTGTAAAGTGGATACTGAGATACTTAAAAGGTTCCATTGGGTCTGGGATTTTGCTAAGTAAAGGGGATATTTCTTCACTAACTTCCTACTCAGATTCAGACTGGGCAGGGTGTCCATACACAACAAGATCAACTTATGGGTTTTGTGCTTTTTTAGGATATTCAGTAGTTTCTTGGTTTTCAAAGAAGCAACCGACTATCTATAAATCTTCAGCTGCAGCTGAATACAAGTCCATGGCATGTGTTGTTGTTGAGGTACTATGGATTTTTTTTTTACTGATAGAGCTTGGTGTAAGTCTAACTAACTCTACTTCTTTGTTATGTGATAAAACTTCTGCAAATAGTTTAGATTGCAATCCAGTTTTTCATGCTAGAAAAAAATATGTGGAAATTGACTATCACTTCATAAGAGAGCTAGTGTTTTCTTCTTTCATCAAAATCTGCGATATAGCTTATTCATAACAGATTGCAGACTTGTTTACTAAAGGCCTTGCACATGGTGTGTTTCTTTCTTTAGATAACAAACTGATGAGCTTTACAAGATATCAGCTGAGGAGGAATGTGAGAATGTAAGTGTGTAAAACACACATATCTATAAGTGTTACAACTCACATATGTCTTTCCTTAATCTGTAAGTGTGTGTAATACACATGTGTATGTATGTAATATAGGTTTGTTATATTACATCCTGTACAATTGTTAACAAAATTCATTATCTGTTAACAACTTATTCTTTTCGTTTTTGCCTTTATTATGTATTGTATCTTTATCAAAAACTATTAATAAACCTACAACTTTACCTTCAACAATTCTATCAGGTTGGTCGCAAATTTGTGTGAAAAGGTGGAGATTAAGAAACTTTGTAGTGTATGTAATAATGTACTTGAAATTTTACATTCAAGTGTATCTCTTAAGGCGGGAGTTAAAAAAAAATCTTAGGACCTCTCCCAAAGTAAAACTTGGCCACACACCCACACCCATTCATGCCCGGAAAAACTAAACTCACTGTGTGAGTCTCTGATCTGCGGAAAGAGCTCAATTAACTTGGATAACTTTATCTGATTTCTAATTAACAACTTTAACACAAAACCGTCATCATGTACCCCAAGTGAGTGTCTCGAACACCATCTAAGAGCAAGGGATATATGACCCATTCAATTAGTTGGTCCAAAAACAGGCCTAAAACAGACCATTATGGGGATAATCCCCACTCCAGTTTGCCAATTCTATTGGGATCTATTTTAGTTACAGACGCACATTGTATGCCTTATGAGTTTCTCCACCACTGAAATAACCCTACATCTTGATTTTTAAAAATGAAGTCAGAAAATTTAAGTTAAGGGATCTGCTTTAAAAAAATGGACTGTCAGCTGGTAATATTTTCCCATCAAATGACATTTTGTGCGTTGTCTAGTGTTAAAACATTATGTTTCTATTAGTAGCAGAAGCACTATTTCACCCTTCTAGTATACGGTTTTGGAAGAGATTGTTTTCACCCTCCATCTCACAGTCCATGCTCTAAAAAGAACCCCACAATGTAACTTATAACATTCAGATCGGTCATTCGGACATGTCGATGATGTTTATAAGTTGCTACTTTGTTTAATTTTTTTTGTAATACAAATAGAAGAATTTTATTAAGGAGAAACAGTTACATGAAAATCAGTATCCAACCATTGATACGTTACTCCCTTGCTTTTTTTTGCAAGGGAATGAACAACATTATTACTTAACCTACCTACTTTCTAACAATACCAGAAGTTATTACTTAGTATTTTATTCATAATATCCAAGATCACTCCTTGGTTGGACCAATGAACAGTGGATTCCTACTCATTTACAGAGTTCACCAATGTTTCATTGTCAGATTCAAAAACAAGTCTAATGTAACCTAAAATGGTTGCCCACTCTACTTCCTCCTTCATAGCCTTGCATTCCAGTTGTCCAGCTCTATATTCCAAGCTCATCCCACTATCCAAGAATCTTCCTTTTGCACCAAGACATCTTCCTGGTTTAATTGGGTCCATCCTTCCATGATTTAAAGATTTAGAGTAGTCCTTTCCCCTTTTCAAGCCATCAGATGTCTTCACGCGTACCCTTAGCAGTAGTTTGCGGAATATCCAGGCAGACGTTTATTTCCTCTGTGGGTCTCGTGACCCTAATTTAAAGTACTTCCACATTGCAGTGTATTGTCGGTCTACCTTAGTCATGACTCATGCGGAGGATAGTATCGTCATTTTATAAAAAGAAATCAAACTTAAGGTACTTTTTAAGCTCTTTTCGGGCCCTAGTTAGTAAATTCGTGAATTATATCCGTATAATTCGCGAATCCGTCCGTATCATCCGAACCCATACTTATCGTACGTACTTTCAGTACCCCGACTTAGATTTACGAATTTTCAGTCTAAAACGAATTATATGTGCAATTACGAATAATCGAACTATACGGTCTGTATAATACTTTGTCACATCATCACTAAATTAATATTTTTTATCACATTTTTTACTTTTAAAATCTTACATATACCAATCTTAGTCCTACACTAACAACGTACACATTATTTGCTGACTATATTGCATATATCATATTTATAGTTCCTTTAAATCATAAAATCATAGTACCTAAAGTGAGATTATATTAAAAAATAACTGTTTTACTGGTTATTATATACCGAATTTTGTATGCCGAATTTGTATTCCTAAAACAAATTATAAACGTACGTATGCTGTTTCGAATTAATTCCCGAATCATGAACCGTTGACCGAATAATGGACCGGATTTACATTCCGTAAAAACAAATAATACTCGTACGATTCGCCGTCCCGAATATTTCCCGTACCCCGAATTGCTCCCTAGGCTCCGGGCCTCCGATTTCCTCTCTCTCCATAATTTGGTGAGAAGCGCGAAAACTGTTAGAAAAAAACCTCATTTTATCTCTTTCCTAAATTTCGAAATTTCAAATCGAAACCAATAGGGATATCTCGATCAATAATCTCGCTCTCTCTGAATCTATCGTTCGATTTGGATGGAGATAGATTCAGGTCCGATTAGTACATGTTCGAAAGAGCATCAAAAGATCTACCAGACATGGTTTAATCACGCAGATACAGGTTTATTTCAATCCTTAAATATTTCTTTTTTGTGATTGTATTAAGAAGAAGATTTTAAAAACTGATCTATGTTTGTGCAGACGGAGATGGTCGAGTTACCGGAAATGACGCAACTAAGTTCTTCGCTTTATCGAACTTATCTCGACCTGAACTTAAACAGGTTTCTTCTAAGTTATACACTCTTATTAGGGTTTTATTGTACTTCTCTTATTTACTTGTTGTATTTAGGTTTACTATGATATAGTACTAGGTTATTTTTACTGTTCCCCAAATGCTCAATTTGTTTTTGTTTGATTCATACTGGATTCAGTATGAATCAAACAAAAAGTAATTTGGATTGACTGATAAATATTTCAATAGTGTTGTAACGATGTTAGTACATGTTGTTGACTGATAAAGAGCTATGTGCATAAGGAAATTTCGTGCATTCTGAATTACTAAAGTTTCTATCTTGTTTATTTTGTTGATTTATGGGTTTATTAAATTATTAGGCATAAGTTTGGTTGTGCAAGTAAATTCTTACTTGAGTGTGTGAGTGGACGGGAGTGGTGGTTTGTGCTGAGATGCATTTATATGCTCATACGCTTGTGATGGATTGTGTTTGGTGCCCAACAAGCATGTGAATAGTTAGTCCCATTGATCCAACTAACCATGATTGTGGTTATAGGCTGTTCTAGCTGATTTTCAGAAAGTTATTATTGATTCTTTCCTTGAAATCTGTAACTCTTTCGTCTCTCCTTCTTTAAAAAGGAAGCTATTTAGTATCTCTCTTTAAATTGGTTCAACTGACATCTGTTAAGAGCAAAAGATTTATAAAAAAATCAGTGAGTTGATACACAACGCTTAGTTGGGAATGCACAAGGACTCTTGCATGCTCATTTTCCCCATGTAATACTAATTGTAGAAACTAGAAAAACTCTATAGTGTTGTGAACTTGTGATTCATAATGCTTGATGAGATCATTCTATGTCTTCACATGAATCTGACTGTTTTTAGTTTTCAGGTATGGGCTATTTCTGATTCCAAACGACTAGGGTTCCTTGGGTTCAAAGAATTCGTTACTGCAATGCAGCTTGTCTCTTTGGCACAAGCTGGACATGAAATAACAGAGGAACTTCTCACCGCTGAACGTAAGTTTTCTAGACATTTCTTTCACGAGTAGTAATGAACATTAATGATGAGTATCTGTATTTCTGTGTTAGTTCTCCGGTGGAGTAATATGTTCATCTCGTTATTTTATGAAATTGATTGATTATGCTTACCTGATTAATGCATTGAACCTAAAGGATGACTAGACCCCTGATTGACGTAATTCTTCTGTTGCAGTTGATTTGAAAAGCTTAAATCCTCCAGTGATCGAAGGGTTGGATGCATTATTAGCTGTAAGTGTACCGGTTGATTTCTCCATGGTTTAAACCTAAGCTTTTGTAACCTTCTAACTTCTTTGTTGATGGATATTTTCAGAAAAAACGTTCACCAAAGAAAGTAGAGCCTCACCTCTGTAAGTACTGGAAGCGTTGATAGGTAGGTTTGTACCTGTAATTTCTTATTGTTCATTATCTTAATTACAAAATTTAACTGTATTGTGCAGCAATCGCTCCCCAACCATCAATATCGGCTAATTGGTTTACCTCTAAGTCTACAAAGAAGGTATATTGTGTTTATCTTTGGCTCAAAATATGTTTGCTTCTCGTGATATTTTGGTAGACAAGCTTTTCCATGTATTCCTGCTTGGCCTTTATGATCTTTGAGTTAACATATCATATCCACCAAGCTAAATTACTCATTTTCCTTGTGAAGACTCTTTAAATTTGCATATCATATCGGTAAAGGAATCATTTGCTCATGTTTACTCATGATTGGATGTTGTCATATATTTCCACTAAAGAAATTTGAGCAATCTTGAAAAACCTATTTAGGATTCTTTTCGAGCAAGTCATTGTCATTTAATTTGGCCATTAAGGTCCAAGTTCCATTATTGTCGTGGTTTCTTGGACGATGGTTTCTAATTGTCTTACATTGTAATGTATTCAGGTTCCTTTAAGCTCAGTCACATCAATAATTGACGGGTTGAAGAGGCTATACATCGAAAAGCTGAAGCCTTTAGAAGTTGCCTACAAATTTAATGATTTTGTATCTCCATTATTGGTGAGTGATGAACCATGTAGGAAAGAAAATTTGGGGCTTTAGTTGATTTTTTGACAGATTTAGATGTCTGAATCATAACTTTTCTGTAGAGATGAATTGATTTTTTTTATTTCCATGGACCATGGATTCTAGTACTTATATCACAATCAACTTATTTCTTTGTTTTGCTCTCTGTGTTATGTAGACAAACAGTGACTTTGATGCTAGACCAATGGTCATGCTTTTGGGTCAGTATTCTACTGGAAAAACCACATTCATCAAGCATCTACTGAAAAGTAGTTATCCAGGTACTTTAAATAACATGACTTACTTTCCTTATTTTCTTGTATGAAGTTATGATCAGTATTACGTTTCTCTGCTTATCATTTCCTTCTTTTAAGCAGGAGCTCACATTGGACCAGAGCCTACAACGGACAGATTTGTTGTTGTTATGGTATGTCAGAAATACATGTGGTATAATTTAGCTGCTTCTGTTATCTATTTATTATGAATATTCAAGATTAGATATAATTTTGATTAAGATTGAGTTTGGGGTGAGCACTTCTTTTCTTTTCCTATTGCAAATCTTTTTGTGCTCACTTTAAATTTTAAAAGAGCAGGAAAAAACTGGCTGGCATAAGTAAGTAACTGAATAATGAATTGGTAATGGTGTGTCAGTATCACTATAAAATTAGAAACCAAACCATGTTTGGTTTGAAATAACTCTGTGTAGGTATGAGAATATACAGTGGTGCAACAACTTCACTATCCACAAACTAGACCATAGTGGGTTTATGCAAAACATCAATTGTTAAGAACTCGATGCCAAGGTTTTTGGGTAACCTAATGTGTGGGTATGAATTGCATGAAATCACCAAAAGTTTGTTTGTGTTTTACAGAAATCTTATCCCAAAATGCTTCCATGTAATCATGAATAGACAATTCTTAATAACTGATGACTTACCTTTAAAACCTGGACCTGTTATTATCCCATTTTGTGCTTGATGTTGAGTATGGAAAGCTTTTTGTGTAACTGTTTTTCCTTCGGTGGTTTAATTAGTTCTTCGATATTATATATGCATATAGTCGGGACCTGATGGAAGGAGTATTCCTGGGAACACAATTGCCGTTCAAGCAGACATGCCATACAGTGGCCTCACAACTTTTGGAACTGCATTTTTATCAAAATTTCAGTGTTCCCAAATGCCGCATCCGGTTGGTTCTCCCTCTGAACATTATGTAATTTTGTAGGTATTCCTTTTATTATAACATATGCTCATTGTTTTTTTCATGTATACAGCTGCTAGAGCATATCACATTTGTAGATACTCCTGGAGTTTTATCCGGAGAAAAACAACGGACACAACGAAGCTATGATTTTACTGGAGTTACATCTTGGTTTGCAGCTAAGTGTGATCTTATTCTTCTTCTATTTGATCCTCATAAACTGGATATCAGTGATGAATTCAAGCGCGTGATTGGATCTCTACGTGGTCATGATGACAAGATACGTGTGGTTCTGAACAAGGCAGATCAAGTTGATACACAACAGGTAACAATACAGATAGTCGTTTATTCTTAAAGCAAGTAAAAATTGAACATTGTCTATTTTTTTTGAAAGATGTATTTGTACTAGCTTTTACGTTCTCCTGGTAATGGATTCCAGAATAATTAACAAGTTCAATTGGTGGAAACTTTGTGCAGCTGATGAGAGTTTATGGGGCACTGATGTGGTCACTGGGAAAGGTTCTGAATACTCCCGAGGTTATGCTGGTCTATGTTTCGAGGTTTCTTAGGAGTAGGGATATCCTGTTGTAGTACTTGCTTGCTCTTTAGGAATTCGGAATTTACGCTATATCTGACATGTGCAACCATTGGTTAGCGCAACTCAAAGTCATTAAATAGATAGGAAAATCTTAAGTTTAGGATGGATTTTGAAATCCTGATAATGGACATTCATTTAATAGCTTGCAACTTTATTGCATGAACAGTATCGGTTATAAATGTATGTTATTTACTTTTTGGGGGTAAGTGAATTGTTTTTCCTCTCAAACTCTCCCTAGTTGGATTTTTCTCGAGAAGAGATTGAATAATTATTTGTAATTGAAGACTTCATTCATGTGATATATTTCTTGATTACATAAACCTGGGTTGATGCTCACTTGGATTTTAAGTGGCTAATGTTTTAATCCCTGACTGTTGCAGCTCATTTAATGACAAACCTGTAAATGAAGCAGCAATTGGTCCACTTGGAAAAGAGCTTTTTGAGAAGGAGCAGGAAGACCTTCTTGCTGATCTGAAAGATATTCCTAAGAAGGCTTGTGATCGCCGAGTATGTGAACCAATTCTATCTCAGCAGTTGTTTACGGATTTGTTTCTTGTTTTTTTACTGTTAAGACCCTATAAATGAGTGAAAACATAAAATGCAGATCAATGAATTTGTAAAGCGTGCCAGAGCTTCTAAGATTCACGCTTACATAATTAGTCATCTTAGAAAGGAGATGCCTGCAATAATGGGCAAAGCTAAGGCACAACAGAGACTCATAGATAATTTAGAAGATGAGTTTGCAAAGGTTCCTCCCTCCCTCTCTCTCTATATGTATTTTACATCTGCATGTCTATGTAACTGCATGATATTTGTGATAACCTTTTGATTTTTTCCAAAAATGTTTTCCGTTGATCATTCTATAAATGAATCAAGTAGAGGACCGATTTTTTCATCTTTAACATTAAGTGTGAAACCATCTGACACGATTCTCCTCCAGCTGTTTCCATACACATACGGTAGAGATTAACATGTTACTAACTAATAGCAATTTTTGGTGTTAGCTAAATGATAGCTACAGGAAAACGATTTCGAATCTGTGAAAACCAGCTAGGCAATATGTGTATGAGGGTGTATGCATTGGTTATTTTGACACTCCTTATCAATAAACAGGTCCAGAGAGAGTTCCATCTACCAGCTGGGGACTTCCCAAATGTCGAGCATTTTAGAGAAGTACTCAGCGGTTACAGCATCGATAAGTTTGAGAAGTTGAAGCCGAAATTGATACAAACGGTCGATGACATGCTTGGTTATGACATCCCTGACCTCTTGAAGAACTTCAAGAATCCCTATGAGTGAAAACAGTTACATTTTGAAAAAGCAGACTACCATAACTAGCTATAATTTTGGGATTTCTTATTTAAATCTTATAATCAATGACTGGTGAGTGCTGAAGTGTCCTGTTAAAGTTATTGGTATAGCAAGTCTTTCCTTACTCTTGTTAGGTGCGTGTGCCACTCATGGGTCATAAAAGGAAGTTGAGCTCAGTACTGTTTTAGATAAGAGTATACCTTTTAGCTTCTGAGGTGATGAAAATAATGTCTGTATAATCCATTATTTAATGATGTAGAAGTACCTTGTTATGTGAATCTTATTATTCTATTTCTGGTTTCGAAGAGTATTTGCACATTTTAGGTTCAAATGTAACAAAAAGTAACAAATCATAAAGCCTATTTTTACTGTAAATTTCATTATTTTGGTGAAGTTAGTGGGTTACCTGTTCCTTTAATCGGTTATGGTTGTCATTTTTGTACAGAAGTTATGGTTTTCATTGATAGGATACTAGTACTAATAAAAGATAGGTTAATCGTTTGATTGGCGATCGACCACCATAATCCTTTGATCGGGGATTAACCACTTTAAATACCTCGTGAATTTAAGGGCGACCCAAAACTAATTAGGGGCGACTAATAAAACAAAATAAGATCATTTTGATGTAATCTCAATACATCTCTTATCCATATAATTTCTATAATGGTTAATCTACTCTTGCTTAATTAGTGTTAATTTTGATTAATTAGTTAATTAATTTGGTAATAGTTAGTGTTAGAAAATTATTTGAGTTAGTTTTGGAATAGAAATCAAGAGTGTTTTAGATTGATTTTTCAAATTATAGTTTTGTACAATCGGTAGGCTCGTGATTTTTATTCCTACCGATTGTACAATCGGTAGTTTAATGGAGTACTTAAACTACCGATTATAGTTGTCGCCCCAAATTGAATTTCTCAAAACTTTCAAAATTTCGAACTTTTCATCTTTCTCAATCGGTAGGCATTGAAAATTTATATCTACCGATTGTAAACATATAATGAATTAAACTTTAAAATTTTAAACTTTGTAATCGGTAGTTTAAAGATCAATTTTATCTACCGATTAAAATGGTTTTGTTGCAGAAGTTTTCTTGCCACAATCGGTAGTTAGTGAACATAAATAACTACCGATTATGGATAATTGGTAGCACGTGAATTTAATTACCACCGATTGTATGTAATCGGTAGTTTAGAAACTTTATTATCTACCGATTCTGCCGATTTTACTTAACATCTAACTTCGTAATACTATTTCAACATCCGGAGAAAAACTTGTTCAAATAAACTTACTACATATTGTTCATTAAACTTGTTCAAAAAAACTAAAAACATCCGAAAAAATGAAACAAAACACATTATAGAAATTGAAAGTGATCAATCTCACTGATCTCATGAAATTCTTCCACTCCTTGTTACTCTCGACTTGGTCCTAGTTTCAACCCGCTTCTTCTTCTTCTTCTCGTTCCCCTTAGGATCAGCCTGAAGTGGACCTATGTACTCTCCAGCTTCATTGTAGTATGGGTTTATGCCTACAAGTCATTCCATGCTCATTGAACTATTCATCTGACGTTCATGACCCCTTGCTGGATAATGTAATACTATGTTTCGACATAGGGATAAATCTTCCTATACGGTAAAATTCTTTGCATTAAGCCTAAAATTTTCGTAAGTCATAATTATGAAAACGAGAGATTATAAATTTTCTATGAAATGTAAAAGGTGTGGATTTGAAATGGGAATGAGAGATATATATTCATTTATTTGTAGGTGTATCAGAATACAAATTATAGCCGTTGATCAACGGTAACAAATCAGAGCCATAACAAAACGGTAACAAAAATGGAATTCGAATTTTTTAAAAAAATTTGAATATTTTGTACAAGCACAATCGGTAGTTTAAGAATTTCTTAAACTACCGATTATAATAAGTAGCCCCAAATTGGAATTCGAATTTTTTTAAAAAATTTCAACATTTTCTACAAGAACAATCGGTAGTTTAAGAAATTATTAAACTACCGATTATAATAAGTAGTCCCAAATTAGAATTCGATTTTTTAAAAAAAAATTTGAACATTTTCTACAACCACAATCGATAGTTTAAGAAATTCTTAAACTACCGATTATGATAAGTAGCCCCAAATTGGAATTCGAATTTTTTTTAAAAAATTCAACATTTTGTACAACCACAATCTGTAGTTTAAGAAATTCTTAAACTACCGATTATAATAAGTAACCCCAAATTGGAAATTGAAATTTTTTAAAAAATTTGAACATTTTCTACAACCATAATCGGTAGTTTAAGAAATTCTTAAATTATCGATTATAATAGGTAGCCCAAATTGGAAATCGATTTTTTTTAAAGAATTTGAATATTTTGTACAAACCCAATCGGTAGTTTAAGAAATTTTTAAACTACGGATTATGATAAGTAGCCCCAAATTGGAATTCGATTTTTTTAAAAAAAATTCAACATTTTGTACAACCACAATCGATAGTTTAAGAAATTCTTAAACTACCGATTATAATAGGTAGCCCCAAATTGGAAATCGAATTTTTTTAAAAAATTTTAACATTTTGTACAACCACAATCGGTAGCTTAAGAAATTCTTAAACTACCGATTATCATACAAAAAGTGGCCAGGAACAGACAATTCCTGGGGTAAATGCAATCGGTAGATATTTTACTACTAATTGTATTACGCTTACACAATCGGTAGTTTGTTATCTACCGATTGTTGTTGAATATAAACAATTGGTAGTTTGCTCAAACCCGTTAACTACCGATTATAATGTAAAATTTGAAGAAAATAACTTGTTAAAAATAAATCGATTGCAAATCAATTGATAACTCAAAAAAAGAACATAAATTTCTTTCAAATGTTATACATTAAAATTAGTAATGTTAAACATTATAGTAATATCCATCAAGTTAACAACCACAATCTAATTTTTAACTCTTTTGGTTTTAGTACGAGAAGCACGAGCAACAGAGGCATTGGCTTCAGGGACATTTGTTTCAGGAGCAGCACTCGTTGATCCGCGAGATCTTTTACTTTGCTTTGATGTTAGCCTCTTCGACCGATTTGCAGATTTCTCTCCAAACTTGATAGCATAGTCTTCATTATCGATGTTGTCAATGAGGTCTTTACGCTCACTCGTTGGAGGCACTCCAGCATTGATGCACCCAACTATCTTGTTCGACAAAAATGCAATCTTTTTTTTAGGCAATAACAATCAAAGAATTATTATCTATAATATTGACCCGTAATACTAAAATCAAAAGGAAATAACATTACGTACCAGTCTTTCATAGCCCGAGGGTTTGTCTTTGATGATGCACATATATTCGGGCACCCTGGTGCTCTTTCCTTTATCTTCACGGATCACGTGAAGATGAGAATGCTCCCGGTACCATACCATATAGCCAGGATCTGCTTCATCATCTCGGGTGACAGGTCTCCCCTGGTTGATCATAGATTACATCATGTTGTCCCAATGTTCAACCGATGGGTTACCAGAGTAAACAATTGTGATCAAGTCTTTGACACAAACATAATTCTCCACGTCCATCTCGAGCCTTCCCCTGAAACGACTCCAAGGTTGTTCTTGGACAAAACCTAGTTGACGCATCACCCTTGTGGCATTGTACATTACATATCCAGTTGGATGCCACAAGGGTCCATAGTAGAACGCCAACTCAGGCCTTCGCGTTATATGACCATTAGCTAGGTCTTCCTTGTAAGGATCAAAGCATACATCTTTGGATGCCATAGAGTCTAGTTTCCTCCTCAAAGTAATCAACTCCTGCTCCTTGATCCTTGAATGGTTGCTCGAAAAGATGTATTTTGTGCCTCGGGTTGTGCCTTTCTCCCATACCGGGTTCTCTCTGTCCAACTTGAGGGACGGGAAGTGATCATAGATCCATGTCTAGTGTACATATCAAACCAAGTATGAGAAAATTGATTCTTAAAAGAGGAAAAAATAAATAACAATTAAACCATCAATGGAGTTACCAAAATACCTGGAGTAAGCTCAGGTTCCTGGATATTTGGCTAGTCTGCTCCAGGGATGCCTTTCTCATATCTTCCATCAAGAACGAAAGACATGCGGTACCCCATGAATAGTCTTCAACTTTGTGGAGGGGATGCAAAAGTTGTAAAAGGTTGGCGTCCACCCGGTTGCCACTATCATTGGGGAAAATCACACATCTCAAAACACAGAACAGATATGCTGTGGCTGCAGCATTGACCTCGTCATCGCTAAACTCTGGGTTCAGCGCTTTCTTAGCATTGGTGCCTCTGAACATATTCATCAGTGCCACCATGCTGAATTGCCTGGTTTTGTATTTAGCGCACCGGTTAAACTCTTCATCGGAGGTCGCTCGGTCCCAACCAAAGCACCTCTGAGTGTAAACATAAAGCTGGTCCCAGCTTAACTGCTTCACATGGTCAAATTTCACCGTCGTATCATGGTCGGTGAGAGATAAAATCTGCAGCACATCATCGGGTGTGATGGTCATCTCTCCCCACGGCATGTGGAAAGTATCGGTCCCAGGATAATACCTCTCCATGTATGCCGATATCAACACCCGGTCATGAGGTAACATGGAGTTTTCGGCGGCCGTAGATAGCCCCGATTGTAGTATAATTTCCTTGAACCGCTGACACTCACCTTCCAACGGCCAATCGTTCATCTTTGTTGTTGCGGCCGTAGGTTTGAGTAGATGGACCGCATTATAATGGTCCTAATATACACGACGAATTAAAAAACAATTAGAATAAAAGTTAACACTTCTACGAATAAAAAGAATAAAAAGAAAATATGTTAAGAATAGTGTTTTATAATTATTACCTCAGTAGAGTAGATTTATTTGTCCCAAGAATCCTTGTACCCAAACAATAGATCTCCTCCATCTCTTGGGAGGCCAGGGATTTGACCTTGTTGTAGACCCTTCATCTTCAAAGAGTCGAGGACCTTGTGTCCTCCTTTCTTCCTAGCTTGCTTCTTTGTAGAATTTTCTTTTTCTTGTGTACCACTTGGTCCACCTTCTTCGAAGTATCTATCTTGTGGAGCACTTGGTCCTCCTTCTTCTTCGTTTTACTTCTTGGAACGCTTGGTTGAGTTCCTTCGGTTATAACAATTCCCCCAGTGCTCGTTTGTCGTCTTGCACTAGCGGTAACCTTCTTACCACCTTCACGACGAGGCCCCGATAGAATTGTATCGTGGCCTTGCTTAGAACGCCTTTCCCTTCTTTGATACAAGATAAAGAACAATTATTTCAGTACATAATCGGTAGACAAAGTACATTGAACTCAACATATTGTTAACAATCGGTAGTAAAAAAAAACAACGTAACTACCGATTGTACACAATCGGTAGCTCGGGCTCTTCATTATCTACCGATTGTTAAAAAAAAAATGGAACACAAAAGTCCATGGACAAACGTACAACCGGTAGTTACATAAAAAATTTAACTACCGATTATCACTAAAATTGGATCCAGTAAAACAATCGGTAGTTTATGTCTAAATCTAACTACCGATTGTGATCGATGTTTTTGAGGATCACTAACTAGCACAATCGGAAGTTTGACCCTAAACGAAACTACCGATTATCACTATATTTGCATCCAGTAATACAATCGGTAGTTTATGTCTAAATATAATTACCGATTGTGAAGAATGTATTTGAGGATCACTAACTTGCACAATCGGTAGTTTAACCCTATACAAAACTACCGATTATCACTACATTTGCATCCAGTAATACAATCGGTAGTTTATAACCTAAACATAACTATCGATTGTGCATGATTTTCATGAGCAGTGAAGAACACTAGCACAATCGGTAGTTTAATACAACCACGAAACTATCGATTGTGCAATCTAACCTAAAACCCTTGATATTCTAGTGACTAATTAATGCGATTCAATCAATATAAACACAAAATATGGCAAACCCCTTACCTTATTGGAGCCATCAAGTGCTCGAGAGGTTGATTGTTGGAATCGGTCTCCGTTTCTAGCTCAACCTCTTCACGTTCTTCGTGTTCTTCGTATTGTTCTTCAACAATCTTTCGATCTCTTATTCTTGTGGAAAAATCCGGCCACTTTGTATTAGGAGGTTGACGATTTGTTTGCTTTTGTCGAACCATCTTTAGATTGTAGTAACGATGATTAATTGGTTTACGATTAATCGGTTGAAGATGAATTTGATTGTGCCACAATCGGTAGTTTGAAAAAATGGAAGAAGAAGAGAAAACAAAATTTTAAAATCGATAGTTTGAGAGAAAGTGGAGTGAAATAGGTTTAGGCTTAGTTTTTATTAGTGAAAGGTTTTTTGGTAATTATTTGATTAGTGAAAGGGTATTTTAGTATTTTTACATAATCTTAGGTCACCCCTTAGCCACATCCATATGATTGATTTAAAAAAGTCGCCCCTAATTAGTTTTTGGTCACCCTCAAATTCGCAAGGTTTAAATATTTGTATTGATTTTCAGATAATCAGTTCTACAAGGAAGCTTAAATGACTTAGAGTTCTAGTAAAATTAGGAAATAAACTATAAAAAGAAAGTGAAAAGGAAAACAAAACTAACACCATGTTTGTTTGGATTTGACTCTTAATCTGAATCTGACTCGGTATTTGACTCGGCCTTTATCATACCGTTTGTTTTTTATTTTTATGATGTCTTCGAAGTCGGACTTGGAGCTATTTGAATTATGTATCATTTGTACCTGATTCGTTGGGCATAGATCTGATAAAGTCATATTCAGATTTGATGGGTTAGATTCAGATAAGCCAAATCTGAACTAGTCAATTGAGTTAGAAAAAAAAACAAACCGTGAATTAAGCAAGCTAGTAGTTTAGGTAAGAGTTGCAAGACAAGTAGTATCGGTGTCCTAACATCCCACCCTCCTTCATACATTGCCCGTCCTCAAGCTGGAAAGTCTAGAAAACGAAGAAGGATGTCATCTGCCTCCTCCCAAGTAGTTTGTTCAGGAGAATGATCCGTATCCTTCTGTTGATGGTGGGTTTTTGACAAAGGAGAAAATTAGAATGTTATCTCTGCTCAACTGCAGAAACATAAAAATGTATATATATATATATTCTGACCCGAGATCAGAATTATGAATATGAAATATTGTCTTACATTCCGCAAGAGAATTGAGAATATATATTCATTCTATGACTGCAGGAACCCTGTAGCCCCTTTATGTGCACCTGTAAAATTTCATAGCTATACTCAATTAGATACTCGTTATTTAATGTACACCCGTAAAGATTACTCGTATAAAACAGAGCATACTGATTATATAAAATTACGAACATTCAGAATAAAGGATACACCGTATCTGAATAGTAGCGCTAATTAGATGCATACCATCTAATTGCAGAGTCGCATCGAGCATAATTTCAAGGTTGCAAACTTCCACGGCTGAATCTCTTGAAGGTGTTCTATATGCACTACACAAAAGTTAGGCATAAAATACCAACAATTAAATCTCACAAGACTGAGAAACTCTAAATAGACCATAACCACGGTCATGGCATTAGTCAATGTCAATAAATAATAGCATATAGGCTATAACCCTGGCAACAACAATAATAGCATATGTGGTTGCTATAACCATGTCTCCAACACAAATGTGTCAAAATAATAAAGAGACAAAGTCAACCAAGACAATGAAGTCAATCAAAGCTACAAAGCTACCAAAGCCACGAAGCCACCAAAGCTACAAATATACCAAAGCCACGAAGCCATGGAGAAGTGCTAGCTGAAGCACTAGGAGAAGTGGGTCACAAAAGTGCTAGCACCAGAACTACGCCCTAACGCTCCATGCAACGCCAATGCTTTGTATAGCCAAAGCTCCGTGTTTCCTTTGCTCCGTGTGCGCCAATGCTCCATGCACCACCAAGTTCAACTGTTAGGTCCCACGCTCCGCTACGGCTAGCACTATTATTTGCTCAAGCTAGCACCATTATTTGCTCAGGATAGGACTATTATTTAAGTCATAATTATGGCAAAATTGACAAGAAGTCTACCAGAAATATTATTTTACAACAAGGCTCATGGCTTTGAAGCCATGACCCTACTAATTATTACGAGATAACAAACATATTATAATAGGGGGATAAAACATACGGGGTTTTGGTTTGGCGGTTTACAACAACGTGGGTGTAGCACTACCCCATGACAAGGAAGTTACAAGGTCAGTGGTAATTTGGAGCGGTTGAATAGATACTGGAGTCATGGTCTAGAAGTTTCCAGAAACTTCCCAGAGACAAAGTGGATGGTTATTCCAACAACCTCCACTTCTCCATCTCCCTACAACTACCACTATTTTACAAGGAAAGTGTGTGGAGTCAAACATTATAAATAGGCTTCTTTGCCAATTTTAAGAACACCAACAAAAAAAAAACACAGAACAACAAGAAACAAGCCACTGACGGAGAAGAGATATAAAATCATTCTCAAGCTCTGCTATTTTTCCACCACAATACACAATTCTACACACAATTCCTTCAACTTCCTTTGCTTCCCTCCCCTAAGATCAACCCATCTCCTCTCTTTGTAACCGAAGCAGAACAAATACAGACATCCTACTTGTTTGGATTTGTATTGTAATATTTTGATCATCGAACCTAAAAAAAAGTACTTCAACAGTACATTGTTTTTCATATGAGCAATTTTTTAGGTACAAAAACCTTCCATATGGCCAGCGGGTGATAGCCTGTTTGTTTCGCTTGACCATTTCTCTTTCTAGAACAGATTCAGGATTCCATTCAAAATGGTCAACAGTTACATGCAAGTTATCCACAACAGTAACACTGGCTCCTAGTTTTAGTTTCAAAACTGAAAAATGGAAAACTGGATGAATTCGGCAGTGGCAACGCAAGGCCAACTTATAAGCAACATCATCAATTTTCTCCATGACCGTCTTTTAGGTAGGGCGGGATGGTCGATCTCCCTAAGCCCTAAAAATGAATCGGCCAAAAAAAAATCACACTTTATATATGTACTAGGTATTAACCCATGCCGTAACGGCACAGGTATTGATTAGGTATGAATGTTGATTCTCACAAACATCAGTGGCCTACAGGTGCATTGTACCTTCACATGATAATATACTTTTTGATTCTCGATGGTGTCACTATATGAAAATCATTGCCGCAATCAAAACAACCACCGTCATTAATTTAATACTGTATAACACAACCACCGTCATTAACTTAATACTGTATAACACATGAAGGAAGCATAAAGAATAAAACTAATTTTATTAAAATACCGTTAAGAAAACTCTTCCATTTACTATAAACGATCGCCAAATTAAACACTCGCATAACAAAGAAATGTACAAAGACCAATACAAATCATCTATTTGTAACTTCAATCTCTAGGCGATCCACCCATTTTCTTGGCTTGCCAAACTTTATAATTTATATACACTGAAGATCAAACTGTTGATGGAACTTGAAATCTTGCACAAGTAAATGAAGAACACCTGATCATGTTTTTACAAAGCCCCATCCCAAGCTCTATACTCATACTTTTTGTTTTCTTTGGATGTATTTAACTATCACTCGACCATGAAGAGATCATCTAATCTGATCGTGAAAACCGTAACAATCACTTTCTATTCTCTTTCATTTCTTTGTTATCGTCTCTTAGATCTATATATTGATTAACTTTTTAAAGGTAAAGTGAAAGAAAGATGCGAGAATCATAGGGGTAAAAGTTTTTTTTTTGGTGTGCCCTTTCATCTTCACCCAAATGCAGCCTTTCGATTAAACCGCAGCCGTCGATTCTGAAACTCAACAGGGAATCCGAACCATTCTCCGACGTCATGGGTTTTGAGTTGATGATGCTTCCACTTAATTTGATCTTATTAACTCAGTCTATAATTGTTTTTCCTTTTTTTTTTTATGATATAATTTTTTTTTAATGTTGTATCTGAAAATTTCACTCCATATCATGATCAAACATGTTTTTTATAATTCTATTTTGACGCACTTTATTCGCCACTATTTGTACTATAAATTGAGTATAGTACTACTCGGGACAAGATGACCTTATTAATTTACATAAATGATGCAAATTATTTTACTTAGCAACATTTAGATTAAAAGTTAAGAATACGCTATTAATTTATATAAATGGTGCAAGTTATTTTACTTAGCAACGTATAAATTAGAAATTATGGAGTATCCAATTATAGATCTTTTAACCATTTAACCAATGTGATATATTGATACACACAGAGTTTTGGGCTAGAGCACATGAAGTTGAATAAAAAGAAAACAAACATCTAGAACATCCAATGATCAAAAAGGATATGCGTTTGTCCCACATTCATTGACATCCCAGCAAATACTATTTTCAATTTTAAATATGTGGATGTTGGCCACCATGAAAATCAAATATGAGGCACATTCAATGGCTAATGCCTACGTGATCCATCACTCAAATGCAAATGAGGGGACATGAGTAAATTAAAGAGGTAGAGGTGTGGGGTTTCTATGCATTTTGGGTATGCTGCATACGTCAACAAAAAACAAACTCCTGGCTAGGTTCGTGATAGAGTACGGTAATGTAGAGATTGCGACGAAGTTATATCAATGGATCTTTGACGTATAGGTTTGTGACAATGTACAGTAAAAATAATAAATAATGATTCATAGTTATAGAATTTTTTTTTTTATTGACGACGATTTATTGTGAATGAGTTTTCAGATATAACTTCATTTATTGTGAATGGGTTTGCAGAAGAAGTTATATCTATAACTTCATTTTAGTATAAAGTTTATAAACCGATCGAATTGAGAAACAATAATACACGGTCTTAGGATAGTGTACTGTAAATTTATGTACAATTGCATTTGTCTTGTTAGTGGTTAGGACAAACAGATGGATGATATCATCTTATCACTGTGCCTATAGAAAAATCAAATTGTAGACTTAGCTCAAATAAAAAAGCTATATAACGATTATTAACGCATTTGCTAACGCAGGGACAAATGGTTGTGCATGTCATTCCAACTTAAATACATTACGATGTGCGTATTACAAAAAACAGTTGTTCTCGCCCGTTTGTGCAACTAAATTTGGTTAGTATGTTAATATTTAGTTAGTATGTGTATGTATAGTTACAGATGCTTAGAGAAGCAATAAAGATTAGGTGTACAACCACCAACCTAGTTTAGTTAGAATCCATTTTTCTCCGTAGTGGAAACATCTCGTGAGGCATGTGGAGTTTCTTTGTAGTGTCATTAGTTCAAGATGAACCACTAAATAAGTGAATTTGATAATTCATGTATGTCATCAGAAAAAGCTCACTGAAGACGATCTTACAAAAATTTCATCTTTTTCTGGTGATTAAAACCGGACGCACTGCATAGTTTAAAAACGAAAGCCTAAAAAATTTAAAATTATTATTATTTACCTCAAATGTAACAACAAAGAACCTAATTTAAACCTGTACGACGGAGGAAATGAAAAATATATTAGAAACAGAGGCACGAAGGGGCGAGTTATTGATTCAATTATAAATTTAAGAGAAAAACATATTAGATTGTGAACTTTAAGGTAATGTCATCTACTAAAATTGGAAGTGTTATAACACTTGTAAATTGTTATCTTCTTTTCCTTGTGATTATTCAACTTCATTGATGATTCTCTTTTAGCGCTGTCAATATATTGCCATGCTTCATGGGGCATTATGAGCTCTTCTCCTATCATCTTTCTTCTTATTTGCATTAAGAATTGTGCACCTTAAATTGACTTCCTTGTGTACTCCATGAGGCTTGTCTAACGAAAAGGCCAACTGAGTATAGCTTGAATTTTAAGAAATACAAATTTAAACTTGTCTTCTCATTCTGTATGCAAAAATATTTGATGACATACCTATAAATGCGCTAAATCTTAAGAAGTTTCTTTATTAGATTCATGCTTTACATGCTCCCTTTGAAGAATCTGCAGTAAAAAAATTGGCTATGTAAAGCAAGTGTTGAGCAATCACTCGAAAATTCCAGTAACGAATAGTGAAACATAAATGATTGTCCCTCTATATTTTCCCTTTCTACCTGCAACACAACCCAAAATTTTTCATAAACTTATCATAACAAAAATAACTTCATTATCTAAACACTCTGAACTTTCAACACCAATTTAGATGTATTTGTTGAAAGCTGAAATGTTTAGCGAAACACGGTTATTAAATCACCAAAATTTAAAAGGTTCTGGTCCTAAGAAAACCTTTATACTGATTTCAGATGAAATCTATCTATCTAAATTATATAAACCAATTCCTAATGAAAACAACAAAATTTACCGGATCACATCGGTATAAACTTAATTACTAATTGAACCCGTAATGCCGAATTGCAGACTTATAATTTATTAACCAATTTCGCTCGGCTGAGGGCCTTAAACCCAACAGTAAGAAGCAGAACATCAATGGACATCCACAATCACGACATATTATACTGAACATAGTTGATGGCCCTAAACCAAACAATAATAAGCATAATATCAATGGAGAAGGAATTAAAAGTTACAGTCAAAAAACGAATCTGGACATATGAGTTACGAAAGCAAATTTATATATTTTTCTTTATCACACATACAATAGTTAGGATAAGCATACATATAAAACAAGGAACATAAACACCAATAACATCAACCAAAACATCAACCAATAATAAGGAAAAAAACACTAATCGTTCTCTCATGATCAATGGAAAAAGGAATCAACGAGAGAAGATTTACCAGATCCAAGTCAGATGAGATTGAGAAAATGTATGTAGGAAAGCAGCAATATCCATGAGTAATTGATAAAACAAAAAAGAAAAAAAGAATAAGTCTAAAGTGCACAAAAGAGTAGTTTATCAATAAGCCGACAACATGAACTTCTAAATAGTGTTGAAAACAACATGCATTTAACTTTATTTCCCTCATCCATTGTTCATCTTTCCACAACTTCAGTTAGGATTTCAATGCATCTCCAATTACCAGAAGTTTGTAATCCCGCTAAATAACTAACCTTAGTTTGATTTGCTAATGAAAAAGAATAAATATGTTCTAATATATAATCAACATCCAAACAAAAAGAGTTTTACCTTTGTACAGAGATGAAGCCTGATTAAGTTTGTTGGCGAAAAACATCAATTCTTCCCTTGTCCCCTAAAAAATCAATAGAGAACGTTAATATTAAGAGTGGAAAAATCCATTAAATACTAAATCAATTATAAAATACTAATTTCTTAAATCTGAACAGAAAAGGATTTGGTGCATTATGCTTGGAAGTGCAGAATACCATCTATTGCATTGTACTCCTTACTGAGAAGAAAAAATCACCCAAAACAATAGTATTGAAAGAGTAGACACAAACGAAAATTACTGAACTATATAAAAACTGTGTCACCTGATAGGAAACTGTATAACCATCCAAAACCCACTCAATGATTTTCCTGTATGATAACATAGAAGGCAACAAACCCAAAAAAATCCCAAGGCTAGAGCAGTTTTCCTCCCTTGTTGCATACACACAAATGTTATTATGGAGATGCTAGCTAGGAAAGCAAACGGATTATCCATGTCTATCAACATGAACACTCATAAATCGCTAATTGACATTGCATAGATAAACAAAAATACAAAATACTTATATACATTAATAACATAAAAAATTACCTTGAAACTATATGTTAATTGGGACAGTTTTAGTTAAAATGACTAACAAAATTTTTAATTTTAAACCAAAAACAGAAGTAACAAAAAGAAAATAATATACTTAACCAACTACTACAACACACAGAGTTTTCATTTAGGGTAAATAACAATAAAGTGAAATACATTGTATATATACAAAATGAGTGTGAGGTGTTTTAGTCAAGGGGATTATAATAAAACCTTTTCAAATTTTCAAATGCTAGGAAAGGGAAGTTTGTTTCTAAGGCAATACTTATATCATCTTTCCGATAGTCAGTCAATTCAGGGATGTTAGTCCTGCGAAACTTATCGTCTGTATCATCAGAGAATAGAGTTAAGTTATTCATATTGGGATCGCTTGGGTCTGATACATCCAGATCAATGTCATAACTTAAGATATTCTTTTCCACCAATCCAAGCTGCAAGAGAAGTTAAAAAGCTGTAAATGTCATGATATACCTTATGAAAACATGTGGCTAATCTAAAAGTCTATGGATAACATAAGAAAGCATTTACACATGCATGTCCTCTCAGCATACAAATATGCCACTGGAAGACCATAGCCATGATAAAGGTCGACTTATCAACAGGTACCTCCAATTCTCTCCTACTATTTGAGGAAACAAATCATTCTTGAACAATTATAGTCAGCAAAATTTACAATCACAGTCAAGAAAGCCTACCATCTGTCTTCTTCTCCACATGTGAATCTCCTGGGTATAGGGTCCTCAACAGAAAAAACAATGAATATACATAACCACTACTACAACACACAAAGTTTTCATTTACGGTAAATAACAATAAAGTGAAATACGGTGTATATATACAAACCCAAACAACAACAACAACTAATATCCAAATAGCATTTGAGATATGAAAAGAGGGAAGAAAGTTGATCAAAATCAAACCTAAATAGACATAATTGTTGGAACGAATTTAAATTCGATTGGTACCTATCTTTTAGATTGAGGGTGTTCTGTATAATTTTGCTTCTCGCGAGTCCTTCTTCCTGCAACAATAGCCAATTCAATAAAACCCAAATAGAGAAAAAAAAACAAAAACTATATGAGGTAGATTAAAACTCTTGCTGATTCAAGGAGAACAAAACCTCAAGATTTACCAAACTTGAAACTCTTACAAAAACACCCATACAACCAGAAAAAACCGTATAACCCAAACATTAAAGCCCTTCAAGGAAACAAAATTACACCTTTGTTGATAAACCAGAGAGAAATTAAAAAGCCCTAATTTCTCTTTTTCGAATCTTCACTGTTGAATCAAAATCACTACTTCTATGTAGAGTGAGAGTAAAGTTTGGAAGCAAAAAAGGGGGAAGTTGAAGAAGAAAGAAGGATTTTGGTTTATAGGTTTCAAAAGAGAAGCCTAATTCATTTCTGCAACGGAAGAGGGAATTAGATTTTAATGGATTTGTATCTGAAGAGACGATTAAGTGGCATGTGAATTCGGTTATAATAGATTTGTAACCGAAGTGTAACAACTTTTAATCCTGACTGCTCTTTATCCACACCTAAAAACAAATCCTATAATCTTGACCACTCTTTAGTAGAGGACACTCCTAAAAACAGATCCTATAATGACTGAACAGCAGCCGTCGATGATAAAACTTATCAAGAGGATCCCAATCTTAGAACTAAGCCATCAATGAGATCCATAAATCTTACCCAAGATGAATCCCAACCACCACTTATAATCCAATCTGGTTTTATTTAAAAAATCCGGACCGCTACTTCTCCCAAAACTAAAAACAGATCCCAACCACTCTTTGTCCCTCCCTAACTTCCCAAGATGAAGACATTTTTTGTCCCCCTTTAACTTTCCAAGATGAAATCCAGACCACCACTTATAACTACGTTGTGTTTTATATTTTTGATGCAGTTTTATCTAAATTTATCTTTAATTGTGAGAAAGATAAACTACTAACATGAAAAAGTATTATTATTAATATAAGAATACAATAAAAAATTTTGAATCAATTTATATTACCATATACATGATATATCTACTCTATGCAATAATATTAATTTAATTATGAAAATATGTCTCATATGTTAAACATACAGTAAATAAATAAATGTGACATTTTCTTGTAAAACATGAAAAATTGTGACTTTTCATTTTAAACCATATTCTATTCAAAGTCCCGAAGTTTTCATGTATTATTAATTCTCATCCTTGTCTGATTTATATACGTATAGATTATATAAAAAATTATAAAAAAAAAATAAGCTTTAATTTATTTTCATCGTAGGTCTTGCATATGTTAAAGACGCCCTGATCTTCTCTAAAATACGGAATGGAACATAAAATCGTGGAGCTAGTTTTGAGTACGATTGAGTAGCAGCCGCAGTAAGGTTGTAAACGAAAAAAACCCAATCACCGACAATGAAACCCTTTTCCGTGTGATGTGCATCAATATAAAACTTTATGCAATTCTGAGCAGCTTGGAGATTGGTTTTGAGAAGACGCAAAATGCGATCAGTGCTCGTAGAGCTAATTCAACAGCAATAACATCAGTAAAACTAGAAATGTAGGCAGAGATGGTTGGAGGTGGCCTGCTGTACATTGCTTCAAACGGAGTTATCTTAATGGAAGAGTGGTAATTCGTGTTATATCACCATTCAGCCCATGGTAATCAATGCGGCCAGTCATGAGGTTTCTCACCAGCCAAATAACAAGGTAACGTTCAATTGTACGATTTGTAACTTCAGTTTTGTCATCCGATTACGGATGATAAGCTGAATTTCTACAAAGATGCATATCTTGGGAAGAAAAGAAAGCTTCCCAAAATCTACCCGGCCAACTTGAGTGCTACCTTGATGATTTTGTTATCCTCTGGCAACCTTAACTCGTCTTGTATCAACAAAACAGAAAATGAAGAGAGGATTGTACAAATATTCAGTTTATCTATCTTTTCATTTTCATTTTTATTTTTGTTTATGCCAAAAAATCCTTTCGACTAAACAACCAATCAAATTTTTGGATACAATTTACATAACTAAGATCGAGTAATAAAGAAAAATCCTTTTATTCATTTCATAAAATCATTTATGAACAATACCATTCA
>JAJJMC010018788.1:92575-104039 GCA_023531435.1 Papaver californicum
TTTTCAATTTAAATACAGAAATCCTTACATAATACTACTATATTCCATTGATTCATACCTAAAAATATTTTCTCTCTCTTTCTCTAACTCTCCTCCTATCTCTTATTTTCCGTTCCCCCTCTTTGTTGTTTGATTTCTTCTATTTATAGATCTATTTTTCTGGGTCGCTCTTTATGCAACGTGTCATTTTCTACTGCCTGGTCATCGTTCTGGATCAATTCTTCTTTGGGTCGATCCATCTTGTTTCGATGTATCTATCGTTCTTGTATTTTGTCTGTTACTTGGTGCGATCATATAGATGACAGATCACTCCTAATTACTTCTTGATTCGATGCTTTATATGTCCGACACGTTTTTCCTTATCTTCAAAGACTTCTGTGATTTCGATTATTAAAATAATAGAGTAATTATTACAATTCACTTTCTCGATTATTAAGATAATAGAGTAATTATTACAATTCACTTTCTCGATCATCAAAATACTAGAGTAATTATTACATTTTACTTTCTCGATCATCTATCATTTAATGTTATTTGTTTTATTCGATATTGTTCAGCTTTCTCGATCTTATGTGTCATTCATGTAGTTCATCGCTCAGATGTCAGGAAACGTCTCGTGTCTTTTCTAAATTTGATATCTTTAATAGTGATCCTGTGTTTCTCACCTTTTTTAATCTGGTTGCTTCTTAACTTGATCTTCTTCCACGTGTCATGCTTCTTTAATTTACTAACAATTTGCCCCCTTCTTCTCTTTTTTACAAAATCATCCAACGGTCGATCCGAGATTTTAAAAAATAGAGAAGGACTTGTCGTTTTTAACTTTTCAGTTTCTTTTCTGCACGTTATCCGAGTTTTTCGCTGGCATTAACATGATTATGTCAGTTACACTTTTTCCAATGAAATCAAATCTTTTCCGATTATTTTGTTCTCCCATCTTGTGGCGGTTACTATTCTTCTTCTTTAAATATCCTGTAACTTTCTGCTGTCTCTTTTTTCTTTTTTAGTTATTGCACTTTGTCTTCCTTAAACTTTTCAAATCTTCCCACTACTCAGGAGCTCTGTTCTCGTTAATTGGTTTCTTCTCTACTTCAATTTGACCATTGTTAACTTCTTTTCTTCATGTAAGTAATTTTATTTTTCTTGATTCAAAATTTTCTTTTCATGGCTGAGGGTTTATCGGTGTAGTAAAAAGATTGTGATTCTCAGGTTATGTATGAATGAAAAGGCCCTTTTTTACACTGTAATTATTGCTAGGTAATTTCTTCATATATTAATTTTTTTCTTTCTTTTGTTTCTTTTTGCTCAGATCTTCAATATGTCTCCAAGAAAATCTGATGCTGCCAGCAATCAAGGTGAAAACAGGAGATCAAGTAGGTCTTCTTCATCTCGATATGCTGTTTCTCGTCGAGATTTATCTCTTGCTACTACTACTCCTACTGTACCTCGTACCGTACGGGATTCTTCTCCCGATGTCCCTAATGTTGCCCCCAAGAGTAAGCGATCAATGTCATTTTATAGCTATCGATCTATGGATATTGAAGAATTTAAAAGAAGACATAATCTTCAAGGATTTAAGGTTTCTTTTGTTGATTGTGCTTCCGATATGATGACCTACGATTTGATGAGAAAATTTCAATATAGCCATCATAGATTATTAATTTCTGTTGGTGCCTTGGAAGCTGGTCTTCATCTCCCTCTGTATGAAAAGAACAACCCTTTCCAGTTCAGAGTTCTTGCTACTCGCAGCAGGGCTCCACATACTCAACTTCGATCTATCACACAGTATAATGGCAATTGGTGGCGAATTCTCGATGAATGCACCCTTCGCAGTGAGGGTCGTACCCGTCTTACCTGTTATGTTCCCGATCTTTCAGAACGTGTTCATTATACGCCTGAGAATTTCCAGAATACTTATGGTGATGGTATTACTGTTAAAAATTATGTTAAATAGAGTGTGAGTCCTGTTCGCAAATGCTCCCAAGGGTTTCCTCTACTTCGAGAAGTTGATAACCCCAGAATCAAGGTAGCTCCATATACCAATGCTGACTTTCCTTCGAACGAGAGAATTCGTCGAGAACATGATTATAAATGGTATCGCACCCCTATTCTGATCGAGGGACCTTGGGTATACGGTGACATTCCTACTAGTGAAATTCAGCATCTTCGCAATTGTTTCCCGAACTATTGCCCCTGGAAATTGAACTTTGATGATTATAAATTTGACTTCAAGGTTCGAAATTCTTAACTGATATGATTCTTTTTAGATATAGTGTATCGATCTTTAATGTCTTCTTTAAATGTTTTTACTTTTTTTTAATTCCAGGTCGATCCTTCTTTGGACATCGGAATCCCCCTTCCTCCACCTGATCGCGGTATTAAAATCGTCGAGAATAGACAGATCGTCGAGAATGAACAAACGATCGAACCCGCAGTTGAGGGTAAAGGAAAACGAAAATTAATTCTCACAGCAGAGAAGAAGCAGAAAAAGCCCAGAACTCTTGAACTCTCAACTGAGGTTGTAGGAGAGACGGCTTCAAGTTTGAATAAGGGAGAAGGAAGCTCGATTGCTGCTCTTCCATTGGATCAGTCTGATCCTATCGATGTTATTCCAGTTTCCTCGATGCCAGCAGAAATTGTGGTATCAGAACGATCCGATCCTACTGTTGCACCTCCTTCTGGTATTTCATCCAATTTTTATAACATCGTTTCTCCACTACCTTTTGATTTCGTGCTTGATTCCCCTGTACCTGATAATGGTGCATTGGAAACTTTTTCTGGTCTTCCTCAAGAAGAGGGATGATATTGTTATTGATGAAGATATTGTTGATGTAGTGAATGAAGTAACTCATGTTGAAAAAGAGATTTCGTCGGAAAAGGATAATGCTGAAATAAATCCGATTGATGACGTGGAGAATATGAATGTTGGAGCCAACACCCCTGTTGTTGAAGAAATGAATGTTATTGATCGTACTGAAAAAGAAACCTCTCCTCCTTCTAATATGATCGTTCCTGGTGTTCCGATCCCTTCTGAAGTCGAAGGGACTACTGGAGTAATTCTAGAATCGATCGCGCCTTCTGATGATTTGGTTCGATCTACTTCTGTTGCTATTGAGGTTGATACTTCAATTCCAAGTCTCGACCCTTCTACTCTGAAGTCTGTTTCCGATCAAATCTTCCGCGAAGGTTTTAATTTGGTTGGTGATGAAGAAGAAGCCTACAAATGGTTTCTTTCTCAGGGACTTTAGAATGTTTCAGCAGATCCTGAGAGTATCAAATCTGATTCTGGCTTCATGTCTCGATTCCGGAATTCACTTAGTGCGATCCCTTTGGATGAAACTCTGGATGCATGGTCTAAAAGTGATATTCTCGATCAGATATCTCCAGTGAAGCCTCCTCCTACCTTTAATGAAATTTTGAATGTTTCCGATAGTTCGTTATATTCACTTCCACAACAAGCTTTAGCCCAACTTCAATATGGTAATGATTGTCTATTTAGCGGTTATAAATTTTATAAGGCTCGAGCTACCATGATGGGATTAATATTTAAGAAAGAATCAGTGGATATGAAGGAAAAGAATGCTTCCTTACAACAAGCGAATGATGAATTGCAACAGCAAAATAATTTTCTTCAACAACAACTTCAACAACTTCATCATCAACATAATGATCAATATCAACAACAACAGGAACGTCTCCAAACTATTGAAGGTCATAATCAAAATCTTCAGAATCAAAATCAAGGTTTATTTTTCATTCCTTTTCAATTACTATTTTATTTACTTGATTTATATGAAACATTTAAATTTTATTCTAGGTCCAGTGGAAAATATGGAGACATTATTTAGGTTCGAACGTAGAATGGTACAATTAAATAATCATGCAAGGGAAATCTTCAAAGAGATGAATGTGGTTAGAGATAAACTGACTCAATTGAACGATAGTTTTGATTTAGCCACTTGGAGGCGTAATAAAGCTGAATCAAAGTATCGAGAAGTTGTAAAATTGCTAACTCAAAAAGAAATAGAGTTTAAATCTGTTGTTAGAGGTACATTTTTGGTTTACCTGATTTTATAGTTTTTGATATCATAAAATCTGTTTAATTAATTTTTTTTTTTTTTTTTTCAGAACTAGAGACAAAGTTAAATGAGGCTAAGGATCGAGCAACACAAGCAGAAACTGAGCTTAATACAGCGAAAGATTCAGTGAAAAACATTACTCAAGAGTTAAAGACTTCTGAATATAATGTGTCTCTTAGCGCCTCAAAAATTGAGAGTTTACATGCTCGACTATCTACTGAACTTTCCAAAATTACTGCTCGTGAACAAGAGATTGATTCATTAGCTGCACAATTAAGTGAAGAAAAAAATCAAAAATCACGTCTTAGTGCTCAAGTAGAAATAGATCAGCAAAAGATCGAAGAGCTTCACAAAGAAATCAACTTTGGGCGTGATTTTGTTCAATGGGTCAGGCAGGAGGCTAAAGCGAAAATTGCGATGTCCTTCAATACTGCTTTAGATCGTGCACAATCCGATCCTTCAGTACTTAGCAAGCGCGCTTCTGTGCCTGTAATTCCTCCTCCACCATCTCGATCCGGTCTTCCTGATATTTGATTATATTCTTTGTAATTTCATTTTCTGTTAACTCCTCCATCTTGTACTTTGTGTGTGTTTCAAGGATTTTCTTTTGTAACCTTTAGACTTGCCTTTAATGTTGTTCCCTGCACAAGAAAATTTGATTAAGTAATCTTTTTGGCTATCATATGATTTTCTAAGTACCATGAATTGAAGTACTTTTTACCTCAAATCATGTTGTTCGAGATCCCACACATACGAAACAAACCCGGGCCAGGGGTAAGATACAAGGTTGGTCCCGAACTGTACTCTGAAAATTGATAAACCAATAATTAGGAACCCCTTCTTGATAAGAATTTCATTGTTAATAAAATTCTCTAAGGATGATGTTCACCTTTTGTATATGATTATGTCGTCAATCGCAACGATATCTAGAATATGATGTTCCTGGAATAATTTTGAGCGCTCAAAGTATATGAAATTCCGGGATTAATGGAATTTTGATTATATTAATAATCATGACAATCTCCAAGATATGATGTTCCTGGATTCAAAGTATATGACATTCCGGGATTAATGGAATTATAATATTCTCCATGGTACGATGTTCCTGGAGTGATTATAAAAGAAATTAATGAATTAATTGTCTATGTACCTGCTTTTTGTGGTAACATTGCATTGTTATTCACAGATAGTAAAGCTTTAAATATTGTGCATTCCACAGATGCTTTAAAATTTCTCCTTGCAAATTCTGAAGATAGTACGACCCTTGTCCTGCCGACGCTTGAATCACGTATGGTCCATCCCATGTTGGTGCGAATTTTCCTGCTCTTTTGTCCCTTTGGTGTTCTGTTATTTGTCGGAGGACATATTGACCTTGGACAAAATTTCGGGATTTTACACGCTTATGGTATTCTCGAGCTAATCCCCTTTGATAATTCTCCATCTTTTGGAGTGCCACTTCTCTTTTTTCTTCCAAGTCATCCAATTTTTGTAACATGAGATCTGAATTTAGGTTTTTCTCCCATGCTTCTGTTCTGGTCGTAGGCAAAATAACCTCTGTTGGTATTACTGCTTCTGTTCCATAAGTAAGAAGATATGGTGATTCTCCAGTTGAAGCTTTTCTCGTGGTTCTATATGCCCATAATGTATTATGTAATTGTTCGCACCACTTATTATAATATCCATCCAATGTTTTCTTCAGATTTGTTGCGATTGTTTTATCTGTGGATTCTGCTTGCCCATTACTTTGTGGGTAAAAAGGTGTTGACTTATGTTTTTGAATATTATATGTTTCAAATAACATATCGATATTCTTCCCCTGGAATTGTTTTCCATTATCAGAAACTATCGCTGCTGGAATCCCAAACCTATAAATGATATTCTCGAATAGAAATGTAAAAACATCAGTATCTCTGATTCGTGCTAGTGCTTTTGCTTCTACCCACTTGGTGAAATAATCAGTGGCCACAATTAAGTATTTTCTTTTCTTTGTGCCTTCAGCTAATGGTCCGACTATATCAACTCCCCATTTCGCAAATGGCCATGGACTAAGTATTGAATTTAATTCCGTAGCTGGTGCTTTGATTTTCTTACCGAATCGTTGACATTCTTCGCACCTTCGAACCATTTCTTCCGAATCTTTCAACATGGAAATCCAATAATAACCCTGCATTTTGGATTTTAACGCTAGCGATCGTCTTCCACTATGGTTTCCTGCATCTCCATAATGTATTTCTTTGAGAATTCGTAATCCTTCTTTTCGTGATAAACATCGAAATAATGGTCCAAGAAAAGAATGTCGATAAAGAATTCCATCTCTAAGTTGGTAACTGTTTGACTTAAGTTGAATTTTCCTTGCTTCTTTAGAATCTGTTGGTAACATGTAAATATTGATGTATCGGGGCTCTCCAATCTGGCTCACTTGGTTGATCATCTTCTTGTTGCGATGTAGATGTGGCACTTTGTATGGCTGAGTCATCGATACCATCTTCCTCTATGTTATTTAATACTTGTGCTCTTATGGATGGCTCGTATATTCTCCCAATTTTTAGCGCTTTAGTATTTGGGTCATTTATCATGGACGAGATATACACCAGTGCATCTGCATGTCGATTCTTTTCACGAGACAAATGTCGAAAAATAATATTTGGAATACAAACTGTTAAACTTTGTACAAGATTTTTGTATCGTTCCAAGTCCTCATCGACCGTTTGATATTTTAACTCGATCTGTCTAATCACCAGCTGCGAGTCACTTGTGAGTCTTACATCACTTATTCCTAGTTCAATAATGAGTTTGAGAGCATGGACCACTGCTTCATATTCTACTATGTTATTCGTATGTTCTTCGAACTCAAGTCGAAATGAGTGTACCATACGTTCTCCCTTTGGTGCTGTAATCACGATACCTATTCCTGCTCCTTCTTTATTTCGCGACCCATCAACAAAAACCTCACATCGTTGTGAACTATTTGAATCTAGGATATCTACTGGTTCTTCTTCTTCACACCCCGGAAGCCCTTGAATTTCATACTCTTCCTCGATTGGAAAATCTGCCAAAAAATCAGCTAGAACTTGGGATTTCTGCGCAGTTTGTATCTCATAAACAATGTTGTATTGTTCTAGCTGAGCGTTCCATTTTGCTATTCTTCCTACCTTCCCTGTATTCTTTAAAACTGATTCCAATGGAGCTTTGGTTAATATACGAACATAATGAGTGAGAAAATAAGTGCGTAACTTCTGAGTAGCAAATACCACTGAAAAAATTAATTGTTCAATCTTAGTATAATTTCTTTCTGCTGAATTCAAAGTCTTGCTGATGTAGTATACAGGTTTCTCCATTTTCTCATTCGTTCGCACCATTACTCCACTGATTGCATTTTCTGTTGCTGCTATGTACAAAGTTAACATTTCTTCTGGTTCTGGTTTTTGTAATGCTGGCAACGTGGCAAGATGTAATTTTATACTTTGAAATGCTTGCTCACAACGATCGTTCCATTCAAACTTATTTTTCTTCTTAAGTACATCAAAAAAGGGTTTACATCGTTCTGATGATCTTGCAATAAATCTACTTAGTGCAGCCAAACACCCATTTAACTTCTGTACACTCTTTATACTGTTTGGTGATGGCATATCCGTTATTGCTTGTATTTTTGCTGGATCAACTTGAATTCCATCTTTTGTAACCAGATATCCTAAAAATCGCCCTGATGTAACACCAAAAATACACTTTTCTGGATTTATTTTCATCTTATACTTTCGTAGTGCACCAAAAATTTCATCCAGGTTCCGCAAATGATCACCAGATAACTTGCTTTTTACTAACATGTCATCCACATAAACTTCCAAAGTTTTTCCGATCCATGGTTTGAATATTGCATCCACTAGGCGTTGATATGTCGCTCCTGCATTCCGTAGTCCAAATGGCATTCTAGTGTAACAATACAATCCTCGCGGAGTAAAGAACGATGTGTGTTCCTGATCTGCTTCTGCTAATGCTATCTGGTTGTACCCAGATTGTCCGTCCATAAATGATAACATCTCATGTCCCTCAACAGCATCTACTAACTGGTCAATGTTTGGGAGTGGATAACTATCTTTTGGACATGCCTTATTTAGATTGGTGAAACCTATACAAATTCTTACTCCACCGTTCTTCTTCGGGACAATTACCATATTAGAAATCCATGTAGGGTATCGTACCTCTCGAATGAACCCTGCATCTAAAAGTTTTGTTAATTTTTTTTCCACTGGTTCATGATATTCTGGTGCGACTTTTCGTATCCGTTGGCGAAAAGGAATTGCATCAGGATGTATTTTTAACTCATGCTGGACGATGCTGGGATCGATCCCCGGCATGTCTTCTATTCTCCAAGCGAACACATCTGTATATTCACAAAGCAATTTGACTATCTGTTGTTCCACATCTGATTTTATTAATGTCCCAATTCGCACTTGCTTGGGGCATTCTGCGGTGCCAATGTTTATGATTTTTGTTTGCTCTACTGGGGTGAAAACTGGTTTTGGAATCCCAATTGGAGTTGGGGTTCCCTTTAATTGCTACATCGCCCCTTTTTGCCGCTGGTTTTCCAAATTTTCTTGATTTTTGCTGTTCTCTCCTTTTTCACTTTCTATTTTATTTTTTGCATTTTTTTTCTAGGTATTGGTTTATTTCTTCTTCCTTTGCTTTAATTCTTGACTCTTTTTTCTTTTTACATTGTAAATGCTCCCGTTCTTCATTTATTCTTGTCTCTGCCATTATACAAAGTTTAGCATCTTCTTGATCACCCTTTATCTCCATCTCTCCTCGTGGTGTTGGAAATCGTAGATACTGATGATAAGTTGATACTACACCCTTTAATTGATGAACCCATCGTCTTCCAATTATAGCATTGTACGGGGATGGTGCATCCACAACACTAAATCTTGTCAGAATGTTGATCGGTCCGGCTGAAACTTCAAGATCAATTTCTCCCTTTGGCTTGGACGATATTCCATTAAATCCATAAATGACAAATCATGAAGTGATGAGTTGATCTTCTTTGAAACCCATTTTACAAAATGTATTGTAGAACATCACATTTAATGAACTGCCCCCATCCAAGAGTATTTTCTTGACATTCCAACCAGATATCAATAACGTCAACACAAGAGGGTCATTATGCATTTCAATTTCTTGATTTACTTCTTGTGCAGAAAATGTTAATGGATGTGCCATCCAATCCTCCCATAATTCTACTTGCCTTCCTTGAACTCTAAAGGCCTCGTGGTTCCGAATTCTCCTGCACAATTTCTTGTTGATTGCTACATTCAAATCTGTATCACACTTTTCCACACATGAAATCATATTAATTGTCTGTTTGTTATATGGAATATGTATTGCTTTGCCTTCATCATATTTCTTTGATGGTTCAATTTTTTGAACAAATTCCTTCAATTCTCCAGCATCGACCATTCTTTGTACCAATGCTATAAAATTTCTACAGTTGTTTGTTGTATGCCCTTTGTAGTTATGGTACTCACAATAGTCTTTGGAATGTTGTGTAAGTTCCGGTTGATTTCCCTTTGTTATTGGCCATTGAAAACCTGGTCGATTCTTCAAAATGTTGAATAACCTGAAATATGAAACATTAAGCTTGGTAAAAGTTCTTTCTCGAAATTGTTGAGCAAAATTTTTTCCATTCCCTTGTCGAGGATGTTTTAATTCTTTTGATTCAAATCTTGGAAGAAATTTTCTTTTCTGTTCTGGTGATTCTTCAACTGAATTTGTTCTTCTTGTATTTCCTTGACTTCTGGAATTAATTCTTGATCCTTGCTCCTGTATATCTTGGAGTCTTGCACATGTTTCTATTATTTCTCTCAGTTTGCCTTCAGTTTTTGGATTATTTCGATGGATTTCAACAAAGAGCAGACTCTTCCGATCTACAATCCCCCATTTATAATGGTTTATAGCTGTCATTGGGTCTAATTCACCTATTGCTTGACATATTGAATGCCATCTAGCTGTATATGATCGGATCGATTCTTCTGGCCATGACGTTAAAGAATAAAGTCTGTCCTCCCCTGAATCAATTGGTCTGTTATACATGTATGCTTCTAAAAATTTCCTGACCAATTGTGCATAATTATTGATAGAATTTTCCGGTAATCTGTCGTACCACAATAATGCTGTTTTTGTTAAACTTGACGGAAAACATCTGCACATGATCGTTTCATGATCGTCCCATCGTGACATCACTCGGTTATAATACTTTAAGTGCGATGTTGGATCCTTGGTACCATCATAACATTCGAACACTGGAATATTATATTCTCTTGGTAACGATACACACGTTAAGTGTTGCGCTAACGGTGTTCGCTTTGCTTCTTTCAATACCTCTTCTATCCTTCCCCCTTCTTTATTCTTTAATCCTTTAATCTCTTCCTTCATTTGTGCCATCGCTTCTAAACATGTTTCCCATTGGGTTCGTTGAATCTCATTTTCCTGTTGTCTTCTTACCCGAGATGTCGATCCTGCTAACACTATTCTTTGATCTGGATTCCGCTGTTCATTTCTTGATATTTGTCTACTCGACATTGGCTCCTGATTTCGTACTCTAGTCACAGTTGGTCTTTGTTCTCGCTGAATTACATCTTTTAAAACTTGATTTTCGGTTGCTAGTAACTCAATTCGATGGTTGCTTGCTCTTTGTTCCTTTCTTATTTCCTTTATTTCTTCTAATAGGTCCTGTATTTGTCGTGTCTTTCTTTGAGAACTCTCATGATCTGAAGAGAAATTTTGAACCACAGTATTTGACATTAATTCTTGACTTGGGGTATGATTTCCCTCAATACTTTGTTGTTGTCCTGAATCACTCCCTTCTTCTTGTCTATTTTCCAAGCCTTCATTACTATTTTGGTTCCCAGAATTCGCGTCTTGAGACATATTTTCTAGAATTTGCTGTTTCTTCACTATCTTTTGCCTTCTCGATCGTTTTCCTTCCTCGATATCTAAAAATATTTTCTTCGAAAATTAGTCAAATGAACTCTTATCTATTAAATCATAAGAGATTCTAATTATTATTTTAACTGTAAACTTTCCCTATCACAAGTCCAGCTTTTCCTTCTTCATAAAATTTTTGTTTCATATTTTTATCTATTTTATTCCTCACAAGGTATTTTTCATGTTAATAAAATATACTTATGTAAATAAGCTTTACCCTTACTTTTCACATCTTGCAAAATTAAATTTTCCCATCTTTTCTTACCAAAAATTTTTCTTTCCTGGATGATTTAGTTTTTTCATTAAATCTCTTTTTCATTTATCAGGTAGGATAAATCCTTTTCTCAATCCCTGTTTCTAGCGCCAAATTGTTTATGCCAAAAAATCCTTTCGACTAAACAACCAATCAA
>JAJJMC010018788.1:104049-150989 GCA_023531435.1 Papaver californicum
TTTTCAATTTAAATACAGAAATCCTTACATAATACTACTATATTCCATTGATTCATACCTAAAAATATTTTCTCTCTCTTTCTCTAACTCTCCTCCTATCTCTTATTTTCCGTTCCCCCTCTTTGTTGTTTGATTTCTTCTATTTATAGATCTATTTTTCTGGGTCGCTCTTTATGCAACGTGTCATTTTCTACTGCCTGGTCATCGTTCTGGATCAATTCTTCTTTGGGTCGATCCATCTTGTTTCGATGTATCTATCGTTCTTGTATTTTGTCTGTTACTTGGTGCGATCATATAGATGACAGATCACTCCTAATTACTTCTTGATTCGATGCTTTATATGTCTGACACGTTTTTCCTTATCTTCAAAGACTTCTGTGATTTTGATTATTAAAATAATAGAGTAATTATTACAATTCACTTTCTCGATTATTAAGATAATAGAGTAATTATTACAATTCACTTTCTCGATCATCAAAATACTAGAGTAATTATTACATTTTACTTTCTCGATCATCTATCATTTAATGCTATTTGTTTTATTCGATACTGTTCAGCTTTCTCGATCTTATGTGTCATTCATGTAGTTCATCGCTCAGATGTCAGGAAACGTCTCGTGTCTTTTCGAAATTTGATATCTTTAATAGTGATCCTGTGTTTCTCACCTTTTTTAATCTGGTTGCTTCTTAACTTGATCTTCTTCCACGTGTCATGCTTCTTTAATTTACTAACAATTTTTATATCAAGATTACATATTTCTGCTTTATACTTGCTTTAATCTTTCTGTAACAACAACAACCAAGCCTTTAAACACAATACTGAAAAATTAATACGCCGAAGTTTAACTACGAGATGATGCCCCTTTATACATGTTCTTATTTCTTAGATAAGTAGTTTTCTTTCCTTTGTAAAATAAAATAAAACTATAAATATTTAATTTATTTTTTTATCGTTAGGCCATCTTCTGGCCATCTTCTTGTAGTAAATTAATTGTGGATTCTATTTTATAAAAATAACCGTGCCCTAAATATCATTATAACTATGTAAAATATATTTTTTTTTTTTAAAAATCATGAAAAATAATCTAGCTCTAGATTTAGCACAAAAAAAGTAATTAAAATAAAACAATTAACGAGTTTATAATGGGAGAAATGTTATATCTCTGAGTGTTTTTTAGAAAATGTGGCTGACCTACCAAGCCGGTGTAATGGATCAGATAAAATAGTAAGCATTATCCATAATTCAGAGTAGTACAACCTAAGTGGATTAATGTTCCATCTAGTGCCACATATATGACAACGTGGCAAATGGATGTTTAACAATCCATGTGGTGCCTTCTATACATACTGTATCATGCTTTGAGAATAAAGGATTGTATAGAATGGGACTTGCGACTTAATATAAGGGAATGGAATAATTATTATTTTTTATTACTCACCTCTCCCACTACCTTCGTCTCTTTTATAGACGTAATGTTTAGTTTTATAATGCATGAACAAACAGTATAGTGAAATATCAAGTGATCGAATAACACAGAGTTATTGTTGCACCATCACAATTAGCACTTTAGTTAACATTTTGAGTTAAAACAGAAATATAAAATGTTATCAGCACGAAAAATTTGTGACGGTTGAG
Organism: Papaver californicum; assembly: GCA_023531435.1. Classification (NCBI taxonomy): domain Eukaryota; kingdom Viridiplantae; phylum Streptophyta; class Magnoliopsida; order Ranunculales; family Papaveraceae; genus Papaver; species Papaver californicum. Next base: position 105,685 of record JAJJMC010018788.1, read on the forward strand.
CTGTTATTACGATTGATTCGTTTGATTAATTGATGAAAAACGACGTCGATAACCTATGAAAAATATTATTTTTTTCTATAATTTTTTCTACTTTGTTTTCGTTGAATATGGTTTTAGTCATGTATTTAAATATATTTTTCTTTTGATTAGGATATCATAACGGATTCTGGTTTCAATTTATACCATTAAATTGAACCTTATACTAATTAAGACGCATATATATTAGCATAATATATATATGTTAATTCATAATTTTTGGAAAGTATGGGAAAGGTGAGAATAGTGACTCCGCAAACTTTAATGATAATTTCTTTATTATATGGTACTAATGGTTTTAATATCGATAAAACGAGAAATTATCGCATCTCCGAAGGATAGCGTAAATTTAATTTTCTCGGCTGTAATAATCTTCAGAAAAATTAAAATCATTCTACCAGAAGCTGGAATATCGTGTCGTGCTCCGCTAACCGGTCGGTCCCGGAAGTAACCCGCTACAAAGTATTAGCCGATTTCAATTAATGGTCTCTGAAGTGACCTGTAAATGATATAGATGCAATTTTTACTATAAAGAATATGTCCATGTGCATATTTGTAAATTGATATTTCGTCGACCCTAAGGGTGCCGAGAAGTGAAGATTTGTTGATATTATCTTAGTACCATATACACGTTTATGTTTCCTTTATTTTAAGTTTTCTTTATTTTACTGTTTTGTAAATATGGATTCCAGAAGTATTCCATCTTTATCGAGCCTGTAGCTGTTTTTGGGATACCCATTGTGTGGTTTAATTAACACCCAAAAACTATCATGAGTAGAATTGTCTTTGAAAATCATACAAAATTATAGAATCATAAGTTTCCAGAAATGAGGTGGTAATGTTTCCGCCATGACAACCCGCCACCAGAAGTTGGTATGAGTAAGGTTGATTGATAACCTTTTAAGGTTCTTCCATTTTAACCAAGGGGAGAATTTACCAAAAGAAGTTGGTGCGAATTATGTTGATAACCTAAAAAAAAAAGAAAAAAAATAGAAGAAAGGTTTTCCCACCTCAGCCCAGGGGAGAAAGATTGCCACCCGAAGATGACACGTGTATGTCAACAAATTTAAGGCTTCTCTCTTGAAGTCAGGAAGATTGCATACACCACCAAAAAGGTTGTTGTAAGCAACGTCGACCACTAAATATGTTATCTGACTAAGTTTTTATCTTGATCAGAGAAATTTTGGCTGCCACTAGAATTGGCGTGAAACATCTCATTTTGTTTTTCTTACACCAAGATATTGGATGCAATTGAGGTGTTGGAAATTGCTCATGATTTAAGCATATATATATATATGCAGTAGATCTTGAGAAATATTGTTTGTCACTTGCTGGAGGATGCATACATGAAAAATTGTTTCAGCAGGACAAATAATGCATCTTGCAATGATCAAGTCATGAGTTGAGACACGATTGAGGCAAAAGATAATTCAGTCACCCTTATAGTATGTAGTGCTCTTGAAGGGACTACGCATAATGCTCGTGGACACTATTGGAATATAATCCACATTCTGTAAATTTATACCTCCTTGTTAAAGATAAGGAGATGAGAATGCCCCTGAAGTGACGCTGGTACCAGTCTATGAAATTTTATTGAATGTGCATGCACTAGAGAAATGTGTGAGATATGTATGATTGCCGATCATTTACAATGGTGGTTATGTACCCCTCTACAGAGAAACATCGACATCGTGATTGGTAGGAATATAATCCAATCCCCTCAAACTAAGGTAGAGATTGAAATCTCTCAAAAAGGCACAAAAGTTCGGATCCGACTCACACTGTAAAGTTGTGAAGCCTGGATATTATAGGTTGGTGTTTGAGATAAAGTGCAGAGAGAGGAATATAATCACTTTAAGTGTGATTTGAGGGTTTCCTGCTGAACCCCAAGATTAGTTCTGTAAAACTAAAAGTATTCTCCCAATATTGATGCACTTTAGTGCGGTAGTTCCTGAAGAACTCGGATTGTATCTAACTATGACTAGTGATTGGTGACTATAATTGAATCCCTGAAAGATTCGAGTTCCTGATCACTCAGGAAGCCACCTGACCTTGTGAATTATGTCAGGATTGAAAATTATTCACATTCACCACTTCGAATAGGAGAAAACTGTGAACAATCCTTTGTGTGTTTTACGTTCTTAGTACAAGATCAAAATCTGGATGAATTGATGATATCATCTTTAGCTTCTTAAAGAGACGTTAATAGCGTTAAAATCCACGCTGGAACTAAACTATGAGATCTCATTAAAACTGAAATATATCTCGACTTGAAGTTCGAGAACATGCTAGCATAAAACATGTCTGTATAGACTAGAGTATCCAATTTTTGAGACTCATTGTACTGCTAAATTAGCATCATTATATGATCCCTTAAAGTGGAAGGTGATCTATTTTTTACGTATGTAGGCATATTATGGTCCAGAAGTACCATGTTAAAACATAATACATGCATTACCTTGTTATTCTGATTTTTGTTTTGCAAGTTACACTTTTAAAGACTAAAATTGATTTTAAGGTAAAAATGAGTTTACAAGAAGCATTTCATTATGATACCTGAATTTAAAGTGGCAAATTAAAATTGGTGTGCAATGTATGGAGGATATAAATGCGAGGCATACAATGTTAGTGGTACACCCGACGCAAGAGTTGGTAGACAATCCTCCACATACTGCGAATAGTAAAGCAGTTTTCTGAAAGCTGTATAATGTTTGCATCACTAACCGCTTTAAGGAAGTTATACTTCAGGGGGAGTAAACTTATAGAATCTTCCGTTGTACTTAAATGCGATGTACTTTTTCCCTTCGTCAAGGTTTTGTCCAATTGGGTTTTTCTTTTCAAGGTTTTAACGATGCAGCATATGCGTGTCCAGTACCATCATCTGACGACGTCCGTTGTACTATTTTCCTCGGGTCAATTTTTGTTTCACGTGGTTTTCCTGATGAGATTTTTAACGAGGCAAGATGACGATTGACATCGATATCATTATGAATTTTTAGCGCTCAGATTTTGTCCCAAGTGATTTTTCTGGCGCAGGCGTTTGGGTTTTGTCCCAAGTGGTTTTCTTGATGCAGTTTTAGCAAAGGAGAAGACTCGGTGAAGCATCCACCCTCATTTGTGAACTTCAAGTGTTCAGGTTTTCTCCCAAACAGTTTTCCTGGCACAACTTTGATACTAAAGGCTTCAAGTGTTGTACTATTTTTTTTTTGCCAGTTTTTTTTGTCCTATCGGATGTTATCGACAAGGTTTTGAGGAAACAATATTTTTAGAGCGGTGAGTCATCTAACGGCGAATCTTATACCTCAGGTGTTTTCTAGAAAATGTGGCTGACCTGCCAAGCCGGTGTAATGGATCAGATAAAATCGTAAGCATTATCCATAATTCAAAGTAGTACAACCTAAGTGGATTAATGTTCCATCTTAGTGCCACGTATATGACAATGTGGCAAATGGATGTTTAACAATCCATGTGGTACCTTCTATATATACTGTATCATGCTTTGAAAATAAGGGATTGTTAAGAATGAGATTTACGACTTAATAAAAGGGAATGAAATATAATTCTTTTTTTATTACTCACCTCTCCCACTACCTTCATCCCTTTTATAGACTTAGTGTTTAGTTTTTTTATAATGCATGAACAAACAGTATAGTGAGATATCAAGTGATCGAATAACACAGTGTTATTGTTGCATCATCACAATTAGCACTTGAGTTAACAATCTGAGTTAGTATAGAAATATAAAACGTTATCGGCACGAAAAACTCGTGACGGTTAAGTTGTTATTACGGATGATTCGTTTGATTAATTGGTGGAAAATGGTGTCGATGACCGATGAAGATTATTATCTTTCTTCTATAATTTTTTCTACTTTGTTTTCCTTTAATATAGTTCTAGTTATGTACTTACATATATTATTTTTGTTTTGATCAGAATATCATAACGGATTCTGGTTTCAATTTATACCATTAGATTAAACCTTATACTAATTAAGACGTATATATATTAGCAGAATATATATGTTAATTCATAATTTTTGGTAAGTATGGGAAAGGTGGGAATAGTGACTCCGTAAACTTTAATGATAATTTTTTTATTATATGGTACTAATGGTTTTAATATCGGTAAAACGAGAAATTCTCGCATCTCCGAAGGATAGCGTAAATTTAATTTTCTCGGCTGTAACAATCTCCAGAAAAATTAAAATCATTCTACCAGAAGATGGAATATCGTGTCATGCTCCGTTAACCAGTCTGTCCCCGAAGTGACCCGTTATAAAGTATTAGCCGATTTCAATTAATGGTCTTTGAAGTGACCTGTAAACGATATAGATGCAATTTTTGCCATAAAGAATATATCCATGTGCACATTTGTAAATTGATATTTCGTCGACCTTAAGGGTGATAAAAAGTGAAGATTTGTTGATATTATTTTAGTACCATATATACGTTTATGTTTCCTTTATTTTAAGTTTTCTTTATTTTACTGTTTTGTAAATATGGATTCCAGAAGTATTCCATGAGATGTTGTAGCTCCAGAAGCAGTCCAACATGTAATTTGTGGTTTCCTGTAGTAATCCAAAATATTCTGGATTCCAGCAGTAATCCATAAAGTAGACTCCAGAAGTGGTCTATGGAAATAATTGGATTCCAAGAATAAGACATAAGAATTTTAGGTTTCTAGAATAGCCCATGGTCACTATATAAATGCTTTTGTTAATGATTTTGATATTTTTCTCTCGTCTATCTGTACTAAAAGATGTGGTTCCAGAAATAATTTATCCGATATTGATATAGACTATAGAGATAGATGTCTCAAAGATAGCAGAACAATAAACACAAATTTTTAAACCATTCTATAACCTTGTAAAGGTTTTGAGAAATGCGAATACCATTTTGGGTTCGAATAATATGATAGACGGCTCTGGAAGAACGTGTATCATTTTGGTGGTGTAAAAGTCATTACTATTGACGTCTTATATTATTCCGGATTCCAGAAGAATCTGCTGAGTTTTTGAGATATTTGGCGTAACACTTACCACCTTGAAACGATGAATGAGCATTTTATGGAGTATTTATTACTTCATATGTTTTGTGCAAAAGGCACATTATAAAGAAGCTTAAGGCTGTCTTTTATGGGGTGTGCTATATGAGAATTCAAACAATCAAATCTCACGTTATCATTAACCAGAAGTTACCTTGTATTGTTCATGCTTAGGCATGATTGGTTGGACACCTAGGTTCTACCAAGAGGAGTAGAACGATGCAAAATGTTCATAGACATTCTTTACAAAACCTGGAGCTTCTGTTAAAGAAGGATGTAAATTATGTTGTTTGTTCCTTGAGACATTTAGATCTTTAAATAACATTAACAATGGCATTATGGTAACTCATTGAATCACCAACATTTTTACAGAGGATTTAGGGTGGTATTTGTAGGGCTTATTTACCTTGTCCTATAGACAATTTTTAATATTTTACTGTATTGATAGACGTATATACTAGATGATCTCTTGTTTATATTAACACATAATGTTAAGTTTGCCAAATTGTATGCTTGTGATGTTTTCTATCCATATTTGGACTTTCTAATTAAATCCATTTATCTTGGTGGTAAATGTACAGGCCTATGATGCTTTGCCTTAAGTTGGTATTATATCGAGCACTAAAAAGCACATGTGCATACTCAACATGATATAGTTAAGTTCTTTATTTAAGCATCTTTAGATGATTGTTCGACCAACTGTTTAAAATCAATATTTTTTTGGAAAACAACATTACATTTCATATTTACGTGTTTGGTCCATACCGCCACTTAACTATATATGTTGGTTTCGGTTCATAAGACATTTAAAACCCTGAACTAATGTCTTATTATAGATGAGACTATATTCCCGTTGTTTTAGGGGGAGGAAGTAAGTCATTTCAGGGAACGACGTGAAATGTCTCATCTTTAGGGAACGACGTGAAATGTCTCATCTTTATCGAGCTTGCAGCTGTTTTTGGGATACCCATTGTGTGGTTTAATTAACACCCAAAAACTATCATGAGTAGAATTATCTTTAAAAATCAGACAAAATTATGAACCAGAAGTTTCCAGAAATAAGGTGATAATATTTCTGCCATGATAAAAAAAATTAAAATATCGACTAGAAATTAGCATGACAACCCATCACCAGAAGTTGGTATGAGTAAGGTTGATTGATAACCTTTTAAGGAAAACTAAAATGGCGGCCAGAAATTGGCATGACAACTCGTAAGAATATGTTGTTCCCAAGAAAAAGAAATGATATGTGGGAAAGTTTGCTGCCATCCAAATACTATTGGATCATTATGGCAAGAGCTGGACGTGCTAGGCTCTTAACATTTACAATGTGGCGTTGTCTCAGGGACTGAACATGGTTCATCATTTTGTTTTCTTGTTTTCTTTGGATGCAGAGGAAAGGCCCTGAGGAGAAGACCTTAATAGGGTCGAAACAACAGTAGACATTGGCTGTTGCAACCGCTATTTTGGCATCAGATAAGGCTTCTTACACTACAGGAGAGACCCTAGGGGTGGCAGGTGGAATGCCTTCAAGAATGTAGGTCCTTACCTTCTTTACCCGAAACTTGAACATCATTGGAGTTTCTGTTGGTCTTGAGTTGCAAACTCTCTTTATTTCTTGTTCGTACTTCGTAAACCGAGTTCCAGCTCATTAAATGAACCCACCATTTAATAATGTGTTAACAGACGGAAATGAAGCATTTCTTTCTTCTTGAATAATTCAATCTCTGGACATGTCTTAGAAAAGGGAGGAGAAGATCGAGTATATTCTGTACTTGACAAAAGAGACTACAGACAAAGGTTATTCTCTTAATTGATTCACAAATATATTTTTTATTTGGGCAGAATTTCAAGAATAGGGGCATATATTTCAAACATCTTCAAACCTCAATAGACAGACATAGACACAACACCGACTAAACTGCTCATAACAAAGATGAACCCTTTGGAGCATCTCTGCTGTATCCTTATGTACAAAAGAGAGACGGAAAGAGACCTACCGAGTCAACCAATCCATAGCGTAAAAAGAAAAATAGAAAAAAGAACACAACAATAATACAACACATTCTACCAGCATAAAAAGGGGGGAGGGAACACTTTCTCTCTATTCTACTCTCCATTAGAAACATAATATAATATTCACTTGTATCTGTGCTTATCTTCACTTATTTATGGCATCATCTTTCTCAACTGGTCTTGAACTGATCTTGCATCTTCTAAACAAATTTACATATGCTTTAAATCTGGAAGAGGATTGAGAACAGTTGATTTGCATTTTACAGCACTTAATCTTCTCTTCACATTTTCACCTTGAGATATATGTCCTTTTTCGTGAATGATAAAGCACCAAATAGCAAAAGGGAAGAGTTTGGTTCTCTTACACAGGGATAACATCGGAATTTTGGCTCTCATCACACGTCAAGATGAGACCTTCGGTATAGGAGGGGAAAAGGAAGCGGAGCCACTGACAACCCATTGATGCTGGCCTGTCAGATGGAACAATCATTAGAACATTTTCATGGCGTCGGACAACTCCCATCACACTTACAGTGCTCCCTTCTTTAATATACCTGAAATGGAGTATGGTGTCAATTAAGCCCTACTCAGCGAAATCCAATAAATCACCCCCGTAAATAAAGCAGCTATCAGAGACTTATGGGTCCACGAAAGTAAGAAAACAAAAATGGCTTACCCTTCTTCAAGACGCAGGATGCGGTCATCAGTAGAGAGCTTGCGATCAGATATCCATTGTAGAAAGCTTGGTGAAAGCTCCCTGTTATCCTTAGTTACATCAACCACAGTTGTAGGTTTAACGAATGGAGCAACTTTTGCTCCGTTGCCCGCTTTAACTAGTGCTCTTAGCCCTGACTGGAAGTCCGAAATGTAAAAATCTGCCACATGTTTCTGTTAAGAAGGGGATAAAGGGGATTAAATATATTATCACTGAAAACTGAATGAGGTGATAACTACTTAGGCAACAATGTCTAAGAGAAATGAGCTAACTGTCCATAAGCAGCTTGACACTAGCGTAAAGTCCGAGAGATAACTGTCCATTTCCGATATCTGCAACAATTTACATTGTACCAAATATCAAAACATACATGCCCACCATATCTCCATTGCTCACTGACCTGTTTTGGAGAAGGATTTTCTTAACTAATCTTTGAAGTGTGAGAACCTTCAACAGTGAGCGGAAAACCTTACATTGACCTCTAGGCATTGAAGTTTCCGGTTTCATGTGATTAAGATTCAGTATATGAGGAATGGCGACATGTCTTACACAAGGAAAAAGGAAAAATCGAGTGAGAAATGAAGGTGCCACGAGTGTGCTAATTCTTGGTGCAGCATATATATTTCAAGGTGATCGCAAATGGAATATTTTTCATACAAAAGACTGATGTATGCGCCCAAATAAATCTTGTCAGTGATAATTTGTTGGATTGAACAAATTTGATGCCCTCTTTTACAGCAGGAAAAAGATATAATCACCACCCACGCATGAACAACTTCAAATTTTAATCGAAGTCTACCAGCTATACCGAATGGTAATATGTAACAAAAGCAGAATCTAAATTTTCCAAACTGTCCAACAATTCCATGCATAAAGTTACTTAAATTAATGGATTGATATCAATACCCACCGATGTGACATTATTAGGTTATTTAGTCATATCATCAAAACAAATGTAAATGACATTAGCGATATTCACAGCGTAAGTACAAGGCGAGATTTACCTCAAAATGTCTAATCCCCCATGAACAAGGCCAGTGATTAGAATTTGCAGACTTCCCACCACATCCTCTGTACTCATACAATTCTGTAGATATGTATACACACCGAGGAACCCTCTGGTATGAAGACTCAAGTGGAATGCTACCACAAGTAACAACCTACACAACGTTCTGTGATACATCAATCTCGAGACAAGAAATAAGCAAGTAGTCCGGTCAAATAGAATCTCCATCTTATCTACAGACAGGAAGAGGCGCAGTTCCTCAAGAAGCGGGTAGGCATACTAAACATATGAGGAGAAAAAACAAAACAAAAGGTAGCATGATAAAACTTCACTTCCTTCCCAAGCTCAAGTAATGATACAACATGAAGTGGGTGTTACACAGATATCAAAACTGATACGTATACAGTCAGCTTCTGAAATCAACTGAGCTCATTATTCCTAGTCTTTGCCCATACAGACATCTATGTATCATATTTAATTGGCGAACTTGATTAAATCATTGCATGCTGACCCAATCTTGTTCCATCCAGAAATAACCTCTACAGTTTTTAACTTCTTATACATGTATAGACATGTATACTATCATGTAGTATATTACAAACTTCCATGATGATCCGTCGAAAGCATATTCTTAAGCTAAATTCACAAGTCAAAGAGCTCCAGTTACATACTTAACTTGTATGCTTCACTCCTAAACACATTCTCCACACGAAGACAGAGCTTCCACAGATAAGTATCTCCCAAAACTCAATCTCAATACTTTTAACCCACTGTTAGTTTACCCTCTCCCCACAACCAGTTTGCAGGAACCAGATGTTTACAATTACGATTTTCCATTCTTTCTATATATTGACTAAGTCATAATAGAAAAAAAAGATAACAAAGACCTATTTGAAGCAAAACTACATAGGCCACAACAATAATTCTACACTCTAAATCTAACAACTACACATGGATGAATGGATTACAAACGCAATATGTTAGTGAACAAATGAAGACAAAACCATTTTTGGTACAACAACCGTAGTGACAGTGACAATTTCTAACAATACACAACATAATAGTGGTCTTGAGATCAATTACAGTGACAATCAGTAGCTATTACCAAATTAAGAAGAGGAAAAATCAACCGAAGTAGAAAGATTGAGAAAAGCAACAAAACTGAAAAGGAAAGAAAACGAATGTTACCCCAGTGACTTTAACAAACTGTCCATCTTGAGCACCACGGAGTTCAGCATCAGGATACCTATTAAAAAATCCTAATAAACCTCTTTTCCTCCAAGAGAAATTCCAAACGACAATCAAAGTAACCAAAACCATAATCCCAGAAACAGCAACCAACATAACCCCATTTTTAACAGTAGCCATCATAAAAACCCCAACAACTAATAACATGATAATTCCAACTCCAACAACCCACATTATTGCTTTAGATAATTTAAACCCAAATTTAACATCTTTTCCTATATTTGTAACAGCAGCACCGTAAACAGCTTTACCAATTGAAGAAACAGAATGTTCCAATTGACCACTTCTACCCCCACGGTTCCCACTGATATTCCCAGAAGATCCAAGTGGACCTGAAGTAATTAACCCAGTTGGTTGTAAATTCATCATCATCTGACCAGAAGAAGTAGAAGATGATTTCTTTGGTAGTGTTGGTGGTGGTAAAGAACCAGAATTTGAAGATTTATTATTTTGAGGACCAGAATTGGAACTGGATCTTATAGATCCACTATTGTGTTGAGAAGAAGATGATTGTCTTGATGGTTTAATTGATGATTGATCAAGCACTGGTATATCAAACATTTTACCAAGTTCACCTGATTTCTTCACATCTCCACCAGTATATGGTACTGCTCTAGATCCCATTGTTGGTTGTCTTTCTTTTGATTGTTCTGGTCTTCCTCCTGATACATATAGACCACTACTCAGTTGATGTGATGGTATTCTAGTAGCCATTGATGACCACTACTATACCACACCCACTGCTAAAGTTTTTCAGTTCTAAAAAGAGAGATAGAGAAAAGGAGGAGATGAGTTGCAGACAGAGTGAAGTGAGAGAAGAGAGAAAGGTTTGGTTGAAGATGAAGAAGAAGATGATGGGTGCTGGAAATGGTGGGGGTGATGAGTGAAGATGACGATAATAGATATGTTTATTTTGATAATGACTTACCTATCCTCTACAGTCTTGAGCTGGAATAGTTTCATTCCTCCTCCCTCAAGAATTCCCCATCCCTATTTCAGTAATTCTTCACCCAAAAAAATATCTAATTTAATGTTTTTGCCTTTTTGGATATTACCTTTCATAGTCATAGCCGAACATGATCTTGCTGGAGACTGTTGTGTTGGTTGAGATGTTACTCTTGTTTATCGTATTGTTAGGCATTGGCGATTAGGGCTGCACATATTAAAATCGAACGATAAATTTGGTTTTAATGATTTAAAAATCTGTGTTATTATTAATCAAAATCGTTTGGATTCTAAATCGAACTAAACTGTTTCGGTTTATTAGCATTCAGTTTTGTTTAACGATAAAATTTAAACTTTTAAATTTATTAGGGACGAAAAAATACACGTAATGATCAGAAAGATAAATCCTACGGTAAATATTTTAGTATTTATAATATAATGAATATGAGATTATTTTATAAAAAAAGTTTTAAAAAATATAAATTGTTTCAACTAATTCGAGATTAGACGGAAGATAATGTAAGTATTAGGGCTATAATTTCTAACATACACGACTATAATCTACTAAGATCTAACGACTTTTATTAATCGGTTTACAAAGATGCTTTCGGTTCGATTTTAGAGGTAAAACAAAACGAGATATGTCGGTTTTCCATAATCTAAAACCATTGATTACTTTTGAATTAATAGTTTGGTTTGGTTTTAGCTATTGACGATCCAGATCGAATCGATTTCTCGGTTTTAACCGTATCATGTGCATTCCTACTCACGATGCTATCAGAGATTTCCTGGGACCACCTAAGTTGATGGACCAGAGATATTTTTTTTAAGTAGGTCTAATGTTACACATGTCAAATGTCACCAAAGGCGGCTGGTGCGTGTCGTTTGCGCACAAATTAATTAAGATATTTCCCACTGATACTAACAAGTAGTATATCGGTAGTAAGGATCATTCCCACGAGGAGTTGTGAATCGTTACTTGTCTTTGACTTCTTATGTAACCAAGAGGGGGGATTGTAATGAATAAAACTAAGTAAACTAATGAAAGAAAATAAAAACAAAGTAAATAAAGATTGAGATCAAAGTGAGAAAATACTGATTAGAGGTTTCATCTTCCGTCACCAAACAAGCTCTTCAATCGACTAGAGATAACGTCCAATCCTTCTTGTACCAATAACCCTAGAGCATCTTATCGCAGGCTTACTCCGGCAAAACTCATTGTATCATCAAAGGCACAAGAGCCACTCTTTGAATCCTTCTCAACGAATAACTTGGCGCAACGGCCACTCAAGTTTAACCCAATGAAAGCAATGGTCTCCGTAAGTTGAAGTTATTCTAAGCAATCCGGCGCAAGAGCCACGCAGATTTAACCTAGGTTAAACTTCTACACATATGACAACTTCCCGTCGTTAACAACTATGTTGTGCTACTTGTGATTAGAGTTCTTCGACAATTCCGGATCTCAAACCCTAGTCTAGCTTTAGATATGAACACAAGACCATTCAATTTGCAACTTGAACGAGCAAGTCTTCAATCATACATGGCGATATAAACAGTAGAACACAAGCGATAAAAGAGATCATTAACATTAAAACTAACCAACCAGATTGATTTACATGTATAGGACTTCCAACTACATCACCAACCAATAGAACAAAGTTACCTACTCATGGATTTACTAAAACCCATGAAAAACATACCAAGAATAAGAATGGTTTCTCCCTAAGGGGAAAACCCTAGGTTTTTTATGTAGAAGATAAGATATTAATTAAGAGGTATGAAGATGTTAAAGATATTTTATTTGAGCCTTAGATGTCTTCTTTTATATCCTTCAATGCTTGTCCCTCAAGTATCCTTTCCTTCTAGGGTTTAGAATCCTTCCGGGACCATGTTTCCTTGATTTAGAAGTCAAAAACGTGTCTTAGAAATGGCTCCCGTCGATTCATAATCGGTAGGCTCGATTTCCGTGTTAACTACCGATTTTGGAGCTCAAAAACGAAGTTTTCCTGTACCCGAAACTTCCTATAATCGGTAGGTAATTTTCCCTTGTTATCTCCCGATTGTGATGCTGAGTGTTTCGTTATTTTCTTTCGGCTGTTTTGCTCATAACTTCCTCATACGGACTCCAAATAACCTCATTCTTTTTGCGTTGGCTTCGTCTTCTCGTTAACTTCAAAATGGTATTAAGAACTCCTGGATTTGAATGAGTTGAAATTGGTCTTTTGCCCTTCTCCATTGCCAGAACTTAACTTCCTTGTTAATTTCGTGTCGGAGTGAACTCCTTTCTTCTTCTTTGGTTGAATACACTTCAAAACTCCTAAGAACCTCACAAACAAACAAAATCAAAGCATAATGATATGAAAACTAATAAGAAATCAATTAATTAGAGTATCCAAATAATGCAAATAATGCACCTATCAAATTCCCCCACACTTGACTTTTGCTAGTTCTCGAGCAAACTACAAATCTAAACTAACCTAAACTACAACAACTTCATTTCGTTGAGGATACGGTTACACTTAACATGTGTAACAAGCCTTTAAACCCCTAGGTGTCCCTAGTGGACGAGTTATAGTCTCGTGAGGGTTTACAAGAGGTATACCCACAAAACCTAAGTTCTAACTTTCAAATATTCAGAAGCACTTGCATCCAAAGAGCTAGGAAGACATAAAGTTTCCGCACACTAACAATAAGAAGTTAGAAGTATAAAGAACATTATTCTCATGCTTAACCCTTGAGTTAGGAGAAAACCACCATATGAAAGAATCCAGGTTCGAGAGCGACTGAATACACTCAAAAGTCGCACTTTACGGTTCTCACATATGTGCAGGCCAGAGTGAAGATAGAAATCCTGCACACATTGAATGCTAGGAAGGAAAGGTAACCTTCCGAATAATATGAAGATGTTATCTCCTAGAACGTGGGACGAAAAAGAACCCCTTTTTGTTTTTCTAGTGACCTCTAATAAAAGAAATCAACCAATATGCAAGGATGAGAATGCTTACTTACCTTCTCACTCGATCGACAATCAACACAATTCTCACAGCATCCAATAGAAACGTCTTCGGTGTTCAACTGTCGATGATGAACTCTTAAACTTCGTAGAACCTTGAAAATTTGTAACTATTTTCCTCAATTTCTTGTTGTTTGAAACTTCTTTATAGATTTCTTCTTCCCCACGGCCTTATTGAATGAATACAAAAGAAAATATGCACTAAAGCAATGATAATCATTTTTTTCTTTTTTTCTTTTTTTTTATGACTTCAAAATATAAACTTAAAAATAAATAAAATGATAAAACTACTACGGCCGTGGGATAAAGACTTTACCACTTGATTTTTCACAACTTGTATTGCCTTGATATCATGAACTTCACTAACTCACATCTTTTGATTTCTTTCGCTTTTGTACATAAGTTTTCAACATGTATATATAATTCTGTTAATTGTATTGTTGTTTTACTTGAATATGAAATTTTCTCTTTCTTGAACGGTTGCTTGTAAACCTTGACTGTCTTCAACCTTCCTTCAAATTTTTGATGTTCGCTTGTTGATGATGATATGTTTCTATGGACCTGTTGTTGTCGAAAGAATGGTGTCAACTGCAAACAAGACTACAAGATAGAGTTAGCAATTCTGATGGAACCCTCGTGATTGATAGAAATATCACTCAAGAGATCAAAAAGTAGTTCTGAATTGGTGCGAGGTTAGGTAGCTCATCATTCTACCCGGAATTTGCGCAGATGAAACACTTTAAACGTACAATTGAAGGTTTGTTGCCTCACTCATGGGTATTGAATAATCAACAACTCTATTACTAAACTCTCTACAGGAAGTTTAAGTCCGTTTTTGTCAGCTCTAGCCTCTCAACAACTAAGCACTCTGAATATAGTTCTCTAGTACTTCTAAGTTCTGTTGTTTCGGTTAGAACTTCGTATGTAAATGTAGCTAGAAGTCTACTAAGTGAAATCTCTAAAAGTTGGAGGTTTTCATGCAAATATGTACAAAAGTTTTAAAATTCTACCTACAAAAGCAAATACTAAAAACTCTATATGCCTAATTACTCCCCCACACTTAAACTTTACATTGTCTTCAATGTAAATTGATTCCTCCAATGTAAAATCAAGATGGGAAATCCTAACATGATATGAAAAACTAATAAAAATCAAAAGATAAAGATAGAAATACAAAACCAATGGGTTTCCTCCCACCCAGCGCTTAGTTTAACGTCTTCAGCCTGACCTTCTGGTCGTCCATAGACCAACAATATGAAAATTTCGGGATCCACCCATAGAACAATCTGCCTTACAAATATTAACTTCACACAAACATTAGTACAGGAAAATAATAGTGAAGTTATCATTTGATAGAAGTTTCCCCCACACTTAGTCTTTTCTACACTCAGGAGTGGATAAAGAACATAGAATTCGGGAACTTCTATAGACTCCTCTTTGCTAACCTGCATAGTATGAGAATTAAATATTTCCAACAACGGATATTTAGAAGCAAAGTCACTCAACAATACTTCTGAGGCACATACATTCAAGTCAAAACAAGGTAAAGGAAAAAGATCAATAAGCAAAGGTTCAGTCAAACCTTCTAAAGTCTCTTGAATTATGGGATCCTTATCTTTTTCAAAAATTTCCATGGAATTACTTACCTCTTGAGTATTGTGGTCATTTATCAAACTTTCTAAACGTTCTTCATTAGTTTCTCCCTCAACAAGAATCTCGACATCAACATTATCAATATCATCCTCGGCAAGTTCAATTGGGTCTTCCACAATATTTCTCAATTCGGTTTCATTCTCAACATACTCCTCTTCATCATCAGACCAGAAAGGTTTATACGCAAGAGCATCTTCCATTATGTACTCCCCAGGAATGTCAGTATGAGTTGGTTCAGATGATATACTTTCGTAATCATCATCACTTTTATAGATAACAAAAGTTTGTTCCGTGATAATTTTTGTGTTTCTAGTCTCAATTGCATCCTCTTCAACACTCTTTACTTCAGGATCATATATTTTTGTGGACTCAATTCTAGATGCTAGGAATTTCTTTAGAACAGTCATTGCATCATTCCCAAGCTCTACCTTTTGAATAGGTGCTTGATCATTAATAAGATCAAGGCTTGAGTAAGCTACACTAGTGTCATCAAATATCCCCAAAGATTGGTCTTTTTCAGAATCACCATTGATCACATATTCATTATTGTGCAAAAGAATGTTAGAGCGGTTTTGTCTATGAGACCAAATTTCTTCTTCTCTCATTCGTTCCTCGTATTGATCAATGCGCATCATTAAATTCTCTGCACGTTTTTGAAGTTCTTGAAGTGATTCATTAATGCCCTGTTGGTGTAACTGAATTTGTTGTTGAAGCTCTGTTAACATGGTGCACATCTTTTTTTCAAAACTAGAGGAATCATTAGAAGTATGTCTATCCTCCCATCTCTGGGATTGTTCAATTACATACCCACCATTAGAAGGTTGGCATGTATGAGAATAATCAAAAGGGTACTTGGAATATTGATCATTACCAAAGGATTGGTTGTGATTATACTCCCCGTATGGTTGGAATTTGTCAAAGGGTTGAGATTGAAAACCAAACTGATTACCATTATTGTATACTTGATCTTGTGTACCATACATGTTATTTCCGTAAGGAAACATGATGACACACAAAGAGTAAAAGATAAAATCAAAACAAAAATCTAAAAACAAAAATAAAAGTGATACCTACAACCTGTATTTGGAATTTACTTCCCGCTTTTGACGAGTGGCGAACTCCTTCAACGAGTTATTCACACCAAAAAAACCTAAAAATCTGAAAAGCACTAAAACAAAAACGTAAAATAGAACCAAAAGAAATCTCAAACAAAAAAAATTGCTACTGCTCCCCGGCAATGGCGCCAAAATTTGGTGTGTGTCGTTTACGCATAAATTAATTAAGATATTTCCCACTAATACTAACAAGTAGTATATCGGTAGTAAGGATCGTTCCCACGAGGAGTTGTGATTTGTTATTTTTCTTTGATTTCTTATGTAACCAAGAGGGGGGATTGTAATGAATAAAACTAAGTAAACTAATGAAAGAAAATAAAAACAAAGTAAATAAAGATTGAGATCAAAGTGAGAAAATATTGATTATAGGTTTCATCTTCCATCACCAAACAAGCTCTTCAATCGACTAGAGATAACGTCCAATCCTTCTTGTACCAATAACCCTAGAGCATCTTATCGCAGGCTTACTCCGGCAAAACTCCATGTATCATCAAAGGCGCAAGAGCCACTCTTTGAATCCTTCTCAACGAATAACTTGGCGCAAGGGAAACTCAAGTTTAACTCAATGAAATCAATGGTCTTCGTAAGTTGAAGTTATTCTAAGCAATTCGGCGCAAGAGCCACGCAGATTTAACCTAGGTTAAACTTCTACAAATATGGCAACATCCCGTCGTTAACAACTATGTTGTGCTACTTGTGATTAGAATTATTCGACAATTCCGGATCTCAAACCCTAGTCTAGCTTTAGATATGAACACAAGACCATTCAATTTGCAACTTGAACGAGCAAGTCTTCAATCATACATGGCGATATAAACAGTAGAACACAAGCGATAAAAGAGATCATTAACATTAAAATTAACCAACCAGATTGATTTACATGTATAGGACTTCCAACTACATCCCCAACCAATAGAAAAAAGTTACCTACTCATGGATTTACTAAAACCCATGAAAAGTATACGAAGAATATGAATGGTTTCCCCCTAATGGGAAAACCCTAGGTTTTTGATGTAGAAGATAAGAGATTTCTTAAGAGGTATGGAGATGTTAAAGATGTTTCGGATTTTAAAGATGTTTTATTTGAGCCTTATATGTCTTCTTTTATATCCTTCAATGCTTGTCCCTCAAGTATCCTTTCCTTCTAGGGTTTAGAATCCTTCCGGAACCATGTTTCCTTGATTTAGAAGTCAAAAACGTGTTTTAGAAGTGGCTCCCGTCGATTCATAATCGGTAGGCTCGATTTCCGTGTTAACTACCGATTTTGGAGCTCAAAAACGAAGTTTTCCTGTACCCGAAACTGCCTATAATCGGTAGGTAATTTTCCCTTGTTATCTCCCGATTGTGATGCTGAGTGTTTCATTATTTTCTTTCAGCTGTTTTGCTCATAACTTCCTCATATGGACTCCAAATAACCTCATTCTTTTTGCGTTGGCTTCGTCTTCTCGTTCTCTTCAAAATGGTATTAAGAACTCCTGGATTTGAATGAGTTGAATTTGTTATATGGCCCTTCTCCATTGGCAGAACTTAACTTCCTTGTTAATTTCGTGTCGGAGTGAACTCCTTTCTTCTTCTTTAGTTGAATACACTTAAAAACTCCTAAGAACCTCATAAACAAACAAAATCAAAGCATATTATATGAAAACTAATAAGAAATCAATTAATTAGAGTAACAAAATAATGCAAATAATGCACCCATCAAATTCCCCCACACTTTCCTTTTGCTAGTCCTCGAGCAAACTACACATCTAAACTAACCTAAACTACAATAACTCCATTTTTTTGAGGATACGGTTACACTTAGCATGTGTAACAAGCCTTTAAAACCCTAGGTGTCCCTAGTGGACGAGTTATAGTCTCGTGAGGGTTTACAAGAGGTATACCCACAAAACCTAGTTCTAACTTTCAACTATTCCAGAGCACCTGCATCCAAAGAGCTAGGAAAACATAAAGTTTCCGCACACTAACAATAAGAAGTTAGAAGTATAAAGAACATTATTCTCATGCTTAACCCTTGAGTTAGGAGAAAACCAACATATGAAAGAATCCAGGTTCGAGAGCGACCGAATGTTTCTGCCTCACCAACAAGGTTTTATGAATTTGACACTCAAAAGTCGCACTTTACGGTTCTCACATATGTGCAGGCAAGAGTGAAGATAGAAATCCTGCACACGTTGAATGGTAGGAAGGAAAGGTAACCTTCCGAATAATATGAAGATGTTATCCCCTAGAACGTGTGACGAAAAAGAAACCCTTTTGTTTTTCTAGTGACCTCTAATAAAGGAAATCAACCACTATGCACGGATGAGAATGCTTACTTACCTTCTCACCCGATCGACAATCAACGCCATTCTCACAGCATCCAATAGAAACGTCTTCGGTGTTCAACTGTCGATGATGAACTCTTAAACTTCGTAGAACCTTGACAATTTGTAACTATTTTCCTCAATTTCTTGTTGTTTGAAACTTCTTTATAGATTTCTTCTTCCCCACGGCCTTATTGAATGAGTACAAAAGAAAATATACACTAAAGCAATGATAATCATTTTTTTTCTTTTTTTCTTTTTTTTATGACTTCAAAATATAAACTTAAAAATAAATAAAATGATAAAACTACTACGACCGTGGGATAAAGACTTTACCACTTGATTTTTCATAACTTGTATTGCCTTGATATCATGAACTTCACTAACTCACATCTTTTGATTTCTTTCGCTTTTGTACATAAGTCTTCAACATGTATATATAATTCTGTTAATTGTATTGTTGTTTTACTTGAATATGAAATTTGCTCTTTCTTGAACGGTTGCTTGTAAACCTTGACTGTCTTCAACCTTCCTTCAAATTTTTGATGTTCCGCTTGTTGATGATGATATGTTTCTATGGACCTGTTGTTGTCGAAAGAATGGTGTCAACTGCAAACAAGACTACAAGATAGAGTTAGCAATTCTGATGGAACCCTCATGATTGATAGAAATATCACTCAAGAGATCAAAAAGTAGTTCTGAAATTGGTGCGAGGTTAGGTAGCTCATCATTCTACCCGAAATTTACACAGATGAAACACTTTAAACGTACAATTGAAGGTTTGTTGCCTCACTCATGGGTATTGAATGATCAACAACTCTATTACTAAACTCTCTATAGTAAGTTTAAGTCCATTTTTGTCAGCTCTAGCCTCTCAACAACTAAGCACTCTGAATATAGTTCTCTAATACTTCTAAGTTTTGTTGTTTCGGTTAGAACTCTGTATGTAAACGTGAAACGTGAAAAATTATAAAGTGTTGGGAAAAGAAGGTAAGAGAATTTTTTTTAAGTTAAAACAATATTTAGGTTTTAATTCTTCGATAAAATGGAGATAATTTTTTTTTGGATGATTATAATTAAAAGTGGATTGAAATATAAAATATCGTAAGTTATATATAAATCAAGATAAATAGTCGAAAAACACTGATGGTTTAGGCCAAGTCATATGTATGGGATCAAATTATCTAGTTTGTCATACCAGTTGGCATGGCTAACTAGCCGTGCCACTATGGGAAAGTTATTAAGCGACCTATATTATGTCGAGCGACCAAATTCTGTTGCTCGGTAGATCCTAGGTCTTCAACAGTCAACTTTCCTCCGCCTATAAATACTTCATTCTCCTTCACAATTTTTTCACAATCTCCTTCATAATTTTTTCTCTAAATTTTTAATCTAAATTTTTTTCTACCACAATGAATTTGTTATGGAATAAAAGAAACACAAAGGGGAAAACATCAAGCACCCCAAATAGTAGATTGGACTGGAATCAGAATAAAGGCGTGGAGTTCTAACATGTTAGTCAGCAAGCGGGATCTGGTGTACTCGAGGACCATATATCTGGTCATCAAGAGAGAAATTAGTATACCAAGCTAAGAGGTGGGTGGAGTGAGTTGGGTATGGCGTATAGGTGGCTCCCTCCTCCAGTTAAAGAGAGAGTCCGAATATATCCTTGGTGACGCTTCTATTTTTAAGCCAGAAGAACCATAAATCTCAAATTGTTTATGTAATATTAGAACGTTAGTGGAAGACTATAAATACGTTCTATTTCAAGGATTTCGAATGTGGTAAGTTTTTTTGTTCTCTAATTCAATTTTTAGATTTTTGGTTTTGGTTTTATATGCAAATTTTAAGATTCACATAAATTTATATTATGCAAACTTTAGAATTCACATAAATTTAGATCATGCAAACAAACTATAGATTATCGGAAATTTTGATATTAAAATGTTGTTTATAGAAGTTACACTATTAGATATGTACGTGTTGACGTGAATACTATGTGAGGGAAGTATGGTTCTATTTGACCAAGGGAAATGGACAACACGATCGACGTGGAAAGAACGCTTTCAATTGTATTGTGCTGATGAGGAAGGAATTGATATGCACAGACATATGCAGGCCAGTGGAATAAGAATGTATGGGTTGAAGAGTTTCTTACAAGTTACAACGCTATGCTCTGAAAGTGGTAGAGAATCCAAGCTATGAGCACCCCGATCACTATGATAAGATCGAAAGAGTGTTTTTGTTATACGTGTTAGGACAATATCTTTTTATAAATGTTATCTCAGTGAAAATTTTGGTTTTCACGAAGTGTTTTAAGATTCAGAGTTATCTCTTACATATGACTGGGGGTCTGCACTGTTATCGGGGCTGTACATAGGCCTAAATGAACACTCGGACTCCAAACCAAGTTTAATTATTTTTAGGGAATCTTGAAGGTAAAAAACTAGTTTTTTTCACATCACTTAATTGATTTTTTATTTTTTAAATCTTAAATTACTAACTAATTAAATTTTGGCAATGTTTTTACGGTATTGGTGTTATACTTACTTCTGTGTTGGTGAACCTGCTCTACGTGAAAACAATAATGTTTTTCTAATTATAGAGAAGTATCAAACTCATAATTGGATGCCCCAGTAATATTGATGATGGTCAACACTCTACCCTGATTCATAGGCTTCAACAAGTGTACAGAACAAGCCATAACATTATTATCATGCCATATATGGATTATCTAGAGTTCCTAAGTGATGAGGCTCAAAGGATGCTACGATTGAGCTTAAGTCGGTCGTTGTTTTACGGCTCATTCTGAAAAATGTGTTTGGTATACTTCGGCGAAAGACACCTTCTATAACTACAAGGGCGGAGAGTAAAAGAAATCAACCCACTTTCAAGCGAGAATATTTCTTATGAAGATTACGTGGTGTTGTTGCAAACTAATAGGAACATACTGACAAGTTGGTCGTGGAGCCTGTTGGTAGGAGTGATTATTTTCATTGGTTCAGCATAATTTGCAAGCCTAACATTGCCACTGAGCCGCAAAATTTGGGTAGGATGGATATCCCAGCTTTAGGTAGATTACCACTCAATTACCGATATTCTTCTTTCCCAACCTCCACCACCAACACCCGTTGCCTTCGTGTATCCCAGTATTCAGAGAGGTTATCTTCTTCGTCATCTATTCCACCATTTGATTGGAAGATGTAGAGTATTGATCTACAAGGGGAGATTATCATTGTTCCAATTACTTCTCAAGCTCTAGATCGAACTTATCCATATTGTGTAGTACAAGACACATATGAGGAGTAACAGAGTAGGACGAACGATTTTTATTGGTGATCACAAAGAATGAAGGAATATTACTTGCAACAGATGACCAAAATTATGAATAACATGCATTTTGAAATGCCTCTTACAGAATCATCCAGTCGTGCAAGTCAAAGAAGTCGTAGAACCCGTCAAAGTGGTACACCAGAAGTCGTCCAAGAAACTCATGTGACACATGGTGGTCTTGACGATGCATAGGTTCTAGAAAATTCCTGGTGGTGGTCCACTCTTTTGGGATGTTCCTCTTTATACCCCTGTTGTTACTCCTGAAGGAACCTTTATCCTCTATCGTCCCGCTCCACCCCTTCCTCCCATGTTCATTTTCAAGGTTTTGATGATTCTACTCAACCTTCTGAGGCTATTCAAGATTCCATCGTTGCCTTGTTAAATATCGAATACGATCCAAAATGGACCTTTCATGGTCAAAGAAATAAGTAGATTAAATTTAATTTTAATTGAATGTAATGAAGATTATTGATTTAATTGAATACATTTTGCCGATTATCCTGGTTCCGAATACATTTCAAACTCATAAGCAAAAATATGTGTTGGTTAAAATCAATTAGAAAAATCCGATAAAATGATGCGTCAAATACTTTTATGTTTTACTAGAATAATTAAAAATCAATCAAGAAAAGGTAAAGTAAATTTATAAATTTACCTTTCCTGATGTTCTTTGTAGTATATATTACATGCGTGAATGTCAAGCTTGTACGTCTTCTATAAATATGTGTGGTTGAATAGGTTAGACGTGTGTTCCAATATAAATTATATTTAACCAAAAATATCCCTTGGGTTTACAATAGTGGAAGACCATAATCGAAATTAGAAGGAAAATTAATCAACGACTGAGATTAGAACTCAATTACAGAGTCTTGGTCGCTGGCGACTCAGACTAAGCCGTGCGACTCTGGCGCTCGATAGAGACTCTGCCGCAATATGCAAACAAGAAAATATACCGGTTTTCCCAACCAATTTTCCCATTTTCCCTATCCATAGTGGCTCAAAATGGACTAATTAGATGGTTTTCCCACCCCATAAGACTTGGCCTTACAATGTTGTTTAGCCCCTTGATAAACCCATCCATGATTATTAAGGAAAAAAAAATTACATAGTGCAATATAAGTAGAATGACTAAAGTGTTGTAAAATTTTCTTATCCTTATTTCTTTAACGAAAATATTTACACTTCACAAGAGTGAATGTTTGTCGATATTTCATTTCATATCCATAGCCAACCATGGACTTTGCTAGATAATTATATGGACTAGAAAAAACGGTTTAGTCTTAAATTAGGTCTAATATGGACTGGTTAGTCATGACCCATTCAACTAGGAATAAATTAGCCATTTATTTATTTACAATATCGAAAGTACACCATTAACCCTCATAATTGACGATTTAGTCAAAATATTTATAATTTAGTTTAAAGTGATGTACGATGATGTCAAAAATTTTAAATAACTTAAAAGTAATTTAAAAATAATTTATCTTTTGAACCGCTGGTCTAAGAATCTCAAACTTTATATATTGGAATGCTCTTTCCGCAATCTACACAAAAAGTACCCATATGACTATTGATGCGTGTAGTAAGTGCAACAAATTACTTTATATATTTCCCACTGATACTAATTGGTAGCATAGTGGCAGTAAGGATCGTTCCCACGAGGAGTTGTGTAATTGTTATTTGTTTTCAACTTCTTATGTAACCAATGGGGGATTGTGAGTTTTAAACTAAGGTAAACTAATGAAACAAAATACAAAGTAAGTAAAGGTTGTTATCAAGGGAAGAAAATACTGGTTAGAGGTTTCATCTTCTGTCACCAAACAAGCTTATAAATCGATTAGATATAACATTCAATCCTTCTTATACCAATAACCATAAAGCATTCTATCGCAGTCTTACTCCATCAAAACTCCTTGTATTGTCAAAGGCCCAAGAGATACTCTTTGAATCCTTCTCAATGAATAACTTGGTGCAAGAGTCACTCAAATTTAACCCAATGGAAGCAATGGTCTTTGTGAGTTGAGGTTATTTTAAGAAATCCGGCGCAAGAGCCACACAGAGTTAACTCAGGTTAAGCTTCTACACATAATCGCATGACAACATCCCGTCGATAACAACTATGTTGTGCTACTTGTGATTTGAGTTCTTCCATAATTCCAGATCTCAAACCCTATTCTAGATTTGGATATGAACACATGATCATTCAATTTGCAACTTAAACGAACAAGTCTTCAATCATACATGACGATATAAACTATAGAACATAAGCGATAAAAGAGATCATTAATATTAAAACTAATTAACCAGATTGATTCACATATTTAGAACTACCAACTACATCCCCAACCAATATAACAAAGTTACATACTCATGGATTTATTAAAACCCATGGAAAACATATAAAAGAAAAAAAAGAATAGTTTCTCCCTAAGGGGAAAACCTTAGGTTTTTGATGTAAAAAATGTGATATGAGAGGTAAAAGATGATCCCCAAGGTGTACAAATCTTGTTTGAGATTTAGATATATTTTTTATATCCTTCAATACATGTCCCTCAAGTATTCTCTCTTTCTAGGGTTTAGAATCCCATTAAAAGTAAGTTTCCTCGTTCTTTATAGTTTGGAATCCTTTCGTGACCGTATTTTCCTTGTTTTAAAAGTCCATATACGTGCCAAACACTTCGCCTACAACTAGGAATTATTTCCACGACCTAGTTGTATCTAAATAGAAGTTTTAGGGTTATTTTTCAGGGTCACCTACAGCTAGGTCGAGCATACCATTTCTTGTCAGTAGGTGTGGTTCTGAATTTTTCTTTGTACTTCACCATTTTGCGCATAACTTCTTCATACAACGTCTGATTGACCTCATTCTATTTGCATTGACTTTGTCTCTTCATCCTATACAAGATGAAGTTTTTCAAATCTTTCTATATCTTCATTTTGATTTATGTCTGGGTCAAATGCCCCATCTAGCTGTAAGTGAGCCTGAAATCTGGTATTGAATCTTCAACTTGACTACGGATAGGTTCTTTGAACTTCCTAGCCATATGTGGCTCTGAAACTTGTCTCCAAAATTGGCTCTAAACTCTTGCTTCTCCTTTTCATGTCAGAATGAACTATTTTCTTCTTTTTTGGTTGAATTAACTTTAAAACTTCTAAGAAACTTAAACCAAAAGAAATCAAAGCATAATTATATGAAAACTTACATGAAAGAAATGAATTAGAGTATCAAACTAGAGCAAATAATGCATTTATCACCATCTGCATCTAAACGCACAAGGGAACTGGCGAAAACCACACAGAAAAGGGCCCTGAAGTCGCAGTCCAAGATGATGAGGGCAAAAAACAAAAGATATACGCCACCTCCAATAACACATGTAACAGAGGAACCAGAACCGGGATAAGAAATGGAAAGGGCTACCTAACGCCCCAGACTCAACATTAACTTGTCTAGAGCAGCTCACACATCAGATGTAAATGCAAGCGAAGCAACTACACAATATTAAAACTACTCGTACATAGTTAGGAGACGAACACTCGGGTACGTCGTCAGAAATCATGTCGTGCATGTGTAGAGTCACGGTATATGAAAGAATACTATAGTGGCAGGGGAAAACCTCTATAGAAAACCAACTCTATTCGAGTCAAATACATGCCACATATCATAAAGCAGTTAAAGTACGTGCTTGTAATTTCTTCGCTATCGGCAAAAAAATCAAAGATATAAACATACTTCAGCAACGCGAATGCATCAACACTAAGCGATGAATTAGTAGGAGGTCAGATACCTGGGAAGTTCGTCATGTCAGCGTTCAGAACCTTCAGTAGGAGTTCAAACCTGATGACGTATATCATAGAATACAAAAAAAAACTCCTTCAATGAGAATGGATCCATGTCATCTTATGTCGGCAATTCCCGATGAGTCTGACTTGAGGAGCCCAACATTGGTACAGCCAGATAACACCTACATCTATTATAACATTTGACGACCTCCGCTTGAAGTTCCTCACATAGTTTATGCATAACAAATAAAAAGGCAGGAATTCCAGTAGGGATGTTGTTCTAACTCTTGCAAGAAGACGGGGGAAACGTTATGTATCTACGTGAAAAGATGGACAAACATTATAACATAAATTGGTGTAATAGACGATCGATGCAGTGGCGTTACAGGCGTTCATTAAGGGGGTGAACTTAAATTCAAATATTTACTTAGCAATCATTGAACAAGAAGTAAAAGATCTACGAGAAAGGCAACAACGGTTTATGATGCTGGAATTATTCACGTAATACAGTAATGACGGTTGTAGATACGAAATACCTAGTTTAGGCATTTAGTTACCCACTCCACTTAGGAAACCTAATTGTATATGAAAAAATATAACATATACCGAAGGTTGACAGCTAAAAGGTTCTGAAACTGAGAGCTGAAAACGAACTGGGAGCTAAAGGGTAAAAAACCTAAAGCTGATAGTTAGTAAACCTGAGTTCTGGATTTGGCAACTGAAAAGGGATGTGAAGTTGTGAAGTCATAAACCTAACAGCTGTGATTTACCTGAATGCAAATGTCAGGTCCAGGTGCTCACGAAGATAAGACGAGAAACTGAGGTGTAAACTCATGGGTCCTAGATGTCACGTGAATCGGGACATATCACACATTTTGGATGAGAATCTCATGAATTCTCATCTGTATAAATAGCCTCAAGGGAAAACAATACTCCCTCCGTTTATAAAAAAGTGTTATTATCACTTTTTTAATTTGGTTTAATTTTAGACTAAAATAAAAAGATGATAGTAATTTTTTTCTAGAAATAAAGGAAGTATAACATAATATACAACTTAATAGAGTTACAAATTTTATATTTTTTCTCTCTTGATTCGTTCTGTAATTAGTTATTAGCTTTAATGAATATTGTGTTCATTAGTAAACCCTAAACCCTAATTGGCCTACAAAATCATGATAAAATCTAGATGAATGCTAGGATAATCAAGTTTGCTTACGTTATTCTACTAGAGAATCATCATCGAAACTTTATGAAGGTGCGAAATTGAATTATGTCATCTTTATTGGTGCCCACTGTAGAGCATGAATTCTTTTAGAGAATATACTCTCTAGCAGAGATCCCATGTAATGACCCGAGTCTCCATTGATATAGTTCCCACTTAGTCATTGGAGTCATTTGACAATGTGGGATTTTCAACGCGTACCGCTAAGGTCATGCAGCAGCAGCTTTCCGGGAAAGTCATCCATCCTTGGATTGCTCCTAGACCGAGCACGCACTATAAAGTTTTTTACCAACTCTGGAGACAATTGTGCTGAAAAGGCCTTGGGTTTGTTTAGGGCATATCATTACATATATTTCGTTCGGCCAACCACTGTCAAATATTGGGTGTTAGAATCCACCCCCATAGATAGGAGTCGTCTCTGACTCTGGAATATACAAGTTCAAATCTCCGACATTTTATGTCACTCATAAGACCAGTACCTGGTGACCCGTTGTCGGTTCTGATACCATTTGTAATGACTCAACCCTCCACCGATATTGTCCCCACTTAGCCACTGCGGTTATCCATCAATGTGGGGTTTTCGATGGGAAGATATTGCTAGATAAACATAGCAGTGCCCATTGAAAATCTAACATTGTTGGATAACCGCAGTGGCTAAGTGGGGACAATATCTGTAATACCTGGGTATTTAATTACCTCGTCGGGTCGGATTTTAACCGACTTAGTTTACTTTGTTAATTGAGTTGTTGTAGAGTTATTTTTCTTTGCCTTATCCTAGATTTTGACACTTGATAAGACATTTAGAATTTCCTTCTTCTATCACTTAGTAAAAGGTTAGGGTGAAAATATAGTTAGTTAATTAGTTTTAATAGGTAAATAAATTAAGAAAAAAAGAAGATAATTAACAGAAAAAAATAAATAACATGAGAGTTAATACTAATAATAATTAATATAAGGTTTATTATAAATAAATAGGGAGAAAAGTATTAAAGAAGTTAAAAAATCAAAAGCTATGGAGAGGAGAATAAAATGAATTGGAGCTAGGGTTATTGAGGAACCAGTAGATGATTGATGAAATTGAGGTAGAATGCGAAATGCTTTCTCTTTTGATATTTTTCTTTGGATGTTTATTCGTATGATTTTGTACTATTAGGATTCAGTAATTTATTCACATAAGTATGTATCTCTGATTAATGATCGGGCTTTTTCTGTTGGTAGAAATATAATTAGGTATCACTGGTTAAATTTTAAGCATAATCCATCATAAATTCACCGTTAAATGTTTGTTTTGATTTAGATAATATTTTATGAAATTTTGGATAGTTTCTTTTTATCACGTTTTTGATTGATTTAGGTAACCTTAATGATGTTAAAATAATTTGAGATATTAAAAAAAGTTGTAGATTTGTATGTTATCTTTCATTGTGAGTAGCATTTGTTCAATTTAAGAATAATATTAATTAACTATGAATATTTTGGTAACATGATGTAATCTGCCCAGTTTTTTATGTTGATCTTGTAAAATCAATATCTTAAGTTTGAGCAATTAGTTTGCTGTGAAATTTGGATATGTTATATCTAATGGTGTCAGGAATGTTTACTAAAAATTCGATGGGAATAAAACTAAGTTATCACCATGAAATAATTAGTGTAAGATGTCTATAATTTTGAAAATGTATTCTTGTTTGCATTCATGCTTGTGTGAAATACATCGTTACTTGTTTGTCATATGATTTGATAGTATTTTTTGTAAAAATTATTTACAAAAGGAAATGAGTTCATGTTTTTTCCATTTGATAAAACTTGGTTCCAGGCTAACGGTGCGTAATGATTTCCGAGAGAGAATTGATAATAATTCCCTATGCTTGGACTTATGTTTTTTAAATAATAAATGTTAGAACGTATTGGGTAATGATCCAATGATCCATCGATGGAGGCTCTCTATGCCTAGGTAAAAGATAGGTGGGCATACGAACCAAGGTTTTTGTACCGTGAACTCATGTGTTGAAATATGAATTGCATGATTTGTTGGAAATTTTATTGGTATTATGAGCTTATGGATTGAAATCAAGATTGGATAATTTATTTGGAAATATTATTGGTATTGTGATTGTTGAATATATATTATTGATTCGTTGAAGTTGTACTATTTATCTTGTTATATGTTTTTACTTGATAAATTGATTTCGTTTCTACTTTTTTAGAGAATGAGACTGCATTCTATTGAGCTGTCATCTCATCCCAATTGACATTCTTGGCGATTAAACGGAAGTTGGAAGTTGAAAATAAGTAGCTTAGGGCGTGTTTGGTACCATTTTATAAAACTGTTTTCAAAAATTATTTTCTAGTGTTTTTAAAACATACTCCTTTTCCTTATTTTTATTTTCTAATAAATTTTAAAAAGTTGTTTGATAGGACTGCTTTCAAAAACAATTTTTTTTCAAAAGTTAGTTACAAGTTGAAAACAAATAGAAAACATTTAAGAAAGAAAAAAAGAAAACAAAGAATAGTTGTTTTTTGTTTTTTGTTTTCAAAAACAAAAAAACAGATATAAAACAGTTTTGGAAATCATAGCTACCAAACGCGTTTTTTTGCGTTTTCTGTTTTCTTTGTTTTATAAAACGGAAAACAATTTTATAAAACGGTACCAAACACACCCTTAGTGATTGCACTGTTTTCTTGTAATTGCATGAAGTGTAAATTGATTTTAGATTTTCCATTGATAGTATTATTAAGGATAAATTTAAGCTTAAGAAATGATTGTTGTTCTTATTGATTCATCTTAATAGGTTAATTTGATTTAAATGTTATGTCAAGGACTAGTGGATTCATATGCTTAAATTCATCTTATTTAAAAGTTCAATTATACTTGATATAAAAGGTAAATTATGAGAAATATATATGTATAAGTCTCGTTCTTACCAGTAACGCCTTGAGTTCGGATTTCCATATGTGTTTGACCCTGGTCCGGAACTCGGGGTGCTACAAGTTGGTATCAGAGCTCTAAATAAATCCAAGCAAACTTAGGCAAAACCTTTAAATTTTGAGTAAAATTTGCAAAATAAAAGATATATTCGGGTACCCGTCGAGTAATACCCGTTAGGACCCGAAAGCTTTTCGGTTCTACCCGTCAGATACCAATATTGTTAAGGGAAATTTGTTTGTTGGTCCAAAATACCCGGATCCATTTAATCTATGGTCCATCCAAAAAAAGCATTTAATCGGAGGTCCAAAAATATTTTGGTCTTGCAAAAAGGCCTGACTTCCCTTCTTATTGTATGTGCGGATATTAGAGAAACAACTTCTCTCTCTGTTTCTTCCATTAAAATGAAAAAACCTAAACGAAAATACAAAAAAATAGATCCGTATAGCAAAAATTCAGCAACAAAAACGAAATCGAATACCAAAAATTCATCAACAAAAACAGATCTGAAATACCAAAAATTCATCAACGAAAAACGAAATCAAAATCAAAATCATCAACGAAAACATATATTTTTTCATATCATGCTCCTTCACCAAAATTGAAGAAATCAATTAGTAGAAGAAGAAAATAGTATTCCTGCACCACCAACAAAAGAGAAGAAGAAAAGAAGTAGTAGAAGAACAAAAGAAGAAGAAGATCTCTATTAGTCGCCAAAAACAGTACATATTGATCATTTAGTACATATTGATCCTTCAAACATATTGATATGTACTGAGGGAAAATATGTACCGAAGGAAAATATATATGAACTCACATTACATATTGATCCAACAATACACATTGATATGTACTGAAGGAAAATGTGTATGATCCTTCAGTACATATTGATATGTACTGAAGGAAAATAGGTATTGAAGGAAAATAGGTATTGAAGGAAAATGTATATGACCCTACAGTATATATTGGTATGTACTGAAGGAAAATAATATTAAAGGAAAAAAAATGTAGGATCTCACAGTACATATTGATCAATCAATACATATTGATATGTACTGAAGGAAAATATGTACCGAAGGAAAAAAATGTATGATCCCACAGTACATATTGATATGTACTGAAGGAAAAAGTATATGATCCCACAATACATATTTTCCTTCGTACACATTGATATGCACCGAAGAAAAGTATGTATTAAATAAAAAAGAGTATAATCCTACATTACATATTAAAATAAACAACCTTTAATCGATAAAAATAAAAATAGCACTAACCCGAAACAAAAATGAGGAGTAATCATCACTTTAATCGACTAAATCATATTGTTTGAATAGACAACCTTCATCTTCCAACATTGAATATCAAATAAAGATGAAGAAGATTAAAAAGTTTAAGCAAAACCCAAAAATTGATGAATTTGTATCTCCTTCTTCTTCTTCTTCTTCTTCTTCTTCTTCTCGAATCTTCTTCTTCTTCACCAAAATCGTCTTCTTCTCCTTCTTACAGATCTGAAATTGAAAACTATGTCTAAGAAAATTAAAAGTTGTTTGCTTCCGAGTAATTGTATATGAATATGAAGATTATGTCTCGCTGAATACAAATCTAGAATCAATTTGAAGACCTAAAACACATATAGAGATCGATCAAAGATCTAAGAAGATAACTTTGTATTTCTCTCTCTGTTTAGAACGAAGGTTGTAGACAAAAGGATAATTTTGGTCTTTAGAAAAACGTATTATTAAGACCCACACGTGTTTGGTGTTGGGAATAAGTTTTTTAGTCCGAAAACATATTTTTGGACCATCGCTTAAGCTATCTCTAATAGATGGATTAATTAAACGGGTCACCATATATTAATTAATCAATAATTCCTAGTATTATTAATTGGTCCAATCTTAGGACCCGAGATTCACCCGGTTCCAGATAATCGTGGTATCCATTGACACCCTTACTCGAAACCTTTGTACTTGTGGTATGAATCATGTTCTTTAAAACCACCTCATTCTCAGGCTCGCCACTGTATTCCAGATTGACAAAAAAAAAACGGTTATATCTTTGCTTTTATATCATCACAAATGGGAATTTCACCGGTAAAATTAAAGTAGGTCAAAATTGTTAAACAAATCATTCTCTATTATTTAAATGATGGAAAAGTTAAGTAAAAGAAAAGAAAGCGGAAAGGCATAATACTTGCATGTAAAGGTTAGAGATTAAAATAAGTCCCAGGCCTGTGATCTGATTCAAGAACATCTCTGTGAAATTCTCAATTTACCAGAGATAATAATGGATGGGTCTCATTCCCGGAATTCTTTGCAGTAGTTGAACCCTCTGTGGGGCTAAAAACCATAACCCTAATGGTAGTTAAAGGAACTTTTCTGGAAATATATTTCAATCTGGAGATTTGAGATAAGGATGTGATTGTGTATCTTTGGAAGATATATAATGTTTTGAATATCTCATCTTCGTATTTATATTATATTATTATCGTATAGGGCTTTGGCTATCAATAAATAGAATCTAGGATTTACCTGTCCAAGCACACAATATATCAGCCTCAAATTATCACGAATCATAGATGGAATGAGTAAAAGAAGATAAACGAGGTGAGATCCAGAAATAAGTAGATCGCCCTCGACATGAGAGTTAACTTAAGCTACTTTATCAGTATGAGGATCAGGTTTTCAAACTGAAAGATTAAGCTCCCTCAATTTGGGATGAACCTCATGCAAATATTCAATTGTGGAAGCCATTAAAAAGCTTACAAGAATTTCGAGGATGAAGATGAAAATAAAAAATTAAAAGCTCTGTAATTATTTTTGGGGAAAAATGAAAACCTGACCTTGCAAATTACAGCTATAACTCTTTTATATGTTAAAAGGGGAGGGTACGAGTACACCATCAACTTTTGTTTTTCGGAATCTAGAGACTTATTCATTGTGTGAACTTTAATCAAAGATCAAAGTAGACAAGAAATATCCTTGGTATATCTCTAAAAGAGATTTTTTGAATCACAAGGATGATTAATGTACAACTTGCTTGTATGTTTTGTTATAAAGATAAATCAATATAATGCAGAAATAAAAGCAAAGCAAAGCAAAACACCAGAAATATTATTAACGACAAAAACGGTATAGCTGAAAAACTCGGAACTTCATTCAGTTTGAACACTGATGCGTGTCGTGAGTGCAACAAATTACTCAAGATATTTTCACTAATTAACTAGTAATATAACGGTAGTAAGAGTCATTCCAATAGAGATCTGTGTAATTGTTATGTTATTTAGATTAGTTAAATTATAATAAAAGTAAATAACTAAGGGGAGATTGAATTATGGATTAACTAAAACACAGTAAAAAGACAATAAAAAGAAAGAGAGGATTATGAATTCATTTTCCTTTACCAAACGTTGAACGAATTAATATACTTATTTATCTTTCGTTAGAATCATCCATCACCAACCGTAGAATAACAGCTAGCAGAATGCTAACCACAAAACTCCTTGTATCACTGAATACCAAAGCGCTCTAATACTAGATTCTATCCAACTGAGCCACTAAATAGTAGCGCACTCAAGGTGTAACCCAATCGAATGCTTTAGGGTTTATGAATTTAGGTTGATCCTAGCATCAGAAATCTTAGCGCAAGGTCCTACTTAATAGTGTTGTCTTCACACACGAACGCTCCACAGAATCCCTCTGCAAGGTCTCACGTTCTCTACTTGTGTAGCGAGTTATTCAACAATTACACAGATATCCTAACTTTCTAATAGAAATAGAATAATCAATAAATTGATTTAGCGTGCACTCCAAACAATCTAAGAGTCACTCATAAACCTTCGATATAGTAAAGACAAACGACAATGATTAGAACTCCAAATAAACTTGTATTACTAATAAAGCTTTACGTCTAGAACATTGAATTCATCCTTAATAAATAAAAGGTTTAGCTACTCATACTACAAAGAAGAAGAATAATAATAAGAAGAATGGTTTCCCCCTAAAGGGGTAAACCCTAGGTTTTAGATGTGAATTGTAGTATGAGAGATATAATATCGTTGAGATCCCCTTCCAAAGGTGTCTCTTTTTTAGCCTTAGATGTCGTCTTTTATAGCCTTCAATGCTTGGCCCTCAAGTTTCCTCTTTATAGGGTTTAGAATCCTTCCGAGACCGTGTTTCCTTGAGTTAGAAGTCAATTTCGCGTCCACAGATGTCTCAGGTTCGGCTACTTCGGTTGGCACACTTACTAGCCGAACATCTCTCTGTAAACTCTTAGAAATATTGATTTTTATGCTTCAGGTTCAGCTGATTCGAGTATGGACTTTTCTATCCGAACCTGACAAGTTAATTTTTCTCCAGGTGAGTGTTAGGTTCGGCTACTATTTGGTAATATATTGAAAGCCGAACTTCTCTCTGTAGACTCAAGTCTTTCAAACTCGTTTTGCTCATAACTTCTTCGTCCGATGTCGGAATGACCTCATTCTTTTTGCGTTGTCTTCGTATATTCGTTCTATTCAAGATGATGATAAGAATAATTGGAATTGAATAAGTATAATTTGGTCTTGGATCCTTTTCCATTAGTAGATTCCACTTCCTTGGTCATTCTAGCACTTTGTAGCTCCTTTTTGGATGATTCACCTAACAAAAGACATAAACTAGAAAACAAACATAATAAAAGGTAATATGCAAAAATTAAAACAAATATTAGTATGGATTTGACATTAGAATCATTCTGAATTATGCAGTTATCAAACACACATTGTATTAAACCGCTATAAACCCTAGCGTACTATATGACTTTGGTATGGAATTATAGATGGTGGATTTTTAACAAAGGGTAAAATAGTAAAATCACCTCTTCCCAGTAGTAGAAGCACAAATAATACAATTCTGTATATGCTACTGACCCGGCATCAAAAGTATAAAATTTATATTTTATATTCGGCAAGAGAATTAAAATATCAAACTCTCACTACAGACATCTCACACTGATCCCGTAGTCTCTTTGAAAGTACACATATAATATTACAACCTCACTCGGTTGAGCTTTCAATATTTTACACACAACCCTAGCATTGCACGAATCAGTGTTTATTCTTTTATAATGATCGTACAACTCCTAGATGGATTAATCACTAGTATATAGAAACATTTTCCTCAAAATATCACTGGTGCTGATTGCAACTTCTTCCCAAATGATCTCTGACTACATCCTAGATAGATTGCCTACTAGTATAAAACAACTTAATTCCTTTATATATTCCCCGGTTGAATTCCTAGGGTGACTTTATATCAATATTCAAACCTTAAATGAATAATATTGATTTATCAAAATGCATTAGTTGCGCACGAATGCACTAGGTCGAAACATCACATCTTTGTGTAAGCACCAAGTCGTTTTTGCGCCAAATGCAAAACTAAAGCTTCAATTGACCAATCTCTAATATTAGTCGAGCTTGAATTACACATCCCTAAATATTGGTTGCACTAAAATCCTAATATTGGTCGAAATATAACAAAACCCTAACACTGGTTAATACCCAGTTTTTGACGTATCATCATAGTCACCTTGTAAAAACGTAGCAATGGGTGTAGAATGGGGAAAAATGTTCTAAACAATATATGTTCCCCTATATGTCTACTATAACATCCTAAAAGGGAATCCCATTATGATCAACGGTCTAAGAGATATGGCCTAAACCCTAGATGAACTACAAGCTTAAAACTATCAGATTTTCATCTAAAAATTCCAGGAATGTTGATGTTTGCTCCGTTACCACATGCTCAAAAATGCAAAAGAATTTACTCAACACGAGATCTTAAGTGGACGTCCCATACCATACACTTAAGAGTCCCTAAAATTCACAGGGGTTGGAAAGAGTCATTGTGAATTTATAAATAGTTTCTAGCGTAGTACTGTGAGGACCAAATTCTAATGCCAGTGCAGTCGGATGCAATCCATCGTCCCGAGCCATCGTCCCAGACAATCTTCCGCTCGTAAGTGGGTGCTAACTAACCTTACAACGCACACCGTTCCAGCGACGGGTGGGGATGATCAGTCCCGTGCCAAGGGTAGTCGGATACCAGCCACCGTTCCAAACGGGTTTCCTGGCAACTCACAACACACTCGAGCGCATCCAAATCTTAGCGGAGTGACTAGCAAGTTACAATTTCATTTGTATAGGTACTTGGCCTTATTCGTCCAATAGTTGGCCTACTCTTCTAACTTTTCTATTTCCTTTGAAGGAAATTTTTTATAGTCATAGTACAAAATGCTCACTGACGAGTCCAAAACTCACAGTCCCTAGTGTTTTCTCGGAACCTGGCTCTGATACCATTTTTCACATGACCTTAAAGTCTAACTTCTCGCTGGAAAGTGCAGGGTAAATTTTTGCTTTCCAAGCATGCCTTGTAAGCATTTTACTCGAAACGTAGTTCCCACACCATTCAAGCTACGTTTATATTGTTCCAGGTATATTTGCCTTTGACTAGCATACCATTCCAACTTACCCTCATTATACCAAGGGTTGAAGGCTATACAAGCTAATGGGGATGCCTTTGGGAAGCATCACATAATTTCGATCATTGTCCAGGCCTAACTCATGCCTTGGACCAACACTTAGGTTATTACAAGCCTAAGTTTTCGCTTCATCAGTTCTGCTTCGACCATGCGCTGGAGCCTGCACTTATGTTGTTCTTGTCAAGGGTGCAACATCCAAACACATGTCATTCCATGCCGCAACGGTTGCTAGGAAGTACGAACAATCCATCAAATGGAATTGCAACTACCCCATCAAGTGTGGAAACAATCATCTCTTGATTAGCATAACCGAGCCAGATGATATGAGTTACCATAATGTCGCAATCACCTCCCAAATTAGATGATATGAGTGACAAGGTGCTGCACCTTAATACATTGCATTGCGACTGCCTACGTACCCAAACCGTACCTTGATGGGATCAAGCATGACTGTAGTTCATCAAAGGGTCAATTCGAAAGGGACAAGCAACTTAAGCCTATTAAGGCAAAACCAACTTCGATTCCAACTTCATCGCAAGGCCAAAGGCCAAGCAAAGCCTAGTCCGTATAGGCTAAAGGACTTTCGCAAGGTATGCACTAGCTTGTGCATAACTATCGTTATTTATTATGCAAATATGCATTCTCAAGCCATCGAGAAACTCAATTTTCTCGATGGGTTATGCCGTCAAGAAAAGAAAATCCAGAAGAAAAATAAATTCTTGATGGGTCATCCCATCGAGAAAGTCATAATACTCGATGGGTCATTCCATCGAGAAAAGTTAAATTCTCGGAGGGTCAGCCATCGAGAAACTAATCGTGAAAACCTATTTTTGGCATATTTTGGAGTTTTGGAAACCTATTTCGACCGGGATTCGAGTACGGGCACTTCTTCAATTTGGCACCTATATAAGAGACAATTCTAATAGTTTTTGTTAGATCAATGCACAACCTTATCTCTCATATTACATCTTCCACATCTAAACCTAGGGTTTACCCTTTAGGGGGAAACCACCATTCTTCTTCATCTTATTCTTCTTTGTATTATGAGTAGCTAAACCTTTTGTTGATTATGGATGAATTCAATGTTCTAAGTGTGAAGCTTTAATAGTAATACAAGTTTATTCAGAGTTTTAATCATTATCGTTTTTTTCCACTATATCTAGGGTTTATGGTTGGTTTCTAGATTGTTCAAGTGTACAATTGGATTAATTTATTGATCAGTTTAATCCTAGTATTGAGTTACGAGATAAGTAATCGTTCGTTGATTTGTACACAAGTCGAAATCGCGAGACCTTGCAGAGGGATTCTATGGAGCAATTACGAGTGAAGATAACATCAACAAGTGAACCTTGATCTAAGAGTTTAACTATTGGGATCAACCTAAATTCACAAAGCTTAAAGCATTCGATTGGGTTACACCTTGAGTGATCTAGTACTTGGTGGTTCGGTTGAATAGAATCTGGTAGTCGAGAACTTCCGTATCCAGTGATAAAAAGGTTTTGGGGATAACAATGATCTAGCTGCTATTCTACGGTTGGTGATGAATGATCTGACGAAAGATAGATAAGAATAATACTCGAGTTAACATTTGGTAACGGTGAAGGACTCCCTGATCATCTCTTTCATATTATTTTTTTATTATTCTTTTTATTTAATTAAACCAATCCCCCCTTAGTATTTACTTTTACTATAGTTTTTCTAATCCAAATAACCTATCAATTAAACAGCTCTCTGTGGAAACGATCCTTCCTACCGCTATATTACTAGTTAATTATTGAGAAATATATTGATTAATTTGTTGCACTTACGACACACATCAAATTTTGACGCCGCTACCAGGGAGTAGTTGCTAATCGTATTTTATTTGTTT
Source organism: Papaver californicum (assembly GCA_023531435.1). Taxonomy (NCBI): domain Eukaryota; kingdom Viridiplantae; phylum Streptophyta; class Magnoliopsida; order Ranunculales; family Papaveraceae; genus Papaver; species Papaver californicum. Next base: position 144,425 of record JAJJMC010018788.1, read on the forward strand.
TATCTTGTTTTAGTAGTTTAGAATATTTTCACTTTTTTTCTTTAGTGTTTTCAGATTTTTAGGTTTCGTGGTGTTAACAATCAGAAGAAGGTGTTCAACTCTCGTTAGGGAGGTAAATTATGAAAACAGGTGTTAAGTATCACTTTTATTTTATTTTTATTTTAGGTTTTAGTTATTTTTTACATTTTTATTTTGAGTTGTCATGTTTCCATTCGGAAATAACATGTACGGTGCAAAAGATCAATCATACAATAGAGGTAATCAATACGGTTTTCAATCTCACTATTATGACAACTACCAACCATATCAAGGGTATAATCAAAACCAAACTTTTGGTTATGAACATTACCCTATGGAACCTTATGGTTATTCTCATACATGCCAATAACCTTACAACGGGTATGTAAGTGAAGAATCACAAGGATGGGAGGATAGTTATGCTCTTGATCAAAAAGTCTCTAGTTTTGCAGATACTTTCTGTACTATGGTAGAAGAGTGTCAAAGGAACATGATTCAATATTTTCAGAACATGAATGAATCACTCCAGGACGTCTGAGAGAGCATTGACAACTTAAAAGACATTGATCAACTTACAATGCAAAAAGATGAGCAACCGTCTGAAATTCCGTGTAACAATGATGAAGTTACTCCAACTCCGGATCATAATAATAATCATTCGCCTATTCAAAAGGAGGAGCCTTGGTATGACAGGACCATTGTTATAAACGGGGTAACATACTCAAACGCATATCAACGTTATAAAGAATATTCGGATTATAATGTTTTTAGGCCAGTTGATTTGCAAGTAGAAGACCCGTTTATTTCTTCTGAGGAGACTCATACCGATTATCCTACGGTTTACACCAAAGAGGATCTTCTTAGAGCGAAATTTGACTCTGATGATGAAAGTGTTGAAGAGATGGTGATTGAGAATGAAACCAAATTGATTGATTTCGTGGAAGACCCAATTGAGCTTGCCAAAGATTGTAATGAAGCTGAGATTTCGATTGAAGCAGTACTGATAAAGAATGGCTTTCAAAAAGTTTGATAGAGGACCAAGACACATATGAGGTAAATGATTCATTGCATACCCATGGTGAGGATCCTGTACAAGGTTTGTCTAATCCTTTGCATAATTCTATATCTATTGATCCTTTTCCTCTAATCAAAGTAGCTTCTTAAAGAGTTGTTAACCCATCTTTTAGGAAAATACCTCACTTAGGATTGGAGTTGTGTGCTTCCAAAGTTTTAACGGATTATTTTGCTTCTAAGTATCCGCCACTTGATGTGTTTGATTCTAGCATTATGCAGGTTCACTGAGAGAAACCTATAGAAGTTCCCTTATTTTATGTTCTTTATCCACTTCCGAGTGTAGAAAGGACTAAGTGTGGGGGAAATTTCAATAAAGTAACAAATTCATTATTTTATGCTAATCATCGTGTGAAGCTGTTATTAAAATTGCAAGTTATTATCTGGGTGGATCCCCTGATTTTCAGATTGTTGGTTTACGGGCGATAACCAGAAGGTCAGGCTGAGAACGTTAAACTAAGCGCTGCATGCACTACAAAAAAAATGGGTTTAAGCGACTATTCGTTTTAAGTCGCTTAAAGCCCCTTTTAAGTCGCTTTAACCGTTATAGCGACTAAGAGTGGCACTCACCCCGTTGGTTGCCCAAAGCCATGTATGTCAAAGCCTTGAGCGACCATGCAATCGCTCTAGTAATAAACCAACTAACCTAAAGCGAGTACTTTTCTCATTGCTTAACATTTAGACCAACTAACATGGAGCAAGTATAATTGTGATCGCTTAACATCTAGACCAACCAATATAGCAAGTAAAATATCAATCGCTTCAGATATACCAATCATTCTAAAGCAAGTAAACTACTTAGTTGATAGATACATGGAGCAACTCTTTCTGAAATTGCTTGGTTAAAGTTTTAAGCGATCAAATAATTTTGCTCGCTAAAAGTGATTTCTGATTTTGATTGGCATGAAGTTGGTTGCTCAAGCTTTTGAGGTACAAAATTTTTTACTCTCTAGAAGCAACTTGTGACTTAGGATCTATTAAACTACCTAGTTGGAAGATAAATGGAACAACTTAACCTGATGTTACTTGGTTAAAATTTTAAGAGATCAAATGATTTTGCTTGCTACAAACGATTTTTGGTTTTGATTGTCCTGAAGTTGGTTGCTTAAACTTTTAAGGTATCAAAGTTTTTACTCAAGTTGATTGTTTAAATCTTTAAGCTTCCAAATTATTTTAGAATTCAGATTTTAATTGGCTTAAAGTTGGTTGCTGGAGTATTTAAGCTACTCACTTTTTTTGCTCATTTGATTTAAATAATCCGAAAATCTAATTATAATTAAAAAAAGTTATAACTAAGATTATATAATTAAAATGAAAACATCTAATTAAGAAGATTATATAATTACAAATATATATATTTCATTTGAGTATCCCACCAAATATTGATAATAACCCAATATTGTTTCATACACATACCCAACAAGAACCAAAATACATACAAAGTTGATGGTTCTTGTATCATCATAATGTCTAGTTTCACTTCCCAAAAGAACAAAAAACATATACTGCACATACATTGTACACCAAAAAAAGTCAGCAGTATAAGTCTTGTTGACTGCACATACTTTGTACACCACATGTACACAAAAAAATAGTCAGCAATATACCTGTTTGTTGACTGTACATACATTGTAAATCAAATTGTGCAAGTTAAAAAAGTCAGCATTATACCTGGTTGTTGCTTCAAAAAAAACTGCGCACATCCATTGTCCACCAAAATAAAAGGGACTTCAAGCTACGTTAGTCAGAGTCATCCTCCACATACAAATCCTTGTCTTGATTGTTATCAACATAATACTTCTCTTGATTGTCATCAGCATCCTCCACATACAAATCATTCTCTTGATTTTCATCAGCACCTCCATCTGCCTGCACATCATGATCATCATCAGCACCTCCATCTGCCTCATCTTCATGCTCATCTAGTGAATCATCTTCCAAATAATATGGCATAGGTTGAATTCCCATCTTCTTCAAAGCCTCGTTCATATACTCTCTTAGATCAAGCTCTCTCCTTCCAACTTAATCCTTTTCTTCTTTTCCAAGTCCAACTGTTTTTTGAGAGCAGTGAGTTGGGCTTCATTTCTTTCGTATAGGGTGAAGCTGCCGAAAGCGACTTTTGACTTACGAGGAGCTTGGCCCCATAGCCCAACCATTGAATATATTTCTTCGGGAGTATAGTTCACTTCGCCTAGACGAACTTGTTCACTAAGCCGATTCATTTCAGACTGCATAAATATTATAAAAAAACAGGCAACCGATTAGTTTACACCTACCACCAACACATTTTAATAGTGCACTTAATGACATGTAGATGACAAGGCTGATTAAAAAATATATTACACCCATAATACTGAAATGAAGCATTGTTATTAAATGCACTTCCCCCTTCAAACAACAGACCAAGCTCATATCCATGTCTTTCTATTCACATGTAGACTATTCAGTTATAACAAAACAACATCAATTCATCATAAAAGAAATGAACGCATGAAGTTGAAAAATAACTCAAGCATTACACACAGACAGTTTATAGAATTCTCACATACAGTTAGTAAATTAACTCAAGCATTACACACATACAATTTATAGAATAACTCAAGCATTACACACATTACACACAGACAGTTAGTAGAATTCACACATTACATAAAATAAATGAACACATGAAGTTGACAAACACAAACTAAACTAACCACAAGAAATCACACATTACACACAGACAGTTAGTAGAATTCTTAAGCATTATGTAATGTTATAAACTAGAAGCAATACTGGAAGCAATAATGGAAGCAATACTAGAAGCAAGTCAAGCAACTATAATATCTAGTCAAGATGTTAACATAAGTGTTAGAAATACAATACTAGAAGCAAGTCAAGCAACTATATAGTATTTACACCACAGTCAATACAACTGTGGCTAGTATTGTTTTCTAAATGCAGCAAAACTACACACTTAATTCATTCATAATAATGGAGGGGATAAAAGCATTAACTATCAGAAGCTCCTCAAGAATAAACAGTTTCGGGTGCTAGATAATGCAGGGCACTATTAAAGGAATACCACTTTCAATCGAAAACATGAAACATCTCAGGTATCTCGATCTATCCAGAACACAAATTGAAGAATTACCCAAGTTTATTTCTGGACTCTACAATTTGCAGACTTTGCTTCTTAGATTTTGTGACAAACTAAGGAAGTTTCATGAAACAATGGAAACATTGAAGCGTATGAGATACCTCGATATTTCTGGTACACAATTTGAAGAATTGTCGGATTGCATTTCTCACCTGTCCAACCTGCAGACTTTGAAGCTTGAAAATTGTTGCAATATAAAGAAGCTTCCTGGAAACAAAAAAAAAATGATCAACTTAAGACATCTCTTCTTAAACAACACAGGAAACTAGAGTTTAAGTGCTCATAGAAGTATCCGAAACGGAAATTTCCAAGAAAGTCTATCAGTAACCATATAAGCACCTAATACTGCAGTTACTCCTAGAGTACTTTAAAATCACAAAGAAACAAAACAGAGTGAAATGATGTTAACACCAACCAAATTAAACAATTATTGAAAAGTGACAACCATGATTAATGTAATAGGTAAGACATAATTAAAAATCACTAAAAAATGTACTCAATTATGACAATCCAAAAATTTCCTTATGTTTCTTGAAAACTAAGACAAGGTTAAAAGATATCAATTTATTACCTAAGTAGACCAAAAGATGTTTGGAATAAACCAGCAAAGAAGGTTGCAGTGAAAGCCAATTTGAGATATAGAATTGGCTCTGTAGTTGGTGAGACTACTTCTCTAAGCATAGAACTCATTACCAGTGATACTATTGATACTGGACCAACTCCTAAATGTCTTGAACTCCCAAGAATTGCATATAAAAATGGTGGTACAAAACTTGAATCTGTCATGTCATATCCAAACAAAAAAAAAATCAATAAAATTCCAAAACCCCAAAAAAAAATTGTAAGGTCAAAATGACCAGTAACAAATATTTCCAAAGGATGCTGTCCCTTTTTACTTAGTGGTCTTTCTTCACTCTGAAGTACCTTAAGTTCAAACAAACATCAATTTAAAGTATGAATCAAAATTTCAAGGATTAAGTGATAATGAAAAACATACTGGTTTACGAAAGTGAAGTGGCACAATTTCTTTAGAACCAGAGAACTTAGCAGGAATAATTTATGGATAATAATAATCCATAGTCAAGGGTACTGGATTATCATCTCCTGTTGGGATAGGCATGAAACAACTGCATGTATTAAGATTAGCAACTAAATCATCAATCTCTATATGTTTCCACCAACAAATCATACCATCCAAAACAGATTTCTACTCAAACCGACGAAATCATTATTACCAAGATGTAGGGTTTCCAAATAATATAAATTCAAGCCTGATTATCATGAGCATCGATAATCAAGTAAACTTATTCGTTTAACCAAAATCCTACGATAAGGAACAATATATATGTATATAGATAGGGTTGCAAAATTATATCCCAATATACATATGAATCTGTGTTTAGTCGAATACTTTCATACCAACAAAGGATGAGTTAATGGAAATCATTGATTTCAGATCCAGACGAAGGAGAAGAAGGAGATTGAAATACAACGACTAGAATTTGATTTCCAACAGACTTCAGACTTCGGAAACTAGATCTGTTCCTCTCCCTCTTTTTTCTCTATTTCTTTAGCCCAAAATTTCTTTATTTCTTATTACAATTTCCACATGAAGAAGAAGAGAAGATGGAGTATTCTGTTGTTTCTGAAACCAAAATTTAGAACTAGAAAAACTTAAATAGATTTTCTTCCAACAACAACAGAGAGAGAGCTTACTGAAAACAAAATTTAGAAGTAGAAAAATATACACAACAACAGAGAGAGAGCTTACCGAGTGAGCAATCGTCGTGATGGTGTTGAATGATCCTGATTCGGGGGTGATGGTGGTGATGGTGCAGTCGAATATGGAACCCTAGTTTCTCCACCGACGGCTCAAATTGTAAGAGAGACAGAGAGAGAGAAAAAAAAAGGGCGAAAATGAAAGACAAACTTTTGTATAGGGTTTTGAAAAAAAAAGATTAACGGTGGATAAGCCACCTCATACGGATCATGGAAAGATTTTAATGGTCCAGATTAGCTGTTGGATGCTCATACGGATTGTGTGTTAGTTACCATTTTGTGTTAGTTACCGTTGTGTGTTAGTTACCATTGTGTGTGCTAGTTACCATTGTGTGTGTTAGTTACCATTGCGACTCTTAAGATTTTGCACACATGAGATATCCCATTTTACGTGTACGATAAGTTTAACGAGTTAGGGAAAGGGGTTACTAAGGATAATAAGGTGTACATGAATCCTGAATCCTGAACCCTGAACCCCGAACCCTTAATCCGTCATGTTCTTCTTGTACATCTTATTATCCTTAGTGTTTAACGACTCTTAAGTGTTCAGGGTTCAGG
>JAJJMC010018788.1:150999-168345 GCA_023531435.1 Papaver californicum
TTCAGGTTTAGGGTACCCTGAACCCTGAACCCTGAACCCCGAACCCTCAACCCTTTTAATCTTGCTATGATTCAACTTTGATTTACCCAAACCTAAACATGTTAATACGTAAATGATAAAACTAAATAAGGTTCTAAGTAATTTGAGTGAAATTAGTTCATTTTTTCTTCTCTCTCTTTCTCTCACTTTTTCGGTTCTGCTCTCTAATCCTCCGCCCCAAAGAAAAACCTAAACAACAAATCAACTTTTTCCAAACAAGAAGAACTAATCAAAGCTAGATCAATTGATTTACTTCTCATGCTGATTTGTTTATGGAACCGACTTGAATACACTCAATTTTGATCAATCTTACTCAAATTATATCAATTTTCATCAATTTCACTCGATTTCACTTTGATTTATTGAATTTTATTCCATCTCAATCAAACTTATTCATTTTGTTATCGATCTAACAAATCTAACGATATGAAACTATGATTTTGCACACATGAGACATCCTATTTTGCTTGTCCGATAAGTTTAACGAGTTCGGGGTTCCGGTGAAGATCCGACTTAGGGAATGAGGTTATTGAGACATATTTTGGAGTTCAGGGTTCGGGGTACCGATGAAGATCCGACTTAGGAAATAAGGTTATTAATGGTACAGATTTCAGGGTTAAAGGTTCAGGGTTCGTTTTATAAAATATACATGTTACCCCACACTTTAGAAAATAAATTGTGGACTAAATGATTTATAACACACATAAACCCAAACCCAAACAGGGTTCCACTGAAACATAAAAAAAAAAGGTTCCACACAGGGTTCCACTGAAACACATGAAAACAGGGTTCCACTGAAACATTAAAAACAGGGTTCACCGACAAAATTAAAAACAGGGTTCCATCCATCGATGGATCCAAACATTAACTTCAGTGGCTTTAAAGTGTCCAAGTTGCAGACAAAAAATTACCTAAACCCAAACATTAATCGCACATTAATTCTCATCAACTACTCTTACTGACGCTTTCTCCACGATCGGTATTGCATTCAGTTGGCTCAATATGTTCCACAGAATCTGATGTTTCTCCAACATCGGTAGGTTTTTAAGTTTTGTGGTATTTGATGAAATTCTGTGTACTTTGATTAATTGGCTAAAATAGGGTTTTATTTTTTTGGTATGAAATTGGGGATTTAGGAAGTAGGTTTTGGGTGTTACACATTATGTTTTGGTATGAAATTGGGGATTTAGGAATTAGGTTTTGGTATGAAATTGGGGATTTAGGAATTAGTCTGACATGAAATAAATTCCCATTACTTCTTTCTTGCTAATTGTAGAGGAGTTGATGCTGAAAATCACATGTAATCAATGTATGATGTTGAACTCTGGGTTTTGTCCTGGTTTATTCACTAGCATAGTGGCATGTAACTATTAACTAGATTGCAGTTTTCTTCCAGAAGTAGTGTTAGTGGTGTCCTATTGATTTCATGATCCAGCACTTGAATATTTGTTTTTGTGTTGACAATGATCCATAGAGTGTTTAGATTCAACATGTCATGGTATTTGCGGATGTTGGTTATTCGTTTTAGTCATCTTGCAGCTCAATATTAGTCATACATCACACAATCATGCATCTCTGTTTGTTGAGCCCACAATTGCAGTACTTTTACATCCTTAACAATGAAATCTTTCTAAGACTATGTTCAATGCAGCAGTGAGTGTGTATATGCATAACTGTCGATTTATGCGAAGCTAAATGATTGCAGCAGTAATCTTGACTTACTGATGAGAAGAATATTTAGCACTGTGCTATTGCAAACCCTCATGTTGCTAAGGAAAACTATTACTATGGCCGCACACAAACCGTTTCAATGAATTATTTCTTTTTCTCTGTCACACAAACAATTCCAACATAATGACAAGATCTTCTTCCTGTCATAATGCATTAACAGGCCATCCACTAAAATGATGGCTCAGATGTTCTCTGGTCACACATACCCACCTTCTGCTCTTTTTTTTTCTTTCTTGGTTTGTTATGTTAACAGTACAAATATATTAATTCTATTAACAGTACAGAATGCTTAAGAATTCTACTAATTGTGCGTGTTCGATACAGATATTATAGCATCGATGGATAAGAGTTGGATTAAAAAGCATAGGAAAGAGGAGGCGTTCCGCGAGGGAGTCATAAAATTCCTAGACTTTGCATTTGAGCATATACAACCTGGAATCAATTCTTTGTCCGTGTGTGAACTGCAGTAACAATTTATACCGTTCTCGAGATGACGTCCATGTACATATATTGCGTCAGGGGTTCATGATAGACACATTTTTGTGTCTAAATTACACTCGATTTTCTATTCTGAAAGTGTTCGTTTTTGTACTTATTATGTCTTTTTATGTCTTTGTAGGTATTTTCGAGAAATAAATATTTATGGAAAATTCGGCTCAAAAAGTTGTTAAAGGCACCCATCAAAAGTGATTAAGGGCACCCACGTTTATGATAAAGGCAACCCCTTTTCATTTCAAATCCGAGAATGGCAGGAACACGTGAAGAAAACTTCTGATAAGGGAGTTACGTGATTTTGTGAGATTTTGAGTGTTTCTAAGTTACCCAAAGACTAGAAGATATCAACATAAGCTTAAACACATCAAGCTAGAGTGATTCACGCCGGAAAATTGGCTGGAAAATCAAATTTTGGACGGGAAAAGGACTTGGTTCCTGTTTTGGTTTCAAACAAATTCAGAGATTGATTGGGAGTTGTTTTAAGAGTTTGATTTGACTTAGAAGACTCTCTAGGGTTTGTACACCCTATATATAGACAAGAAAATCCAAGAAATCGAGAGGGAGAGGCAGCCAAAGCACCGGAAGAAGTTGACAGAAAACTGCTGCTGCTGTGAAGAGGAAGAACACCAAGAACATAAGGCTTCAGTAAACTGTCGCTGACTGTGTTGCTGGAACAGTCGTCTATTAAGCTGCTGAAGCAGTCGTTTCTTTGCTGCGTTAAACGTTCGATCTTTATTCCTGTTCCCTTTTCTTCCTCTGTAACACGCTGAACCACCTCACTGTAACGCTTATAAGCGTATCAAATCGGCTGTGTTACTTCTTTTTAGCCTTTGTAAACACTTTTTGAGCAATGAAAGATTATTTTGAGTGTGTTTTCTCTACAATGAGCTAATCACCATCACTGGGGTGACGGAGGAAGCCTTTCTTCCAATAATTAAGTGGTATGTCTATTTTATCTATATTTTCTTTATAATTCTTTTATTATTAATTGCTTGATTAAAATTGAAAAAATGGTTTTTCTTAAATAGTTGTGTTCTCTTTTGATGAGTCATGCTGGGTTGACTGCTTTTGATGTCTCATGCTTAGGATTTACAATTATTCTTTTAAAAACCTATTTTTGGCATATTTAGATTAAATTGAGCATAGAATTGTTAGGCATATCACAGAAGTATTGGTGAATGGTGGAATCTTAAACCCTAGTTTTCTTCCATCTATTTTGTAAAATCAAATCTGTTTAATCTTATTAATTTTTAGTAATTAAAAATTAGGTTTAGAAATTAAATCTTCACAAGTCCGAGAATCAAACCCTTTTACCACTATATTAAAATCACATCAGTTCACTCAAGGATATACTAACTGGATATATCTTGGGGAGGCAGAGGTAAGGGAACCTTTGGGTACTGGTAGAACAGTTGAAGATAACTTGCCGGAAAACGACGATTGGGATGAGTTTCTAGGTGGTATGGGAGCGGCTTCGAACTCCGATGCTGCAGACTTTTACCGTTTCTTGGAGGAGGCCGAGGAACCTCTTTATCCAGAGTGTAAGAACTATTCAAGGTCGTGCGACTGTTGTCGATCTAGATGATGCTGATAATGATTTGATGGAATTTGAAGAGTCTAACGACGAGATGGACTGTGATTAACCCGTCAGAATGAAACCATCGTAAACCCTAAGGTACCAAAATTTTCATTTCCTATAATTTTTCATGTTTTTCTCATTTTGGGTTCTTTAATAATTTTGATTTTATTAGCTCAAAATACAGTACTGTTGTTAATAATTTTGATTTTATTAGCTGAATGATTAAAGTTTACATGAAAATTGTTGTTTGTATCTCTGCTTCTATTACCTTTTTTCTCAGTTGAGTCATAATTAATCTTGTTTCATTGCATAGTCCATCTGCCTGGCTTAGATTCGTAGTAGCAGATTGGTGCTCCAACTTTCAAACTTAGTTTTTGGTTGTCCATTTCCTGAACATTCATGCTTGTTAATAAATTCATTGTCATAGAAAACAACACCAGAGTGGTATTCCGTAGATTCTGGTCTAATTGAATCAACACTTAGATATGTATACTCTTCACCAGGTATACGTGATAGGATGTTTCTCATGTAGTGTACCTGGATTGCTCACAATTTTTTTTAAGAGTTCCCATTTTAAAAGCACAAAAATACTCATATTAAAAACATATTACTCAGGAAAGGATTTGATTTCTAATCAGTTCCACTATGTCCAATTTGGAATCGGTATATCTTAATGAAAGGATTTTATTAGTTGGTGATTGTTGTAGTTGTTCACACTCGACCTATTAATGTCCATCCTGTGCACTAAAACCATATTTAAGGAGGTATTTATATGTCCTATCTGTTTGGAGATGGAGTAACTGGAAACTCATGGGGAAAAACCATTGAAACTAAATAGATGGAAGTTTTTAAGTTTTTTATTTAATAGTTTTGACATATATAATGTATGTTGTGATTACATCTAACCACCTTGGTGTCTGTTTTCATAATTCATGGTTGTTTTGTATATAATCTACATAGTAACCATTGTTGATATTCTATAGATATCGCCATACCGGAAGTTCCTAGTTTGTTGGATGAAGGATCTACTGTAGTGAAGAGGAACACTTTGAAACATAAACAAGAAAGCCAGGCACATCCTTGCGCAGGTTGTTGCTCCTGAAGAGTTTAGGTCCTACATCGGATACGTACAGTTCTAATGTGGACATAGTTTTTCCTTGAAGCAACTTGAACATTATGTAAATGATGTGTTGCTTTTGTTTTGCTAAATATGATTGTTGTTTTCTATTTTCTGTACCCCAAAAAAATGTACTGGGAAGTGTTGTGTTTGGCGAAATGACACAGAGATTAGAGTTTTATGTACATTTGTCTTTTATTTTCGTTCTTTTATCAATCAGAAAACGGGGTCTCCGTAAATGAAAAATCAAAGTTTGTTTGTTCCTTGATTGTCTCAGTTTCCTGTACTTTTTGGTCTTTTAGGTGTCAGCTAGAGTTAAATCATCAAGATTCTTCATCCCGGACTTAAAAAAAGCTTTGATTCAGCAATCATAAGAAACTAATCGAAGTCCCAAAACAAATGAACACTTAGCTCTTGTCACCAACTCTCTATTTGTGGGTCGGATTTGCTTAATCTTCCTGTCTATCTCAACTCTCATCTGGCGGACAACAATAATAGGCTAGACATGAAAAATTCATCCTTTAATTCATTTGAAAAACTCACCACCTCATAGTGAGCATTTTGAGTTGTGTAAACCCAGCCGAATTAAGGATTTTTCATGTAAATTTACTACAATCCAGCTTTTAGGTCGTACAAGTTTCAAAGAGCTCTGTATTTGTCATGCTTGATCTTATTTTCGAGCATTTTGAAATCCTCCATTTCAAGTGATTGCATAAACAAGTCAATGAACAGCAGGGCGAGCAAATTATGCTTATGCTCCATACAAGAGCAGTTGGAATTAAGACCATGATTCACGAATGACCTCCTCTAATTCCTGCATAACCATCCATACAAGAGCCATCGTTGTTCAATTTATAGAAGTCATTCATGGATTAAGTCAAGGGAACAAAACCTCGAAAAAAATTATATTAAAAGATAAAATATATAGAACTGATAAACACACTGAAACAAAAAAAGATAACCAAATTGTAGTCAATTTAGTCGACTCATGTATATTTTCTTTTTCAATTTGTGCATCCAAACATTTGCTCATAGTGAATGAAAACAATGATTTGAACAAGTTTTCATGTTTCTATTAAACAAATCCTAATAAGATTGTTAGATAAATATTAATTAAGTTCTCAAATGTACTTTAAAAACTGATTTTTTTTGAAATGATCGTAGTGGCTTAAACTTGGTTGCTGAGAGAGATTTTACCAAGTAATTCATTTTTTAACATGTGGTGGTGGCTTAAACTTAGTTTTTGAGAGAGGTTTGAGCAACCAATTCATTTTCTGTTACTACGAGTCTGTGCCTCAAAGTGAATAGCTACATGATCACTTTTTTAGATGTTATAAGTTACTTGAAAAACGGATCTAGCAATTGAACATATTTGGTTGTGGCTCAAACTTAGTTGCTGAGAGAGGTTTGAGCAACCAATTTATTTTGTTGTTGCTACGAGTCGGTGCCTCAAAGTGAATAGCTACATGATCAACTTTTAGCTGTTATAATTTATTTGAAAAATAGATCTAGCAATTAAACATATTTGGTTGTGGCTCAAACTTAGTTGCTGAGAGAGGTTTGAGCAACCAATTTATTTTGTTGTTGCTACGAGTCGGTGCCTCAAAGTGAATAGCTACCTGATCAACTTTTAGCTGCAATAAGTTACTTGAAAAACAGATCTAGCAATTAGACATATTTTGTTGTGGCTCAAACTTAGTTGCTGAGAGAGGTTTGAGCAACCAATTTATTTTGTTGTTGCTACGAGTCGGTGCCTCAAAGTGAATAGCTACATGTTCATTATTTAGTTGCTATAAATTACTTGAACAAAGGATCTAGCAATTAAGTGTATTTTTTCGTTGCTAAATAATACTGTACACATGTTTATTGCCGCCAAAATTTTTGCCAGTTGCAAGTTTAGACGCTTAAACTATTTAAGCGACTAAATTTCCGAGCTCTTTGTAAGATTTTAGACGCTTAAATCCGTTTTTCTTGTAGTGATGGGAGTCAACCCATTGGTTTTATATTTATATCTTTATCTTTTACTTTTTATTAGTTTTGTATATTATTATTTGATTTCACATCTTGATTTTACATTGGAGGAGTCAATTTACATTGAGGACAATATAAAGTTTAAGTGTGGGGGAGTGATCAAGCATATAGAGTTTTAGTCTTTACTTTTATAGGTAGAATTTTTGAACTTTTTGTACATATTCTTGCATAAACCTCCAACTTTTAGAGATTTTAGAGTCACTTTGTATACTTCTATCTAAGTTTACATACGGAGTACTAATCGAAATAACTGAACTTAGAAGTTTTAGAGAACTATATTCGGAGTTCTTAGTTATTCAGAGGTAATACCGACAAAATGGACTTAAACCGCCGGTAGAGAGTTCAGTATTAGAGTTGTTGATCATTGAATACCCATGAGTGAGGCACCAAGTCAGTTTAGAGTGTTTCATCTGCATAAACTCCAGGTAGAATGATGAGCTACCCAACTTCGCACCAATTTCAACACTACTTTTTGATCTCTTGAGTGCTATTTTTATCAATCATGAGGGTGTCATTAGAATTGCTAACTATATCTTGTAGTCTTGTTTGTAGTTGGCACCATTCTCTCGACAACAAAAGGTCCATAGAAACACCATTATCATCAATAAGTGGAACATCAAAATTAAGAAGAAAGTTAAATACAATCAAGGTTTACAAGCAACGGTACAAGAAAGAGCAAATTTCATATTCAAGTGAAGCAACAATACAATGGGAAGAATTATATATATATATATATATATATATATATATATATATATATGTATGTATGTATGTATGTGTGTGCGTGTGTGTGTTGGAGACTTATGTACAAGAGTGAAATAAATCAAAAGATGAGAGTTAGTGAAGTTTATGATATTGAGACAATACAAATTGTGAAAAATCAAGTGGTAAAGTCCTTATTCCACGACCATAGTAGTTTCACTGTTTATTTTATTTTACTTTTCACTTTGTATTTTATTTTTATTAGTAAAACGAAAAAAAAAAAATTGAACAAAAAAATGGTTACCATTGCTTTAGTTTATGTTTTCTTGTGTATTCATTCAATAAAGTCGTGGGGAAGAAGAAATCTATAAAAAAAGTTTCAAACAACAAGGAATTAAGAAAAAGAGTTATATTTTTCAAGGTTCTAAGAAGTTCAAGAGTTCATCATCAACAGTTGAAGACCGAAGACGTTTCTATTGGATACTGTGAGAGTGACGTTGATTGTCAATCGGGTGAGAAGGTAAGTAAGCGTTCGCATCCTCACATAGTGGTTGTTTTCCTTTCTTAGAGGTCACTAGAAAAATAAAAGGGGTTCTTTTTCGTCCACGTTCTATGGGATAACATCTTCATATGATTCGTAAGGTTACCTTTCCTCCTACTATTCGACGTGTGCAGGATTCTATCTTCATTCTTTCTTGCACACATGTGAGAACCCTAAAGTGCGTCTTTTGAGTGTCAATTTCATAAAACCCTATTGGTGAAGAAGAATACTTATTCGGTCACTCTCGAACTTGGATTCTTTCATATGGTAGTTTTCTCCTTACTCAAAGGATAAGCATGAGAATAATGATCTTTGGAATTTCTAACTTATTATTGTTAGTCTGTAGAAACTTTATGTCCTCATAGCTCTTTGGATGCTTGTGACATTGAAGTTGGAGTATGTTTTATGGGTATACCTTTTGTAAACCCTCACGAAACTATAACTCGTCCACTAGGGACACCTAGGGGTTTAAAGGCTTGTTACACATGCTAAGTGTAACCATGTCCTCAACAAAAAAGAGTTGTTGTAAGCTAGTTAGGTTAGTTTAGTTTAGTTTTCTCGAGGACTAGCAAAAGCTAAATATGGGGGAATTTGATAAGTGCATATTTTACATGTTTTGAGTATTAATTTCATGCTATTGTTTGCTAGATTTCTTGTGAATTATTGTATATTACGTTTGTTTTGTAGTTTATGTATTTCGCTAGGTGAATCATCCAATAAGAAGCTACAAAGTGTTAGATTGTCCGTGAAATGAAGTGCTACAAGTGGAGAAGATCCAAATACTAAGTGGAACTTGTCCAAATTCAGGATTTCTCATCACCATATGAAAGAGAACGAATAAACGAAGCCAACGGCAAAAGAATGAGGTCATTCCGACTTCATATGAAAAAGTTATAAGAAAAGTAAGTTTAAAATCCTTAGTGAAGATTCCCACACCAGAATGAAATGGTTTCCACGTGAAAAGGAAAATTTTAGAGTGTCATAGCTGGCTTTGGCTTTTGTTGTTGTTTTTGTAGAGTTTTGACTGGGACATGGACCAGATCTTGTCTTTTGGATGGTGATGAAGTTGACGCTAGAGCTGGGGATGAGGGTGAGCATTCGATTTGTGACGCTTGCTGAGATGAAGCCTCCATCTTGACTGTTTCGTTCTGACAAGACCTGATGGATGATCGGATGTTGTAGTACTTACTGACCAGACGACTGCTACAATAAAGAGGACGCACCGGGACCAAGAGAAGGTGATGGGACCAAGAGGAGGTGCCGGGACCAAGAGTAGGAGCCAGGACCAAGAGGAGGCGCCGAGACCAAGAGGTGCTGCTGAAGTGAGAATGGTCCCCTTTTGCTTTGAAATTGTAAAATTTCTTCCAGGCGGGTAGGGAGGTTGGTGTTGATGGGACGAGGATGAGTCCTCCTTACCATAGTTTCATAGGAGTCTCTACAGATCTTTACGGGTGATAAAATTAGATTGTTGGTACTTCTGTGGTGGTCGATCAAGAATGATATAGACTCCTTTGTATTTTCGAGCCCAGAGTGTTTCATCATTAGCATCCACTACAAAGTGGGTTCTAGTCTGCTCTGTTAAGCGAGGACATTTTTCGGGGAGAGTTGCTATGTTAGGGTCTTGAGGCAAGCGAGTACCTCCTTCTGACTAATAGCCATGTCCACCTGAGTTCTGGAAAGGACTTCTTGTCTCTTCATCAGATCCTCTATGTTGATTGGAGTTTGAGTATTCTATGTGTCTTCAACAGTTTTGTCACCGAGAGGAGGCGCGGTAGTAGAATTGGTACGGAGAGGTTCAGTAGAAATAGGGTTTTTTTCAGAATCACCACCACTAGTACTACCTGAACCAACAATAGGAGTTGTAACCGCTCCAGACCTTAGATCCACCATTTTTGAAATAACTGAAAATTGGCTTTTATAATCAAGAGATTGATCTCTCACTGTGGTCGCAAATTTTTTTAGAATGAAAACAAAAGTACTAAAAAATGGTACTTTCTAGTAGGTTCGAGAGATCAAACACGAACAGGACGAGCCTAAACCAAAAAATGGACGTTCACGTCCTTCTTCGGTTACAAAGATGGAAAAGGATTTGGGTAGGTCTTAGTGGAGGGAAGCAAATAATGTTGAGAAATATCAGTAGTGTGTGAAGAAGAATGGATTCTCCGTAGAAGAATCACTAATTTTATAGGTTTTTGGTTTCTTCAGACTGATTGTGTGATTGTGTGTTTCTGTCTTGTTTTGAATTGATGAAAATCATTTATTTATAGTTTGAAGAGGATAAAATGATATTTTCATAAGCCGTGGAAGTTAGGGAGAGATGGAGAAGTGATGATTGTGGAGATTGTAGTGGCGCCCAGAAAATAGGGAAGACCTGTCTGACAACTACTCCTCATCCTCTCAACTACTCTGTAACCGCCCACTTCTTGTTACCTTCTTGTTCGTGGGGGTTATGTCACCATCCACGATGTCGTAGACCACCATACCAGTACTCCAGTGAGAATCCCCTCATGTTGTATTTGATATCTCATGGAAATAGTGGAGTTATAAACCACTATGGTTTTGATTAAGTCAAGTAAAGTCAAAGGACTTGCTAAGTCAGTGAGGTAAATTATACGACTCACTTGATTGATAGCCAGACTGACTAGTGTTGAGTCTGGGAATTTTAGTGGTCATGTACTTATTTGAAAATAACATGGCATATTTTGTGGCTAAGTATTAGCTTAGAAGCGACTTATCGTAAGTCTGAGAGGCTTTTGAGGCCAAATATTGTAGAGGGGCCCTCGAGCAAAAAGACTTGTTGGAACTCATAAGACTCAATGTAGGACCTATATTGAGAATAAAGGCATATTTTTTTGAAGAAAGTAGCTAACAAAGCCAATACTAGCTGCTTAGCGCAAATAAGAAGGCACTAACTCTCTTAATCGTAAAAGGCTAGTGTGCTAACGTCTCAGGAGTAAGACCAATATACGTAATTTCTAGTATATATCAATTGTACAAGAGTTCGAAAGATAGTGTTAGTGAGGTTTTAAGTTAACACCTTAATTAGATAGTATTGGTAGCATTAGGATTAATGTGCTTGTGTCTAAGTCGCTAAGTATGTTGCGTTAATCCAGAGACACGTTAGGTATGAACGTCACTGAGGGACGCATTGGACACTAGCTACGGATAGTATAGACGCCAAGGATGCAAGGGCGCCAAGGATGCAAGGATAGCATGGACATGGGGAGCTAGGGGCGTCAACCCAGGCAAGGGCGTCAGCGCCAGGAGCAAGGGCCTCATCCAGGCAAGGGCGTCAACCAGCATGTGATGCTTGTAGCCCTTTTGTAGAGACTGCATCCTCAATTCGCCTGCAGAATATAAGGAGAAATACAATATTTTGTGTTTTGAGGTGAAGTCAGAAGTATGCGCACAAGTATGTGTGGATATTTCTATGTTCCTACAACTAGGAAGGATAATGATTTTACAATTTTAACCCTTGTCAAAAACTCACCATCTATATTAAGTTCCCTGCTTAGTGAGGAACAGTAATGTTGCACAGTAAGCACTAGATGATGACAGTATGCTTATAATGATTATTTACGCATAATTTAATTTTAAGAGTAGAAGAAGGTATACTTAGCTTTTGGTTTCCAAGTACTAGGATAAGTGCCCTTTAGCGTGATTCTTGGCTGTGATTAGTAGATGCCCACGTTCTTGCATGGAATTTCCAATTCATGAGCCAAGGGAAGTGTAGCTGGGTTGAACTTCTGATTCAGTCATGTTGGTTGAACAACTACCAGCAGGGTCATGTAGCGTACTCCTATGAGGATCCCCATTGGTAAGGGAAGAAACTTGGTTGGCTCTGTCTTACCCGGGATTGAGATATGTGCCCCTTAGCACGAACCTTGACTGGGAATAGTAGGCGCCATCTTTTTTGTTAGGAATGCCATCTTGCCGTGAGCAAAAGTGGGGATATAGTCGGTTTTTTCTTTATTTCTTTCTGAAACAGGTCCGCCTCATCTCAAAATAGAGGATCAAGTCAGCCGGATCGATTATTTATGTATATGTCCAGCAAGAAATATTGTTAGCTTTGTCTTCTCCAGGCAATGTCTTTGTTACATAGTTAAGCCTTGAATTAAACTCCCTTATAAGCAAGTAGTTGGTACCAGTGTGTGTTAGATTTTGAGCATGCATCAATTAAGTGCTATTGATAGCGTCAGTAGATGAGATACATGACACACAGAGACAATGCTTTAAGTTGTAGCTAGTAGCAGCAAGTTTGGAAATACTGGAAACCGGCATAAGAAGCTGATGGTAGATCAGAACTGCAAGTGAGGTTGGCGGTGGACTCTAGTGTTCTTGTCGTAGAAAGGTTGATGAGTTCTACTTGGGAGACACAGTGCGACTTGACAAGATGGTATGTCTGAGAAGATAAAAGTCCATGGGAATACAAGGTCTCTATAAAGTTGAGTCTTCTTAATCCCGCTTGGAAACCCTAGTTTGCACACCATTTGCTTTCGAAGATGTTGAAGTTTCATACGATGTCGTATTTTGACGTTTGATCCCAACTTTTAAATCCAATAGACCAAGATATCATACGCAAAAAGAAGCACTCGATTCGGAATTGGATAGGTCATCCAAACATGCGTAAACATATGTGATTAGTAATCCCGTGTGAATTTTCATACCTTATATACTTTGGTGTAATATCCATATCTCCTAACTCAGGTTTCCGATTTATGTGCCCTTCTGGTATGTCGTACTAGAGACGTAGACGAACACTTCTCGTGAAGGATGTTTTGACCCATTCTTCACCGGTTGTTGTCGATTTCTGAATTTGTAAATCGAAGAGGTACACGAGACAAGATAGGTACCATGACACAGGACAGGTACCATGAGACGGAACAGGTACCGGGAAGCATGACAAGTGATAGACACATTTTAGTGTCTAATTTGCACCTTAATTTCTAGTGAGTTAGTATTCGATTTTGTGTCTATTACGTGTTTTATTGCTTTTGTAGGTACATTAGAAGAATAAAGATTTGTGAAAAAATTGGCTCAAAAAGTGTTCAAAGCACCCGGGAAAATGGATCAAGGCACCCACACTTTGGATTGGGGCACCCCTGGATCGGGTCAACCCATCGGGTCAACCCAGCGGGTCAGCCCAGCGAGCTGGATCGGGCCGAGTCACGGGTCGACTCATCGGACTCGTCTGTTTCACTGGCAGCACAAATCCAACGTAAAATTTGGTTTCTTTTGCTTCCAGATTGTTCCAAATGATAGTAGATAACCCACACAAGTTAGAACAATCGAGAAACAGCAAAAAGATCCCGTGAAATCAGTTGAAAAATCATGAACATGGTCGGAATTTGATTTCGATTAGGAATGGGATTTGTGGGCTGTTCTAGAGAGTTCTATTAGGTTTAGAACTCTCTCTAGGGTTTCTACTATCTATAAATACCAAGAGAAGCCAAGAGAATCGAACACAAAAGCTTAGAGAAGAGTTTAGAAATTTCCGGTCAATATTCCGTCACCGCCGACGAGCTGCTGCTGCACCGGCCGGCGTGTTCTTCATCCATCACTGCCGGAGAAGAAGACTCAGTAACATTTATATGTGTTGCTGATTTGAATTTTCCTGTCGTCTATTGCTTCAAACCATTTGTTGCTTAAACTTTTCTGTAACAGCTGAACCCTCTTCTGTAACGCTTATAAGCGTATCAATTCAGCTGTTACAGCGTTATTTAACCTTGTAATCAATATTTTGAGCAATGAAATCAACTTTTGAGCAAGTTTTCTTCACCATGAGCTAAGTCTATTTACTGGGATGATGGATAAGGTAATTTTCTCAATTTTATGTGATTTAATTATTTTCTAATAATTATTTATAATTCTTTTATCATTAAAATTGCATAGTTTTGAATAGTAAAAACGGTTTTCTTTCAACAGTTGTGCTTTTGCTTGATGGATTATGCTTAGTTAATTAATTTTGATAATCCATGCTTGTGATTTACCTCTGTTTGTTAGCATAACAAAACCAATTTTGGCAATTATTTGGGCTTCAATTAATTTAAAAAGAATTATCTGATTAATCACATAGGTTGTTAGAATTACCTGATTCCTGATTCCTGGTATTTTTAAAATTATTCAAAAATCATCCTTAGGTTATTTAGTCTTTTTCATACTCCTGGAATTTTCTAGAATTAGTTTAAATCATTATTTTCTAAAATCATCACCTTCACAAGTTCGAGAATCGAATCTCTTTTTACCACTATATAAAACCACATCAACAAGCACCAGGAAATGGGACAGCTACCATGAAACAAGACAGGTACCAGGAGGACCAGGTGTGTAATTTTTCCATGGTAAGCATATTACTGGATTTCTGTCTTTCTGTATGTGACTAGGTAAGAAAATAAGGCTCCCCAGTCGTGTGAGTACTGATGTACAAAAGTCTTGTTGCTTGTATTGTTGCTGATTAGACCTTCTAGTTGAGGGATGTCATTGTATTAAACTTTCAAAAGTGAAGGAGTCGTCAGTCCCCAAGTGTGACTCACTTGGATCCGCTGCCAGGAAAAAGATAATTTTTGGTGTCGTCATAGGTCTATGCTTCCAAGAATTTGAGAGGACATGGGAAATCACGAAATTTAGAGTCGTCCTTTGCTGTCATTGAAATGCTGGAACTGGGGCGAGCATCTTGATTGAATCAAAGATGTTGACGGAGACGCAGTGATGTGTCCCTGAGAACAATCCTTGGAGAGGCTGTCTCTGGCCTTGATTGTTGATACGTCCCTGAGGGACGGGTACTAGAGTGAGGCAAGTAACTCAAGGTTCCTCCATTAGCTTGGATCCATCTCAAGTAAACTTCTTTTCAGTAATTCGGATATGGACAATGTCCTCTCCAAAAGTGAAAGTCATAAGCGGACTACCTCTCGCGTACTTGTTGAGGATGGTGTTTCAAATAACGTTGATATGTGGAACAATAGTGTAACAAAGAGTGTGCCAATTGGATACCTTAATATGAGTATTGGCGTTGATTTATATTTCGAAAGGATCCTCCTTGGGACGTGTGTGTTATCTAGCTCGGATGAGGCTTCCAAAGACAGGGATAGGACTGAGGAGGGTTTAAAGTTCAAGAATGGTAGTTAGAGGAAACATGCCTCTGAACAGTTCCAACCGGTCTTTAAAAACTCTTTTTCTTTATTGTGTATATAAAATATTTTATGGTTTTTGGGATAGTAGGTAGGCTTTGACAAGTGGTTTGCAAGAGATTTAATTTTATAATACAAGATAATAAAATATTGAAAGGAATCGGCTGCCCATTCATATCGCCTAGTCATAGAAGGGTTGGTTCGTGGATCGAGTCCCCAAGCCTTGGTGGGACATGGGATATCTAATTATAAAGAAAGATGTTGAATAGAACTTACTTGGTCGAGTCTCAAAGTTTTGATGAATCCTAAGCTTTGACGATAATGAGGAACTCGCCTTGTTGTTGTGAATCCATGGACGCCTCGGAACCATGATGTGGTCTGGATCTTCTGTAATGATGTAAAATTTTGCATCTTTAAGGTGAGTAGTGGTGGGGAGTCCCCGGTCGTGTTCTTCATTTTTCTAGACGACCATGTCTTCCAAAGGAAGTTGCAATGTGCCTTCGTAAGAGTAAAGAAGCTTGCATATGTACTCCATCAAGGATTGGACTTTTCGGTTGATAGATCCTCTGGAAAGAGTGAAATTTCTGAATCGTCCTCAAAATGGGAGAAGGCTATAGATGAAGCTGAGAATTCTGATCTTGGAATTGCATGGATTTATTGTCATATGGGAGTTGCACGGGAGCGTGAAGTAGGTAGCGCCTTGCTGAAGGGACTGGTACCGGAGTGAAGAGACAAGTACTGGAGTGAAGAGACTGGTAACTGAGTGAAAAGACTCACACCAAAATGAAATGGTTTCCACGTGAAAATAAAAATTTGAGAGTGTCATAGCTGGCTTTGGATTTTGTTGTTGTTTTTGTAGAGTTTTTTCTGGGACATGGAGCAGAGCTTGTATTTCGGCTGGTGATGAAGTTGAGGATAGAGCTGGGGATGAGGGTGAGCGTTCGATTCGTGACGCTTGCTGAGATGAAGCTTCCATCCTGACCCCTTCGTTCTGACAAAACCTGATAGATGATCGGATGTTGTAATGCTTACTGACCAGATGACTGCTGCAACATAGAGGACGCACCGGGACCAAGAGAAGGTGTCGGGACCAAGAGGAGGTGACAAGACTAAGAGGAGGCTTCGGGACCAAAAGGTGCTACTGAAGTGAGACTGGTCCCCTTTTGTTTTGAAATTGTAAAAGTTTTTCCAGGAATTGTCCTCCTTGAAATTGTCCTCCTTGGATGCAGATCCCGTCATCATCTTGAATATTGATTCTGGTATTGTTGATGTTGGTAGGCTTGGAATCATTGCTTGCTACAACTGATGACATATCTATTCTGGGAAGAATTGTTCTGTTAGAGTCTTAGAGAACGTGAGTACCTATCTTGAGTGCTAGTTATGTCTTTATGTGTTCTGACAGGAACTTTTGTCTCCATATCATATGAACAATGTTGAGCCGCGTTTGGGTGTTCCGGGTGTTTTCAACCATCGTACAATGAAAAAGTCGGAGAATAGTAACCTGCCGGGAGAGGGATCCTTTGGATTTCATACGCGTAGGGAGGTTAGTGTTGATGGGACGAGGATGAGTCCTCCTTGCCATGGTTTTGTAGGAGTCTCTCCAGATCTTTACGGGTCATAAAATTAGATTGTTGGTACCTCTGTGGTGGTCGATCAAGAATGATATAGACTTCTTTGTCTTTTCGAGCCCTGGGTGTTTCAGCATTAGCAACCGCTACAAAGTTGGTTCTGGTATGCTCTGTTAAGCGATGACGTTGTCTCGGGGATGGTTGCTTCATCAGGGTCTTGAGACTAGCGAGTACCTCCTTCTGACTAGTAGCCATGTCCACCTGAGTTCTTTCAAGGACTTCTTGTCTCTTCATCAGATCCTCTATGTTGATTGGAGTTTGAGTATTCTCGGTGTCTTCAGCAGTTTTGTCACCAAGAGGAGGCGCGGTAGTATAATTGGTACGAGGAGGTTCAGTAGCAATAGGGTTTTTTTTTT